>CM021101.1:305463316-306063316 GCA_007115665.2 Sequoiadendron giganteum
ACACCCTAATTGTCAGAGTCTTAAGTCTAAGTCAATAAGCATTCAAGTTAATCAACTCGGAGTATCAATAGCTTATTATCCAATCAATCTCACCAAAACTTTGATCACAACATGTCCTAGGATGAATCCTTCCCATGATGGACATAAGTATCAGGTATCTCATAGTAGTTTAGCCTTGGCTAGAGGTATGAATAACATTAGCTTGTTGGTTTACTTTATTTGGTCTTTTTGACTTATCTTATTTTGTGCTCATTCCAAGGACCTCTCGAAGATGCCTAAACAAAACAGGTTTAGAGAGAAAGGAATGGGGCAATGATCATTGTCACTTTTATCTACTGCACTTGTGGGATACACTTGTAAAATAACTTAGTCATACATACTTTATTTGGAAGTGGAGAGAATGTTTTAGATATCTTGTTGACCACATAGGAAAGCTTTCTTTCCTACATTTTGGCCCGATATGTTTAGAATGTCTGAACTACATCCTAAATGAAGTTTTGTATGCTAAGTTTGAACAAGAATACTCCTATCTAATTGTCAAGTCAAATTCCATCACACTGGGTACAATGCCATCCTATTTCTTTAGACCTTGATGCATCGTACCTATGTGTGTTATCAAACATAACGTAATTGGCCCTTTGAAAATCTTGACTCCTGGTAAGAAAATCACCATCATTCTAACTGACTCATTGAATCTAAGTTCTTCTATCTTATTTCCATACTAACATGGTATCATGATAGTTAATAAGAACATCACCACTACATCCACAAGATCATTAGAATAAGTGCATATCATATCATATAGATCATACCACATTATCATCATCTAAAGTTATGAGGAATAATATAGATTTTTTATTCTAATCATCTTAAAGAATCATTGCATTACATTCATTTCACATCATACATGAATCAATGAGGACATAATAAAAGTAATTAGCTTTCATCATCATTAAATCATTTGCATATCATTTGTTAGTTGCATTTCATTTATCATTTGCACATTGATACATCATCATCATAGTGTAGGCTTGCGGATCCTCCTTTCATCCATCTTATTCTTCTTATTCTTCTATCTTTACTAGAATTTATATCTAAAGTAGGTGTGAGATCTCAAAATATACATGAGGCTACCCATGGCCAATGACTGTCTATATATCATCAGAATTGTCTACATCAAAGAATCATCTTTCATCCTCTGATCAATAGAACCACTCCTCTCGCATTTTATCACGATCTCAATCGGAAAATCAAACATTTTAACTCGATCTCTTCAGGGGGAAATATATCAACATAATCCATCTCACTAGGGCAATAGTGGGGCATTCGATAAAATGATAAAAATTTTGAACTTTGATCACAATAGTTTATTCTTTGAATCAATGCAACAAGTAAATTGCTTCAAAGAGGGGAAAAATGTAGACATGGAAAATGTACAATTTGATCCAATGCACTTGATCCTGATTACTAACGTCATTTCTCCCTGAATCACACTCTCAACTTATCATTACCTTTCGTCTCTTAATTAGATAAATCATTATTTATTTATTTAGGTCTTTCTCCTCTTTTGATTAAATTAATCAATTTAATTTAATTAACCCTAAAATCCCTCTTTTAAATTAAATAATTCATTTTATTTGATTAAATCCCTAGAGTCTTCTCATTAAATTAAATAAATCAAACCTTATTTGATTTAATCTAACATTACCCCCTTTAGTTAAATAAATCAAAAACATTTATTTAATTAATCTTTCTCCTCAATTCTTGATTTAAATCAACTCAAAAATTTGAGTCAAAATTGTCAATCACCTAATCTCTCATTAAATTGATCAAATCTTGATTACTTTAATCTCAATCACTAAAATTCTCTAGAGAATGCAGCTTGCACAATAAATCAATTACTTTGATTTATTAAATTACCTATTTTTTCTCAACATGGAATAAGAGGAGGAATATTCCTTCAAATTTGAATTCAAAATCCAAGTGGACTTGCACATACAACAAGGCATTCACTCCTCTTACATGTCCTTTTCCATTGAGCCAAGTGGCATTTATTTCATTCCTTTTTCCCTCTCACATGTCATTTCCTCAATTTCAAATTCCACCTAATTGTATTTTATAAGTGACTTAATTAATTAACCAGTATGATATAATTAATTAAGTGTAATAACTTATTACTCTAACATAAATTAATGCATGCTATTGATTATTTTAGATGGAGATTGGAGAAAATGCAGAGCCTGAGAATTCAACTACAAAAGAGGAAGATATGTATGTGGATGTGGACCTAAAACTTTTACATCATGTAGACAATAGTGGGTGTTTGAGGATATGACAATGGATCTTACAAACACAACAAATGACTGCACTAAACAAGAGGTTGGTAAGGACTATAGTACATGGGATGAATACTTTGAGAAAATATATGACTCAAGTGAGGTTTTGTGTTGGATAGCATATTCGTTGAAATGATATAATTTGTGTAGTAAACATTATTTAATATTTTATGTATTATAGGGATGAGACGAGGCCATGGCAATAGATTGCGTCAAATCAAATGAGGATAGAATGGATGAAGTAGGACATCAGGTACTCAAATTTTTACTTGACTTAGGAAAAAATGATATGATGGTATTTTGTGATACGTCCATCTTTTTTCACATTATTATTAAAATTTATAATGTATTGTCCAATCTTGACATAAATTAATCATGTTGTTGATTATTTTAGATGGATATTGGAGAAAATGCAGAGCCTGAGCGGTCAACTAGCAAAAGAAGAAGATATGTACATGGATGTGGACCTAAAACTGTTAAATCACATAAACAATAGTGGGTGGAAGAGGATATGACAATGGATCTTCTAGACACAACAAATGATTGCACTAAACAAGAGGTTGATCAGGACTATAGTATATGGGATGAATATTTTGAGAAGATTGTTGTTTGTGGATGTTTTGTATGTCGTGGAAAGAAATAATTCAAAAAAGCAATTGTACAAAGACATTACATATATATATGATGAGCTTCCAGTTGGTAGTGTCGGCCTCCTACAATGATTATAATAACTAAGCCCTTACAACCATGATTCAAATATTGGACATTTGACCTAAATAGCTATCTTAATAACCATGAAGGTACATTTAAATTGTCAACCCATGAACGTGAACTTGAAATGGGTCAGCACAGTATGTGCACTAGGAATTTCAAAGCAGTCATCTTCATCCTATAACTAATAAATACTTAATGTTGAAATTAAACTACATGAAAGGAAACATAGGAAATGTTGAACATCACTCAATCAAATCTAAACTAATTATGCATAACAAGAAGGAAAATCTAAGCATCCAACACAAAACTACTCTTCCTGCTTTGGCTGCAAGAATAGTCACAGAATGGAATTCTAGTGGTTGTAGGAACAGTCAATGCTAGAATCTTAACTAAGTACTGAAAAAAAACTAACACTAATCTAACTAAATTAAAGGAATGGATTACTCACCAAGTGAGCCCCCTTGGATGAGTATGCTCTAAAATAATGCAAACTTAGATACTCAACTCAGAATCTTATTTCATTCATCAAAAAATGCAATTACAAAAGTATGGTTGATTATCAGCTTGTACAAGAACTTGGTGATCAAATCACTAAATTTCTAGCTCAAGGAAGGAGGATTCAAACCTTATTTATCAACTAAAAAGGGCCACCAACTCCCGCTAACTAAGAGGATTCCATTTAGGTAAAATGAGAAGAAAGTGGAAAGAGTTGTTATGCATGCAGGGAATCCATTCGGAAATGCATGCCCAAACGTGGACTCGAACACTACAGTAATGCCCGCAATGCTCAATGCCATTAAATATCGGTGCAAGGCGGTTACATGCAGCTAACATGGGAGTCTTCCATCGTCATCTTCAGTTGACCTTCATGTGACTCCTCAACCTGATTGGCTGGAAGTTGCATTTCTCAACTTAGTATTTCAATCAAGTTTGCAGAGTAATGTCAATACACATAATAATTGCATAATCATAACCACCTTAAAGAAAATTCATCAATCACATGCAAAATAAATATAGATGGTCCACATAATAGGTAAATGTCATTAAAAATAGCAGAAATGAAATTAGTCCAAATGTCTTATGACTGAGAGAAATTATATAAAAGTGCAAGCATAGAATATCAAAGTCTATGGTAATTTTAGGAAATAACAAGAGATTCTACCCCCTAACTAGGCAAAAATCTAGACTCATCACTCCTCCCAACTTAATATTTTATTAGTCCTCTAGTAGGGGAAGAGTTATGCTTTTTCTTTGTTAAGGCCCTAAAGTCTGTGACTGATAGTTGTCCAATGTCAGTGTCTATAGTGGGTGAATCAGGATTCCAATAAAATCCTCCCAACTTATCAAGCCTCCTCCATCATTGTTGTTCCTCTGCAATGTCATACCTATAGAATTTGAAATTAGGTATAGGCCATAGGAGGGTAGGAGGCTGAAAAGTTAGGGGAATCCATTCTCACCCCTTGGTTCTCCCAAGCTATATTTTTCTTTCTATTCTCTTTAGTGCAAAAATTTAGTTTTGGATAGAATGTGGATCAACCTGCTTTAGCTCATCAGTCAATAGGTTCCATCTCTGGGATAGATATCTCCTCATAGTTTCTTTTTTTTTTGTAGTTTTTACTTCATATCCACTATAAACATCTTCAATCCAAGTAATAATTCTATTACTATAGCTCGACCTAAAGATAAATCTATTCCAATCTATATAAATGTCTTTGGGGTTCTTTGATTCAACCCTGATGGCTAGGGGAATACTAGATTCCTTCTTCTTGCAAGCATTGTATTGTTCACCCCAACTGATTTCATTTTGTACCCAAGAAATAAACGCTCTCAATTATATGTCTCCAACATAAGGCAGTGGGTTCCAGTCGGTCTTTTGAGACAAAAAAGTTGTGTGAATAAAATTCACATAACAATTTTTTCATTTCAGAGGAAGCAATCATGTAGGCACTAAAACAATTCAGTAGGAGTTTCGATTGAGGGGTTCAAACCTAAGATGATTCTTGACATTCTAAAGGAAAGGTATTTCTCCTTCAAGTGCAAAGCATAAACCCTTGGAGGGGTTCTACATTCCAAAATTTGTGGCACCAGAGTTGCAATGCCACTTACCCTTTCCTCCAAGAAGACAATTTCCTCATTCTTTTCTTTAATCATCACATCTCTCTCTTGGATTTCCTTTTTCAACCATTTCTTCTCCTCCTTCCATTCCTTCTCTCTTCTCTATATTTCTTTCCATAAATTTAAAATAGTTGTATTTACTGAAAAATCAGGAGGGTTATGGATTCCTACCAGGATTTTCGTAGATGGTTGCTTCCCATAGAGAACAATCTGCATAGATTCAGGATTTCCCACAGATTCAGGTTGTTAAGGTATGATTCCTCTTTCCTCATTCTGCTATAGGGCCTCTTGTTCTTCTTCTGGTGGTGGCTGTAGGAACTCCTAATCTATTTCCTGACTTTGTTGTAGGAACTCCCACTATTGGCCTTGCTACAGGAACACTTGACTTTCTTCATTTTCTTGAGTCTCAACTTCGTGTGCAATGGCAACAAGATCTACCAAGGTTGTTTTTTCTTCCTTTTCAAACACATCTTCTTGTACATTCTCTTGCTCCATTGGAGTGTCTGTTCTTTCACATGATGTCCCACCAAGCTCAGGATCGGTCGACTTCAATTTATTGAGAGGTCTTTTTCATTTTCCTTTGGCTACAGCATGAACAGTTCTAGCCTTCCTTTTCTTAGGGCTTGGAACCTCTTTCTTTGCAGATTGCATTTTTATTTTCCTTTCTTTTGCCTCCCTCTTTTGTGCTCTTTTTTTTTATTACAGTTTTCAAGGGAACATCATCATTATTAGAGTCTAATGAAGAATTTTCTTTTTCATTCTCATTATCAGAGGAACTAACATTTATAGTCTTTTCTTCAATGGGGGAATCCACACCAACACCAAAGGTTGAAGAACCAAGGGTGCCTTCTATTGTGCTCAATTTTCTACTAGACCTTTGTGGCTAAGGTGAAACCCTAGGCTGAGATGGTTCAGGTCTATACTGCTCAATGTTCACAAAATCATCCCAGGCCATTCTACGTGTTATATAAAGCAGAGATCTTATACCCAAAAATTTAATGAGACAATGGTGGGATATAGAGTTTTCCCTACCTTTTTGAGTGCTTTTTGTCATAATGGAGAGAAGGTTATACAAGACATTGGGCACTTTCATCATTCTCCTGTTCCTCAAGTGGCTCAGTAATTTGAAGTGCAATGAATGTAGGTTCAACAGTCGACCTCCGTAGGTGATATATCTGATGATGTGTATGGCTACCTACTTCCATGGCTCTGGTAGAGAGAGTCTCTTAGCACCTTGCTTGTCAATTGTGAGTGGAGGGTCACCATGTATTGTAAATATAGCCTTGGTTGTCTTGGCATCCTTAAAAATAGGGTAGGGTTTTCCATCAGTTGGCAACCCTGAAACTTCTGCAATTCATTCTTTAGTCGCTATCACCTCCACTCCTTTCACTATGGCCTTTCCATCTAAACATTTATGAGAAAAATTCAATGCAATACCCTCATTAAAACCATCCAGCTTCAAAAAATAATCTAACCAACCACAATTCTAAAATTTGGCTAAGAACGTTGTGTCTTGTAACAAAGCATGATGAGTTGAGGGCTCATTTTGAATGAGCCCACCTCCCATTGTCTAAACTCAACTTGTCACTCTGCAAATTTACCTTTGTAATTCTCAAATTCTTTCTTGTTTGCTTGCTGGGTGAATTGTCAACTGAATTTCCTTCACTCTATTTTTAGCAATTACCACTTTCATTTGAAATTATGACAAAGTTAATAATAGAAAGAAATGGTAATAAAAGGGAATCATAATGAGAGGAAATGGTGGTGGCAGTTTAGTGTCACATCACACATGTGAACTGTCTTTCATTTTAAATTTTGAATCAACTCAACAAGATTTTTTGATGTAGACAATCATGTATCAACATGTGGCAATTTTATTGCATCTTTCTTACCCCTCCCCCCAACCTAAATTTGGACATGTGTCCACACATGCGGGATGCCAATATTGATTTGATGGGGGATTGAAGGAAATTATGTGAATGTCCATATTATCATATAGTGATTAAACGAAATGCTCGAAAGGATAATTAAGAATGTAATTAATGTGCACAGACCTGAGTGTGTACAAATATGATTGTAGAGAATTCATTGCAATGATTGAGGAGGAAATACTACTTGCATTGTTGAGTAATAATTGAGCAATTAATGATGATGAGGTGGAATGGTGCATGGTGAAAATAAATGATGGAAGAGAGAGAAAGATGGTAAAAATGGGTGGATGGGCAGATGGGTGAAGAAATGGATTTCTTCAAAAGTAGAAATCTTTATTATGACAAGTACGTACCTCATTTAGTCAGAAGAAGGGACACTAGGTCCACTCCCTTTGGCTATAGGAACTGTGCTCGGGCACTGTGTATTGGATAAAATGTTGTAGGAACTCTTCCTTGGAAGTTGACCTATGATATAGTCTGAGACAGTTCCCATTTACTAGTAATTTGAATTTCATAGGGTCAATGGTCGTGAGCTATACAACTCCATTGGGGAAGACCTTGACAAATTCATATGGCCCTAGCCACCTTTTCTACAATTTACATGCATTATTCTTGTACTGTGAATCATAAAGTAATGCCCATTCACTAGGATAAAATTTCTTCTCTTTAATAATTTTGTCATTCCATTTGACTCTTTGATCTTGCACAAGGTCAGTATGGTGCAATGTAGATTTCCTCATCTCATCCAATTCATTTAGTTGCATAATACATTCTTTTAGTGCCTTTGAAATTTCCATCCCCAACTCTATAGCAGTTCTGAGAGTCTTGTGCTCAAATTCTATAGGAATCATGGTTGTTTCCCCATATGGTAGCTCAAATGGGGTGAAGCTTGTAGTTGTCTTCTAGGTGGTCCTATAAGCCCAGACTACTTCTGATAATCTATTTTCCTAGTCCTTTATATGATTATGCATTGTTTTGGTGAGGATGACCTCAATCTCTTTGTTTGTCACCTCAACTTGTCTATTTTCTTAAGGGTGGTAAGGAGTGGATTTCGTGTGCCTGATGTTACACTCATTAACCAATGTTGTAACAAGGGCTGATGTAAATTGAGTGCCTTGATCAATTACTATTTCTCTTGGTACCCCATATCTTGTGAAAATTTCTTCATAAAGAAATTATGCAACCTTGTTGTCTCTTTCATGCTTCATGGATTTGACTTCTACCCACTTTGTTACATAATCAATGCACACTAAAATATAGGTCTTACCATTGGATGGAGGATCAATGGGTCCCACAAAGTCCAGACCCTACTTTTCAATTGGAGTGACTACCACTTGTGGATAGAGTGGCATCTCATCTAACTTTGTTGGCCTACCCATTTTTTGGCATGTATCACATCTCCCTGTATACCTTCCTCCATCTTTGTATAATGTAGGCCAATAGTATCCTGCGTTCAAGATTTTCATTATTGTCCTTTTAGTTGCAAAGTGGCCTCCATAGGGTTCATCATGGAATTCATGTATAATTTCATAGGCCTCATCTTCCCTCACACACCATCTCATAACATGATCTAGTCCAGTATAAAACAAGCATCCAACTATCCATGAAAAAGGGAATGATTTTTCAATCATCACTCTTCTCTCTTTTGGGGAGAAGTGAGGAGGAACACTCCCTGTCACAAGGTAATTGGCTATGTCATCATACTAGGGTCTCTACACACTAATGGAGAATAGATGCTCATCAGGAAAGGAGTCATTTATGGCTTGACTATCTTCTCATGTGGTCAGCCTTGAAAGAAAATATGCAACCACCTTTTCCTTCCTTGGTTTGTCTATAATAGTTATGTCAAATTATTGCATTAATAAAAACTATCTGGCTAATCTTCCTAAGATTAGGGGTTTTTTCATGAGGTATATAATGGTTGCATGATCAGTGTGTACAAAAATATGATAACTTGTTATAAAGTGCCTGAATTTATTCAAGGCATAGATTACTACCAACATTTCTTTCTCTATGACTGTGTAATTGAATTCAACTCCCTATAAGTTTTTACTAATAAAATAAATGGCATTTTCAATAGCTTCTGATTTTTTTCCTAGGAATGATCCTATTGCATAATTTGAGGCATTAGTATGGATATGGAAAGGGATTTCCCAATTTGTTCCCTTAAGTACAGGAGCATGAGTTAGATCTTTTAAATCAGAAAATACTTTATCACAACTTTCTGTCCATTGGAACTCAATATCTTTAGTCAAAAGACTATATAGTGGGGCTTCTATTTTGCTAAAATCCTTGATGAAATGCCTATAGTAGCCTGCATGACCTAAGAAACTCCTAATATCATTTTGTTTTGTAGGTATAGGAATATTTTTTATTACCTCAATTTTTGCAGGATCAACTTGAATGCCAAGGTGGGAAATGTAGTGGCCAATAAATACACCTTCTTGCATCATCATGAAGAACTTTTCACTATTTAATGAAAATTTTTGGTCTTCAAATCTCTGTAGAACCTTCTTCAAATTATCCAATTCTTCATCAAAGGTGAAACCATAGGTAGTAAAATAGTCCATATAGATATCCATGCAGTCAAGGGAGATATCTAAGAATATACTAATGACTGCTCTCTAAAAAGTGGTAGGTGCATTGCATAACCCAAAGGGAAGTACAAAATAGGCATATGTCCCCCAAGGACATGTAAATGTAGTTTTCTCTTGGTCTTCTGGTGTAGTTTGAATTTGATTGTATCCACTAAATCCATCAAGAAAAGAGAAGTATTGTTTTCCTGCAAGAGAGTCTAGGACTTGGTCTACAAAAGGTAGGGGAAAATGATCTTTCTTAGTGGAAGCATTGAGTTCCCTATACTAAAAAAAAATCACCATTCCCCTCCCTTTTTGGGCATAATCACCAATGGAGACACCCATTGGCTGTCTGAAATAGGGTAGATAAATCTTGTGTCTAGCAACTTTTGCAGTTTTGTTTTGAAAATTTGTCTCAATGCAAGGTTAATTCTTCATTGTGGTTTCCTAATAGGTGTACACTCATCTTTGATATATATTATATGAGTGAATTTTTTTTGGATGTAATCCATTCATGTCATGATAATCCTAGGCAAATTATTTTTGATGGGATTTTAACAATTGTGTCAATGTCAACTATTGTCCGTCATTGAATTTACTATTGATGTTTAGATATCGTCCTTCAGACACTTGTACTTATGTGACTAGTTCTATCATAGCTACTTCATTAATACAAGGTATCTTAAGTTCAAGTGGCATCATTGTGTGAAACATACCTATTGCTGTAGGAATTATGTCTTTCAGAAGAGTGGTTGCATGAAGTCTGTCTGCAGAGACAGTGGCTGCAGGAAGAGTGGTTGTAGGAAGTTGGTCTACTAGAAGAGTTGTTGCAGAAAAATCATGCAAAACTAATAGAAGTGTTTGTTCAATGTCTACAGAACCAGACATGTGAGTGGATAATGCTTCCTCTATCTGAAACTGGCTCTGAATGATACTAGATAACACCTCATCTTCATCTTGAGTGTATAGGAAAGGACTTCTTTCAAGCATCATGAGCTGCACCACAAAGTTGACGTCTTTAGCTTCCTCACCAATATGTGGCCATACTAATTTTTCTTTATTGTGGGATGGTTGAGCAGGAGGATACAAAATAAGATTTTTAGTGCTCGTGCCATCAAAAATGCTCATGTCACCTGACTAACATCCAATATAAGCATCTATGGTTGCTAACCAGGGCCAACCAAGGATAAGTGGGTACCCTCCTAGTGTGGCTTTAGGGGAAATAACCATGAAGGTGGATGGATACTCACAAGAGTCTAGGATCACCACAATGTCTTCTACTATGCCATTAGGCTTAACAATGGAACTATCAACAAGCTGTAGTACTGTAGGAGTGGATCTCATGTTTTCAATATTCAGTTGTTGTAGGATATCTTTAGTCATCATATTGATTTCTACACCCAAGTCAATCAAAGCATTCTTTATGTTCATCCCATTTATGACAACTTCAACTATAGGGCTACCTAGATCACTATACTTTGGAATAATTACATTTCTAAGCATGATGTTAGCAAGTTGTCCTACTACATGGACTATAGTGGGGTCCTTTTTCCTGCCCGATTTCTTGAGGCATGCTTCCTTGATGGATTTTCCATAGATAGAGATGTATTTTATGGCCTAAAACAATGGTATCTTGACACATGTATGCTTTAGCTAATCTAGGATATCAAAATTAGTTTCCTCCTTGTCTTCTCTTTGCTTGGCAACTTCTAATCTTTGAGGGAATGGTGGTTCTTGTGCTATCTTCTTTGCTAGAGCTAGTTCAAGATTTTTAGCTACACAAGGTTGAATGGGATCAGTCACAAATTCTTCTTGCTCTTCCATAGGGAGCTTAGTGATAATGGGGGTGGAAGGAGCTGACAAAGTTGTTTTTGAACATAGACATATGTCACTTAAACTCACATATGTAGGAAATTGATTTGGATCAATAGAATATACAAGCTACTGTCGTGGTTTATTATTTGGGTTGGGTGTGGGTTGGGCTAGTAACTGGGTAGGTTTAGGTACATTTTCACTTGGATTAGCAAGAGGGGGAATTATAGAAGGTTGTTGGTTTTGAGAAGATGGTTGCATATAGCTAGTGGTTTTGTTTGGCCATTGTTGGCCACCTCTCCATTGAGATGTTTGCTACCAATTTCGTGGAGGTTGTTGCCAAGGTCCCTGAAATTGTTGCCAATTCCCCTAAGGGTGTTGCCACTAATGTGAGGAATTTTGATAATTGGACCAAGTATTGGGTGGGTTATTCCAAGACTGGGGTGGGTATCCTCCATAGTTGGATGGATAGGGTGGCTGCCATTTGTTACTAGAATAAGAACTAAAATATGGTCTAGCAAAAGATAGTGGATCTAGTGGCATACCTTGTCTTAAAGCCCATGGCCTTTTCTATGCAACAAAGTAGACTTGGTCTTCCTTAGTTTGGATTGGTTTGAGCGTAGGTGGGATTTGTTTACTATCAATGTTGTCTATCACCTTACATCTATAGTCCCTCTTCTTCTATCTATAATGAGGTAAATATTATGTCAGTATTGCCTCTGCCTCCTCATGTTTCTTCTTAGCCTGAAGTGTATCTAGCTGAGTAGCTAGATTGTTGATTATATCCTGCTTCAAATCCTCCAACAAATTAGTAATCTCCATCTTTGAGACTCCACTATTGGATGTCTTACCCATAGAGGATTGATAGGCTCTACCTTCCTTTGAAGCTGCCCTAGAATAATTCTAAAATATCTTCTTGATATCATCCCAAGGGACTTGAGTGATATCTCCTCCTAACATTAGGTCCAAGGCATCAGTGCAACTTTCATTAATTCCTCTCAGGAAAAGAAAATTTTGTGAGTCCTCATTAAGTGTATGATGTGGATATTTCTGGAGGAAAAATAGAAACCTTGAAATGAAGTCTTCCAAGCTATCATCTTCCTTTGGTTGCATTCTGAAAATGTCACCTCCTCTCATATAACTACCCCTGCAATATTCCTTGTATTTCTCAAGAAATTTTGGCTTCATATCTTCCCAAGATCTCAATGTATTTCTGCCAAGGCTCATAAACCATCTCAATATAACTTCTTTCAGAGTAGTTAGTGTAAACATCAAAAATTGGTCTAGGCCTGTGAATACCACATTCGACATAATTTTCTATAGTTCGTTGTCTTGATTAAATAATGTTAATTATTTAATTAACCTTTCTAACACATATTTCCTCTATTAATTAAATGCACCTTTTTAATTAATTCATTAATTCATTATTAATCTTTATTCAACTTGATTAATTAAATAAATCATATTTGTTTAATTATGTCCCTAACTAATTAATTCTTCCCCCTTTATCTATCAATTAAATAATTTATTATTTAATTACCCCTTTATCATACTTTTCCAACTATAATTAAATATCTTTATTTAACTATTCATTTGACCTCCTTTATCTATAATTAAATATTTATTATTTAATTATTCATTTAATCCTTTTCAAAAGTAAAATTAAATAAATTATCTTTATTTAATTAAGTTTCTTATTTTCGAATGTTGAATTAAATTAACATTTAATTCATATTTAATTATTTATGTCACATTCCTCTATCATTCAGTTATCTAAGTCATTCACTCACCTTCTGACTCGAGATCTATTTTTAATTCTTGAGTTATCTCTGAATCCAACACCTTTTTATCTATATGAGAAGACTCTTTGTTACAATTAGTTGATTAACTAGATCTAACTCCTGTTTGCATTCGAATGCATTAGTCTTCGAGTTCCAACTTTGGATTTTGCATACAAAGTCCAATTCTTCTATTTTTGGAGAGTAAGATATTGAACTCATGTTCTAACTCACGTTCTAACTTAGTCTCTATCTTCATTCTTTCCTGAACTTGTGTGCTAACTCGCGTTCTAACTCACGTTCTATCTGAGACATAACTCGTATCACATGGCATTCATCAATCTCATCCGTCGATCTCTCTTTCAATCTGAGCCGATCATTCAAAAACCCAAAATCTATAAAATGGCCTATCATAATCATTATTACTCCTCTCCCGAAATCACATACTTTTGAGAAGAGATTCAACTTTGATATTTTGCTGAGACACTCAACAGAATTATACTTGCATTCAAACACATAAATCTGAGGGTAAGAATATTGAAAAGGAAAAATGAAGAAGAGCAATAGAGATAATTCGAAAGGATGAATGCATATTCCGTGAGATCATTTTGGTTTTATTAGTCTAGTTTATTTCCTCGTTCTTTGTTGTTAGGTTTTAGATTATTGATTAGATTAGGATTTAACTTTGTTATTCTAGTCATTGCAGAAAATCTATCATGTTACAGTAGGAAATACCTTGAGTCTATGGGCATCAGTGGTATAGTCATAGCTTCTATAGAGTATATCAAACTCAAATAAGAAGGTATCAAGATCTTCTATGACAAGCCCATAGAATTTAGGAAGGACTGAAGCAGGGATATTTTTGAGGTTATCTACTTCATTCTATTCAGCAATGGGAAAAGGGAAAGCTAGTTGGTTCTTTCTTTTAGGCCTATCTCCATTTGCATCGGCCATGCCTACTTGATGAAATTCCAAAATAAAGGGTTCTTCAACAGGATTTTGATCTTCAAGAGAAACTTCAGAACTAGTCAAGTCAGGCAATATATCAACAAAGGGTTGTGGCTCTTCTTCTTCCTCATCTCTAGGTAGATTTAGAAGCTCTACTAGCTGAAATGGCTCGAGATTATTAGGAAGGAATATCCCATAAGAATATCTTCTTCTTCTATGCATGTGGTATCAACTCAGTATTACCCAACTCACAAAAAGAATGGGTGGGGAAAAATAATGGATCATAACTTCTATCACTAAGAGAAAATTCCATAAATACTATAGCAAAAAAACTATCAATGACTCCAAAGGACTTCCCAGTTTGAGACCATCCCTGACAACGACACCAAAAATGTCAACCTCCTACAATGGTTTTAATAACTAAGCCCTTACAACCATGATTTGGAGATTGGGCATCTAACCTGAATAGCTATCTTAACCACCATGAAGGTACATTTAAAGTGTCAACCCAGGGACAAGAACTTGAAATCGGTTAGCACAGTATGTGCACTAGGAATTTCAAAGTAGTCATCTTCATCCTATAACTAAGAAAGACTTAATGTTGAAAATGAACTGCATAAAAGGAAACAGATAAAATGTTGAACATCACTCAATCAAATCTAAATTGATTATGCATAACATGAAGGAAAATCTAAGCATCCACCAAGAAACTACTATGCCTGCTTTGGCTGCAAGAATAGTCACAGAATGGAATTCTAGTGGCTCTAGGAACAGTCAATGCCAAAATATTAACTAAGTACTAAAAAAAACTAACACTAATCTAACTAAACTAGAGGAAAATATTACTCACCAAGTGCCCCCCCTTGGATGAGTATCCTCTAAACTAATGCAAAATTAGATACTCAACTCAGAATCCTATTTCATTCATCAGAAAATGCAATTACAAAAGTATGGTTGATTATCAGCTTGTACGAGAACTTGGTGATCGACTCACTAAATCAATAGGTCGAGGAAGGAGGATTCAAGCCTAATTTATCAACTAAATAGGGCCATCAAATCCCACTAATTGAGAGGATGTCATTTAGGGAAAACGAGAAGAAAGTGGAAAGAGCGGTTATGCATGCAAGGGAATCCATTCAAACATGCATGCCCAAACATGGACTTGACCACTAGAGTAATTCCTGCAATTCTCAATTCCATTAAAGATCAATGCAAGACAGTTACATGTGGATGACACGAGACTATTCTATTGTTGTCTTCAGTTGACCTCTGTGCCACTCCTCAACCTGACCGGCTGGCGGCTACATTTCTCAACTTAGTATTTTAATCATGTTTGCAGAGTAATGTCATTACACATAATTATTGCATAATCATAACCACCTTAAAGAACATCCATCAATCACATGCAAAATAAATATAGATGGTCCACATAATAGGTAAATGTCATTAAAACCAGCAGAAATAAAATTAGTCCAAATGTCTTATGGCTGAGAGAAATTATATAAAAGTGCAAGCATAGAATATCAAAGTCTATGGTAATTTTAGCTAATAACAGGAGATTCTACCCCCCTAACTAGGTCAAAATATAGACTCATCAAGTAGTATGCCTCCTACAATCGATTCACATCCAGTAGGAATTGTGGTAAGGAATTTTCAAATTTGATATAAATAACATGTATACTAATTCGTTTAAACATTGTTTTAAATTATTTAAATAACTAATTTTTTTCTCAATGGATACTTGCAAGATAAAGTTCTTGGTTTAAAGTTTCCTAGATCACTGATTTCCATCCTAGAGGTAAATGATCATTTATCAAATGATACATCTGAAAAAAATATGTTCCAATATACCAGCTCAGAAGATAAGGAATCGATGAAAATAAGTCATAGAACAAGAACCGGTTTAAAGATGCATAATTTTCTTAAAGATAGGGGGAAGGTGGACTACATACCCTATGAGAATGAATGTGATGGAGATGATGAATTTCCCCTAAGTTTGAGATCAATTTACAAAGACACATTTGATCGTCGACTATATTGCGCTTAGCCTAGTGATCAACAACTACCTAGACTGTATCAGGTGTTTCAATTTTGAGGATACAGCTACATGATACGACCCTCCAATATTCATGGAGTGATTCTAGGTCTCTTTATTGTCCAAAATTTACATGTGGGATCTAAACATAGAAACAATTTAGAACAAAGAACTAGAAGATTAATGCCATATTATGGTCCATCGTATTATAGTGGTGAATGGAGAAGGATAGCAGAATATAAGCCTAGCATATCAGCATATGGTCTAAATTCGAATATGTATACACATCATCTGCAATTGGAAAGTGGAAAAGAAATTAATAGAGGTCATGGGTGTGTGCAGGATCATGATGGGCCAAAAAGTGGCGATATCTAAGTGATATGATGGCCCATGTGGCTAATGACTTTTTTTTTACCCAAAATTGAAAAAATGAAAAGGGTTTTTAAATGAGATTCTCAGCTTTCCACCAATATAAATTATTCTTTACTTTGAATTTAATAAATAATTATTCTTAATTTTCTATTTGAATTACAACTAAAGTTCTGATTGATAGGCTGATTGAAAAACATCTATAACTTTCAAACTGTATCACATTTTTTGAATCTAAAACATGTGTCACATTCTATGCTTCGCATACTATAGGATTTTTTTTTTTTAAATTGAATTTTATGAAGTTTTGACCAATTTAAGGTGGTTAGACATACAATTTTTTATATTTTTAAAATTTGTAATAAAAAAATCATAATTAATTATTAACCTGGAAAATATTTACAAAAAATATGAATCACATCGGGATATGAGTCCCCTACCTATATCTAAGATCTTATTAAAAAATATTCTCATTTTATTGTGGTTAGGGTGGTTAGACAGACACCTACTTCTTATTTTTTCCCTGAAATTTAAGTACTACTACATTGAAATTTCAAATTTTCACGAAATAGATTTTTTTTTTATAAATAAACCTAGTAGTTTAGAAACTACATTAAATTTTCTATAGATTCTATTCTTACATATTTTTGAAATAATATAAATAACTTATTCAAATTTTTACGTCAAGTTGCCTAACTCTAATTTTTTGAATTTTATTGCCACTTAAGGGCCTATTTTTTCCATGATGATCTTGCACATACCCTCATCTTATGTATATATATGGGTGTACATACACACAAAAATATTGCAAGATTTATAAATAGTAGTAAGGAAAGGGACCCTAATGTAAGACTGAATTGTTAATCTGTTAAGGTTATAAATGATAAAGATGGAGATATAGAAAGAGAGGTTGATAGATTGATAATGGTTGAGACTATTAAGGACCTTACCATTGGGGATGAGTTATTCATTGATTGCCCCTTCTTAAAATTCACTCCCGCGTGAAAGAAAAGGGAATAACAAAGTCTCCCTAACAATGTTCCTAAGGGCAGAAAACCAAAGAATAATAAATGAGTGTGGACTGATATTTTATAAAATATGTGGAAAAAATTGTGTTTTATTTAAATTATTGTATAAAAAAGGTAGTCTATAAAATAATGTTCCATTATTCAATTGATGTATATATGTTCAAACAATTTATATTTATATTTTTTAAGTCATATTTTATTAATTTTCTTTGAAATTGATACATTTATGATTTATCTAATTGTTGCCAAACATTAAATAATGATTATGTTTGTTGATAGGTAGAAGATTTTGATGAAACACATACTAATACCCATGATCCAACTGGGTTATTAAGATTTGGACGGGATGATCCAAACCATCCTTTAAACCATACTAGGGCAAAAAGAGCAAGTTTGAAGTGATTAATACCACTTGAGAAATTTGAAGAGTTGATGAGATCTACATACAATGAAGAGATTCCACATAGCCTTAATGATGTTGATCATGATAGTGAAAATGCAGTGCATGAAGAAGCATTGAATGAAATGCTTGTAGGTTTCTTTGGGGATGGAGACAATGATGACAATAATGATAATATGGTTGATAGTAATGATGATAGCAGGGGTAATTACCACCAATGTAATGTTGATGATAACAACTTGAAAGACTCCATCAATCAAGTAGAAAAGACACCCATGTTCAAATCGGGTGCAATTAGAACCTCACAACTAGAATGCACATTAATATTATTAGAAATCAAGTCACTATTCGGTTGGTCAAACAAAGGATTCACTATCCTACTGAAGTGAGTTGAAATCTATTTCTTACTTTCCATTTTCAATTGGTGTACACAATTCCTAAACATTCATCGACTTCATTTATATTTCTTTAAGGGGATTTTCAAACCATATATTATGTATAAATAGCACTAGTATATATTAACATATAAAACATTTTCATCATAAGTCAAACATTCATTTTATTTAATCTCAAGAAATATTAAAGGGACCTAAAAACTAAAATATTCCCTAAAGAGAATGTGTTGCCATCAACTTGCACTGAGGCACGTTTGTTGTTCGTTGAGTTGGAGATTGAATATAAGAAAATTCATTCATGTAAAAATGATTGCATTTTATACAAAGATGAATATCAAAACAAGGTAGAATTCCCTATATACAAAGAGAAGAGATAGCATATAGATGTACAAGGTCCTACAGTTCCAAAGAAGGTTTTACGTCACATGCCAATTATACCTAGACTTCAAAGAATGTTTCATTGCGAGTCACCTGCATAATTGATGGAATAGCATGCAAAGAACATGAGTAAAGTTGGATTCATGTGAATTCTAGCTAACTCCAAAGCAATGAAACACATAGAGGAAAAATGGCCAAGAAAATTCAAAGATGAACCTTGTAGTATTAGGTTTGGTCTTGCAATTGATGTAGTATACCCATTCTCTTTCTTGAGCTCAAATTATAGTGTTTGTCCACTCAGATTGATAGTATACAATATTCCCCCATGGATGAGTGTTAGAAAGGAGTGCCTTATGCTGACTCTCATTGTTCCTAGAAAACATCAAGTTAAAAACATGGATGTTTATCTTGGATGTTTTATTGATGAGTTGTAACTGCTATGGAAAGGCATAAGAATGTATGACATATCATGTCCTCCATCAAAAAGGTCCTTCATGTTGTTTGGTGTGCTATGTTGGACTATTCATGATTTCCCAGGACTTAGTGTTTGTTCTGGTAAGATAAAATATTTACGTATTTACACTCATAATTTATTTTCTTCCCAACTTTCATAATTAGTTTTATACTATTTTTTTTATGTTATTAGCATTACTTGTTGAAGGATATGTATTGAATGAAGCATTTTTCTTCCTTTGTGAATTCCTTCGTAAGGATTTTGAAGATGGGCCATGCATCTGGGATGAAGAACGAGCTTAAGATATTATTGATGGAGAAAAATCAAAATCTAATGGTGTTGAAGTACAAATTAGTAAGTAAATTCATGACTAGTGTGGTTGTTTTTCTTGAAATCATTAATTTACTTAGTAATTTATTTGTCAAAATAATAGCATGACATTTGCAGTTTGAAATAAACATGCTGACATGTAATAGGTGTAGACAAAATTTCTATACTTGAAAATTTCATTTTGTACCACATGGACTTTATGAACAAATGGATTGATCTGTATGATAAAAAGAGAGAAGAAGTGTTAGAAGCAAGGAGATAGATTAAGAGATCGAACCCAAGGAATACTCCACTTCCAACTAATTTTCTTGGGTAATGGGGCAAACATTGCACACTAGAATGGGTTATTGAACAAATTCAAAATCAAATAGAAGATGCAGGTATAGATTCAGACATAACAGAAGATGAAATCAACATGTCTAGAGGATGTGAAAGAAAGGTACAGTTAGAATTTTACAAAATGTTGTTTCCTTATAGTTTTGACATTATTAACTATTTTAATATTTGTCATTATATTTGTCTTCATTGAAATAAATGGTCTTTCACAAGTGAGGAAATATCCAGCAATGTGGGCATATGGTCAAAATTATCATGTAGAATTGTAGATGTAAGGAGATGATCCTTCGATTGTGGCATCATGGTTGAATTAAAGCAATCCGGTCAATCAAGCTCAAAAGCAAAGAATATAATTGAAGGGAATCTATAATATGTTGGGAAAATATAAGAAATTATTGAGTTGGATTACCGCTCTTTTAAATGTTGTATTTTGAAGTGTAGATGGTATAAAGCATTTGAGAGGACACAAAGACATGATACCCATAGTTGATTTTTTTCAATAGATTCCTCATGCTTCCTATCGGAGGATAAGGATTCTTATGTTCTACCAATTCATTGTGAGCAGGTATTTCTTTAACTCAAACAAGAAGCAGTAGTGATTATTTATCTATTCATTCATAGTTTATTGTGAATATATACATCTGTTTATTAATCAGTAAATTTTTTATAAGATACGTCTAATATATGTATTTCGTTCATCTGTAGGTATTTCTCTATGAAGATATTTGGGACCCAAAATTGATGTTTGTCATACATTATGATCCAAGATTAAGGCATGTATTTGATGATGCATTAGCGGATACTGAGAAAAAAAATGATGGCCAACAAAATGAGAGAGAGGGATTAGAGAACATCGAATAAATTGACATCCATGATGATGTTGAAGATGGTTATGTTTAGGCACAAGAAGACAACAATCCAGAGTTAGATGATGCTATGGAAGACAACAATATGGATGGTATAGAAAATGATGATCCAAATACATATAGTAACAATATAGATGGTCTACAGTCAAATTTAAATGATGATGATGATAATATTAATTACTTGAAATAAAATATGAACATTGACAATGATACACTGGATGACATTGTAGCAGACAATAATGTTAATGACCAAGACTTCTAGATTTTAGAATTATTTGCAATTCATGCTTAAAAAGGATGATTCTTATGGCCTAAAATTTGAAATGCTTTAGTAATATTATTTGTGTCCATACAAATTACCTATTGTAATATCCATAAATTGTTCAATCTTAGGTATGAATTGTTGGAAGGAAAAATTAGGATTACTTGGATTCTTCTTCCATTCATTTTGTATCAACATATGTTCGTGAAGACACAAAAGTTAATAAAATATTCATGCACGTAACTCACAATTATTTAAATATGAAACTTTCTTAACTTTATTATTTTTAAATAGTTTCCATTTTTATGTTGAACATGTAACAAGGAAAAATAAGCTCAAATTTTAAAAAGAAGTAGTATCTCTACCAACATCCATAATAAATGCTTTACTATATCAGCACATTCATTCACATAAGCACAATATTGAGGCTCAATAACTAATATTCATTCAAATATAATAAGAAATAAGTATGGAAAACATAAGAAAAATACATAATGATGACACGGTCATGGAGAATCCTTGATAATAAGATGTTCTCCATTATATTTCTTCAATTGATACTGTAGTGCTCTTCTTTAATAATCCCAGTGTTATCCCCTCAAGTTATCGTGGAAGTATGAAAGGAATTTTAATTATTAAGTTGATGGAAACCAATCAAAACAATTTCTCTAAAAGGACTTTTAATACTTAATAGGATCCAATTAAAGTAAATTATATAAAAGGACTTTAATTCAAACCTAACCAGAAACCAATCAAAGCATCCAAATAGTAACAACAAATGTGCCCTAATAAATCTTGCAAACTTAAATAACTTGAAAATATCAACTTTGGAGACAACAAAGAAATAAATAAGCATGAAAATTGACAACAATTGAACACTAAAAATGGATTATGAATTATAACCAATCATCTCCATTATATTTCCTTTTAAATAATATGCATTATAACAAATAGTTATGATGTTTGATGACAAATAGTTAATTAACATAAATGAAAACATAACACTCCAGCATATGAATGCATTGATTTGTTAATCTTCCAGCAGGTTCTTATGACCACTTAATAGCTATTCAAGGCTCCCACTCTATGATAATGCATGACCTACATTGTGTATCTTCCTTATGATGTCGGCTGGTCTTTAAGCTCCAATGGCTGCCCCTATGTATTTGTTGCATCTCTAGTTTGGCTGATGAAAAAGTTGATGGTGGAGATATGATGACTATATTCCTCCTCAGCATAAGTTTCCACATTGGCAATTGCACCCTTCATATCATATTCCACATACATCATCTTTTCAAGTTATTTATGTGTATTTTTTAACACCATCTCTTCATCATTTATTTCTTGCAATGTAGTATGTAGATACATGGCAAATTCATCCTTCCAATCATCTTTCTCCCTAGGATTTCCAAGGCTATCATGGATTGGAGGATGCAAATCAAAATAGTCAAGGTCCTATTTGAGCCAATTATCGTACTTGTGTTATTCCACCAACTTATTATATGTCTCTAATGTCTGACCTTTCATGGATTTCTCATTTTGGAGCTCCTCTCTTTTGTCAATCATCCATATTTGCAATATTTCATTCTCCACAAGTGTTGAGTGTGTTTGTTTAAACAATTTCCAATATTCATCACCATGATCCATCATCCAGTTAAATCTTTCTTTGATTATCTTAGACACAACATTATATTTAGCGGTTTTATTCATGTTTCCAACTCCTTGTATTTCTCTTGAGACTTCTGATGATAGTGTTTCCAGTAACCTACATCTCCTAATGCATCCAATATTCTTTTGTCACGCTCTAACCATGGGTAATATAATTCTGATTTGGTAGAGGAATATGTTTTATCTCTGTGACTAGCCACCTCCTTCCTTAATGTATCATTTTCTTTTACCAGTTTTTTAATTTGTGCCTTAGTGAATTTTACAACATTTATGTTTATCTCAGTTGTTTCAATGGGGTTAGTGTCCCCTACCTTGTGGACAAAAATATGTCCAAACACTTGGTTTGGATTACTGATGAGAGAAGGACTTTTATCTTGAGGATACAATGCCAAAATTAGCAAGGTGGCTTCATCTGGGTTTTACCCTGATCTTAAGTACATTTTATTACTTGCCTCTTCTATTAGATGCATTGTTTTGTCTACTCTTTTCCTATAACTATTGAAAACTATTGTAGAGTTGATATCCCATCCTAGTAAAAGTAGTACCCCAACCTCTTGAAGTAATTATTTTCCACTTTCAGAGGTGATAGATTCTAACTCTTTGTCTATTTATTTTCTCAACTCTTCCGAGGTGGTTGCCTCTTGCTTAGAAGTGATATCCTTCATCCTATGTCTTAGACTTCTAACTTTATGCTCATAAACAAATGATTTAAATTCAAAAGTCTTGAAAAAATCACTATAAAAAAAAAATTCTTGTGTGGCCTTGACTCTCACGTCATCAAATAGTTCATCCGATGCTTCAAATTTGGCAGTGTTCATGTGTGCATGCAAACCGCATCTGTCATTTTTTGAGTTGCATGTGTGCATGCAAATCACATTTGTCAGTTTTTGAGCCGCATGTGTGCATGTAAATTGCATTTGTCAGTTTTCAAGCTGCATGGGTATCAAAAAAACCACATCTGTCATAGGAGAAACCACAACTATTAGAAACACCACATACACTGTCAAAAACCGCATCTGTCAAAATCTGAACAACAACTGTTAGGTGAACCATATTTTTCTGTCTATAGAAAACATCAAAAACCATGAGTTGAGTCCAAAAACATCATTGTCACAATTTGCTTTAGATTCTTAAGATCAACCTTAGATTCAAAACTGGTAAATTTTTCTCAAAACCTTGCATCATTAGGTGTCATATACGTCTTAGTCATAGTCAACGTCATAGTCATAGTCATCCTAAGTTGCATACATATAGATACTCCCTAGGAAACTGCATATCATAGAATATATAACTTTCCTCGTCATTGGAAACATTCATGTGTCGATTTATCAAAATCATTGAACCTTATCACTTTAGTCCCATCTAGTGGATCTTTCTAGCTCATTAGTCTAGTTTTAAAAATTCACCTTGTCACTATCCTTGTCATACAATCAGGTTTCTTGGTCAAAATAAAGTCTTTACATGCATTTATCCCATAGGTGGTAGGTTATACCATCTTAGACTCATTTATTGTCATAGTCTACTCACATCTTACATATCGTCAGTCCTATCGTACATCATCTTAGTATACGTCCTTTTAGAAACCATTTTAGCTACGTCATTTATCGTCAGAAAAATCCAAAAAAAATAGACATAGGTCATATCAGTTTTAGACATAGTCTACATTACCCATTTTGAGCAACCTTTTCATGGTCAAAACAAGGTCCCAAAAGAAACACAAAGCAATGACAGACCCCAATGAATTCATCAATCCATTTGGAAACCAACTGTTAGGAAGTAAACAACCACACAAGCCTTTGCTAGAAAAACATGTCACTAGGGACATGCATGGTCAGATTTACATAGAAGACATAGACGCAACAATACAAGATCCTGAATTTGCATCCTTTATGGATGAATGTTTGGCAAATGATCCCCAACACTATCTAGCAAAGTTGCTAGCAGAAGGTGCCAAACTACCCATAGGATTTGATATTCATACTTTTCAAACACAGTCAACTCAACCATCCCAAACTACAATGTCAACAGTCTCTATTCCCCAAATAACTGCAGCGATACCAATTGGTATACCAACCCAAACATTGTCAATTGTAAACACAACCCCTTTCAACATAACACAAGGTTTACAATTCACTGCGGGGGCAACTTCTTCTAACCCCTTTGGCACCAACACGACTGGTAAGAGAACCAAAGTTGGTGGAAATATAGCTATACCAAGTTGAACAATTCAGACAGGAAGCATTCCTATTCCAAATCAGACAATTCATATAGGAAGCATTCCTATACCAACTCAAACCATTCATACAAGGAATATCCCTATCCCGAATCTAAATATCTTGATAGGATATATTCCCTCACCTAATCACAACCCGTCACAAAACATGGCGTACCAAAATACCTACATTGATCCAAATATCACAAACACCATGTCCTTGACACAAGTCGATGTCCTTCAAAACAAAATGCAAGCTCTTCAACAATAGATGGACAACATGTCTGTGTTCGGAAAATGAACTATCTCAGCGCAAGATCTATGTCCATGTCCATTTGACATAGCGCTCTATATGACACCTTTCCCCCATGGATACATTATACCAGTTTTGCCTAAGTATAATGGGACAAAGAATCCTTTAGAACACATTAAAGAGTTCTCAACAGCATGCATGGACATAATGTATGACCCCACATACTTGATGAGACTATTTCCACAAACCCTTGTCGAGATAGGACTGGAATGGTTCTCTAAATTACCATATGGTATACGATCTTGGGGTGAATTAGCTAAGAAGTTCATCGAACATTTCTCCTTTAACATAGACAATGAGGTAAAAATTACAACCTTGTGCCACACGACACAAGAAGATGGCGAAGTCTAGCTAGTAGATGTCCAATTGAAATACCCGAAAAACAAAAGGTCACAGTATTCCTAGAGAACATCAACCCCAAATTTCCAAGTGATCTAAGGGTACACTATTGTACTTCATTCTTAGACTTGGTACAAAAGGGAATCATCCTTGAGAAAGGCTTTATAGACAAAGGAGAAATGAAAGTACCAGGAAAAAATCCGGTTGTCCAATATCAAAACGCACCAAATGATAGAAACAAATTCTGGTCTAGAAACAAGAATGTTACAAATGACGACATTGTTGATGCTAAACATATACATACAGGACCATTTATCACCCTTAGAGGTTACAATCCCAATCAAGACACAATGAATAGTCTAGATCAACAAGCTAACTATGTCCAAAATTCACAACAACAAACACCACAACAAAGGAGATTTCCTACACGTGAATTTACACCTTTAGGACAACCAATCGAGACTATTTTCAAAGAGTTGATTAAACATAATCTTATCAAACCTTTGGAACCACGAGAATATGATCTTGGATAGTTCAAACCTTCATGGTGGGATGATAACTCTTTTTGTGACTATCATCAAACCAAAGGCCACAACCTCCAACAATGTCGTCAACTCAAGAACATCATACAAGACTTTGTTGAAAATGGAACCATAGATGTTGGTGGGTAGAAAAACACTAAGAATGGTGATCATAAGGTCTTCATGGACCCATTAGATGATCACACAAAAGGAAAAGCCTCCAGTTCGGAACCCCAGAATAATCCATCGGCCAACTATAACAATACCAAGTATGACTATGGTAAAGGAACGATCATAAACCACCTCCAAGCCGCAAATGAGAATGTCAATATTTTCACCATTAAAAAGCATCCAGAATGTAATGTAAACACACGCAAAACTAAGATTACTATTCCTGGTCCTTCTTTCGAGCCATCTACACAAACTTCCAAGTTTAAGTACAAACTTCTCTATCAATTGAGTAAAACCCCCGCGCAAATATCTATCTTGGAATTGTTGACCTTATTACCTCAGCATCAATCCATTCTTGACAAATCTCTATAGAACACAACTGTTCCTATAGACTTAGATGTCAATCGTTTCAAAGAAATGGTGGGATATTTGACCAAATCACATCATGCCACATTTTCCCAATAGGATTACTCAACTGAAAAGTTTGATCACAATGACCCCTTACTTCTTGAAGTCCTAGTCCATCAAAACAAAGTCTGACGAGTCTTGGTAGATGGAGGAGCAGGTTTGAACCTATGTACCTTTAAATTGGTTAAGGCATTAGGATTCTTGGAAGACTATGTAGATACCTCTAAGAGTATAGTCATCAAGGCTTACGATGATGAGGAAAGATCATCCAAAGGAGTTGTAACACTCCCTATCCAAATTGGCCCAGCAATCATGAACACTAGCTTCCAAGTCTTGGATCTCACCCTTCTGTACAACTTGTTGTTAGGTAGACCTTGGATACACACAATGAAATTTGTACCTTCAACATATCACCAATGTCTCAAGCTCCCCTATAATGGCACAGATATCACCATTGATGGTAATCAAGATCCTTTTCAGTATTGTACAAGCCTAAGGGAAATTCCACAACGGCAAGTCCCAGTTAACCAAGAAGCTTCATCATCCACTTTATCCCAATACGTTGAACCCTCACGTCTCACTAAGTCCATTTCATTCAAACCACCATCATCCACTCCTAAACTCGAGATCCAAGACAAGGGTTGTGGCGAATATAACATAAAGGCATCATACTGTGTTAGTGAACTGATTCCACCTAAGGCATATGGCCTACCCATGGCGGATAGAAGATAGTCAATGGTCACATTTCATGTTCTCCCTACAATGACATTAACCAAATGGGGAGAGTTAAGTGACAAAATTGTGGATCAAGGTGAATCCTGGTTGTATCAAGAAGAACATGAATACCCCTCCCCGTCTATTCAAATAGCTAATGACTAGTATGGAAAAGGATGTAAGATAATGCAAAAAGAAGGCTATGACGGGCATAGTGGCTTAGGACTATATGAAAATGGAAGGATGAAACTGATTACTATCTACCCATGACCGAAATATCTAGGGCTAGGGTGTCAACCACTTAGAATCGGGTTTCCTATTACTTCATCATCGTTTCAAGAGGAAGTGAATGATTATGCAGACATCGAGACATCTCATGAACCACTTCCCCTAGTTTATGACAAACCTCCAATTTTTGATGAATCCCCTTACTCAAGCGATGATGAATGGGATCCCCTTTCATCTACTAGCACTATGAACATAGATGCCCTATTTGGAGAATTGGACCTCAACATGAAACTTGAACCAAAACCATCTAGTCCTCATCCTAAGAAGCACTTATCCAAATAAGAATGGCAAGAGAACTATTATTGGGAAACCCTTGATCATGCATCTTGGGCACCTAAAAAGCCATCTTCTGACAAATCCACCCTTACTATAGTCCCATATCAGAGTATACTTGCACCTAGGAAGAAGAATAAGAAGGAGTTAGTCCAAAACTTCTGCAACCATGTCAACCATTATGTATTCACCTTGTCAGAAAATACCTTTAAAAACTCTGATGATGACATGCCCCTTATATATCCCGAACTTATCGATTGGGATCAACAAGGTACACCTATTATAGATACATTCGATAATGATGAAGCAATTGATGAGTTCATGGGACTTAGAGAAGGCATACCAAGAGGGGATCATAAAGCAACTTTTACCATAGACTTGGATGATAAAGCATACTTTGGGGAGTCTATTTACACCTCTAGTTGCAAAAATGAGAATGAAAAGAAAAAAGACAATAAAAGCAAAAATGATGAATCCCTAGGTGAAAATCGAAAGGCGCCTTTGGACGAAGAAAAAGTCAAAATAAAGGACATATTTGAGGGCGAAAATCTTTCAGAGGCACCCATGGATATAGGTTTAAATATTCTCCTTGTTGAACAAGAAAAGTCACCGATGCTAGTAGAAGAATCTGTTGAAGTCAACATAGGTACAAAAGAGAATCCTTAGAAGGTATATTTTGCAACTTCTTTAACAGAGACATAAAAACATGAGTTTAAGGAATTCTTCACAAAGAGACAAATAAACTTTGCATGGTCGTATGCTGACATGCCTGGGCTAGATCCAGACCTAATATTGCATCATTTACCACTATAGCCAAGTATCAAACTAGTCAAATAGAAGTTGAGGAAAATGCACCCGCAAATTGCTCTATTGGTCAAGGTAGAACTTAAGAAACTCTTGGATGTAGGATTCATAAGGACAATAGACTATGCAGATTGGATATCAAATCTTGTACCAGTAACTAAGCCAACTAGGGGCATTCACATTTGCACTGAATTTAGAGACATCAATAAGGCATGTCCTAAAGACGACTTCCCTTTGCCAAATATCGACATGATAGTAGACCTTACTGCAGGATACGAGATGCTATCCCTCATGGATGGTTTCTCTGGATAGAACCAGATTAAAATAGCACCTAAAGACCAACACAAGACAACTTTCACGTGTCCATGGGGCACATACTATTGGAATGTTATGTCGTTTGGCCTTAAGAATGTAGGAGCTACCTATCAACGGGCCATGGCTATTATTTTCCATGAATTTGTACATAATTTTAGGGAAGATTATGTAGATGACATTATAGCAAAATTAGAAATGAGGGAAGATCATTTAAAAGTCTTAGACAAGATATTCCAGAGGCTAGAGAATTACAATGTCAGGCTAAATCCGAAGAAGTGTGTCTTTGGAGTAAAATCAAGGAAACTGTTAGGGTATATCATCTCTCGCAGAGGCATTGAAGTAGATCCAGAGAAGGGAAGGGCTATCATAGAAATGCCTCCTCCAGTTAGCATTGGTCAACTTAGAAACCTACAAGGGAGATTACAGTCAATCAGGCATTTCATAGTACAACTGGCAGATAAAATACATCCATTTCAGCATCTACTCAAGAAAGGAGTACCATTTGTATGGACACCTAAATGTCAAGAGGCCTTCTAGCAAATCAAAGACTATTTGCGTAATCCACCAACCTTAATGCCACCTAAAGAGGGAAAACCATTGATACTTTACATCTCAACAACTCAGTTGGAATTAGGGGCTCTTCTCGCACAACACAATGATCAAGGTCATGAGAGAGTAGTCTATTATATTAGTCATACCTTAGTGGGATATGAATTGAATTATAACAACATAGAACATTCTTGTCTTGCGGTAGTTTTTTCTACCAAAAACTTCGGCACTATATGCTCAATCGACAAACAATGTTAATTAAGGTAGCTTTAACAGGCTGGTTGGCTAAATGGGTTATGATACTTAGCGAGTATGACATTCAATATGTCGAAAGGAAGGCTATAAAAGGATAGGTGATTGCAGATCAACTAGCTGATGCACCTATAAAGGCAAACCATCCATTAGTGGTAGATTTTCTAGATGAATTTCTCTTCAACATAGACATTAAAACTGAATGGAAACTCTACTTTGATGGGTCACACACAAATCGTGGTTCAGGAGCTGGTATCTTATTTGTCACACCTCAAGGTGATACCATTCCCAAATCATTCAGGATTGCTTTCCCTTGTACCAACAATATAGCAAAATATGAAGCTCTAGTGACAGGGTTAAAAATAGCAGCTCAATGGAAAATTAAAAGCCTAAAGGTCTTTGGTGACTCTCAACTAGTAATCCGACAAGTAAATGATGATTACAAGACAAAGGATGAAAATCTTGCACCTTACAAGTGAATGGCTGATAGTTTCAAACAGTATTTCAATGACATAAATTTTCAACAAATACCACATATCCAGAATAGAGCTGCAGATGCTATGGCAACCATGGGTTCCTTGTTGGATATTTCGAGTAATGTGCCTAAGTTCGAGTTTCTAGTTGAACAACTATTGGTCCCCACTTATGATGTCCCTGATACTACGATAGTGTGTACCATTGTTGGTCCTACATCTCCTTGGTATAGAGACATATTTGATTACCTCACTGACCAAGCCCTACCTCAAGACTTGTCCAATAACCAACATCGAACCTTCATCCGAAAGTCATCCAAGTACACCATCATCGGAGAAATCTTGTATAGACGCACCTTAGATAATGCCCTTATGAGATGTCTCGATGCTGAAGAAGCACAAAAAAATTTGTGAGTGATACACGAGGGTATATGCGGATCTCATTCGAGTGGTCCTACTCTAGCCCACAAGATTATGAGACTAGGTTACTATTGGCCTACAATGGAGAAAGACTCATACGTCTTTGTGAAGAAGTGTAGACAATGTCAAATACATGGAGACTTAATAAGAGTGCCAATGTAGGAGCTTCATCCAATTACTTCACCATGGCCCTTCGCCCAATGGGGACTCGACCTCATAGGTAAGATACACCCTCCATCATCTAATGGCCACAGATTCATCATCACTGCCACTGAATACTTCACCAAATGGATTGAAGCTATTCCCATGATATACATAACCGACACACAAATATCTAAGTTTATCCTAAACTATATCATTTTTTGGTATGGTGTGCCTCAATCCATAATCACAGACAATGGCTGCCCATTCAAGAACCAAGAAGTACACCATTTATGTGAAGAATTCCACATCAAACACCATTTCTCCACCCCGTATTACCCACAAGGTAATGGCCAAGCTGAGGCATCTAATAAGACTATTGTTAGAATCCTTAAGAAGATTGTTAATTATGCTGGCTGTGACTGGTACCTACAACTTAATCCTGCCTTATGGGCTTATCACACAAGCATCCATACTCCCACTGACGCCACTCCATTTTCCCTCGTATTTGGGTCTGAAGCTATCCTACCTATAGAGGTTGAAATACCTTCTCTATGGATATCCTTGAAGGGTCATCTTGATGATGAAGAGTACCGTGTCTCTTTTTTACAAGAGCTAGAATTGTTGGATGAGAGAAGATAGAAAGCATTAGATCATTTGCAAGCATATCAGAATAATCTTCATTATAGCTACAATAGAAAGGTTCTCAATAGACACGTTGACATTGGTGACCTGGTATTAATGGAGAATCCTAAGAACCAAGCTGAAAGAGAGAAACCAGGTATGTTTGAGCCTAACTGGTTGGGGCCCTATGTCTTAATCTAGAAAAATACAAAAAAATGGTTACCTAGATGAAAACCTGGTAAACAGGCATCTTTGTAACACCAAAAAAATTGAGAAAATCAAAAAATTAAAGAGAAATAAATCCGTCCAATAGTGAAAACCACTTTGGTGGCGCTATGGATAAGTACCATGGTGAAAACCTAGAAAACAGGGATCATGTGTAGTCAAGCTTGCTCTTCCGTCTACTATCATTCTAGTTAGACTTTTTCACCATCATTCATAATAAATGGTTGTCTTATCCATTCCTGGGAATGATTGACATCTAGCATCCATTCTGTCACATTATCTACTCCATCTTCCAAATCTTATTCCCAACTGGGGGAAAATCCTTGTTCTATGCCCTAACACCTTGTACATAACGTCACACCATCGAAAATGTCCTAAAAAATCCCAAAAAAATTTGAAAACTTCAAAAATCCAAAAACATCAAAAAAATGTCAGAAAATCCAAAACATAGAGTCAAGTCATCATGTCAAGTCAATCATGTCAAGTCAGTCATGTTAAGTCAGTCATAGACATAGTCGAACTATGTTGCCTCTGCGACTAGGACGTAGGCAAGGCCATCAATCAATGTGCCCCTAAGGCATTAGGTCTGTCAGTCTAGGTTTGTCATGTATCACACACATTTAAAATCATGACTCTTTGTACATTCAAAGTCATTGGTTGTGTTGAACTATGAGGTCTCTGCATGTACAACATAGGTAAGGCTAATCAATTGATGAGCTCCCGAGACCACACTAGGTCAATCCAATAGGGTTCATTCAGAATCACTATCACACAAGTTGCATATCATAGTTTAGGGTATCATTTCATGTCATCCACTATCTACAAACACTTTTTATCAGTCAGGGAATCAAAACAAGTCATGCATCAACAAGGAAAAACATCTCAAAGTCATCAAGTCAATATCATACACATTGTCAAAGTGATCAACCTATGTCTAACGCAAGATATGTCTTTCTTGTCAACAGACGTCATCAAATTGTCATAGTCTCATGTGGCTTGTCACTTCAATGTCATCAGGCTCTAACATCTTATACGACATGTGTCTTTTCTGAAACCAAGCTTTGTCATGCCTTATACAGAAGTCACCAAGTCGAAACCAGACTCAACGTCTTATGCGGTATGTGCCATTCTCTCACATTACGCTATGTCAAACATCAACATCAAACAATCCCACAAGATCAAGTTTTGGAAAATACATTTATTTGGATTTATGACTTTATATCTTACTTTGTCTTATCTTATTATCGATTTGTGAATTAGTCTGGTTACTAGCTTTCTCGAGGATGTCCCTTGAAGGATTTAGAGAAGCAACAATGTCTCAGGACTCTTTTTCTTTGGCTGTTGTCTGTCAACTATCTTCTTTTTTTAACATTGGTTTTTGAGTCTTGTTACTAGTTCCCTCAAGGATGTCCAATCAAGGATTTAGAGGAGCAATGCCGTCTCATGACCTATCTTTTATTTGTCTGTTGTCTGTGGTTTGTCTCGACAAAATGATAGGGGAAATTACTATCCTTAGTATGAGTTAAGACACTCCTTGTCTGTAACTATCTGTTTTTCATAGATGGATGACTTTGTACACTATGGTCTATCTCATATCATAGTGTACTATCCATCTATTTCATGTCCCACCCAATGATGATAACAAGCAAGTATAGTGTATTTGGAAATATATCGAAGATTATGTCTTTTTCTCAATCGATCAACTTTCATTATATCTTTTTCTCCATCAATCGAACTTAATTATTTCTTATTAACATTCTGAATTGATTTCATCCTAACATTTCTCTTCTTTAACATAAAGATAAATTCTTGTGACACCATACAAACATTAGATCATTTGCATTAGCATACATTTAATGAGCATTCCACATAGTTGCATTACATTGCATGTCATCATTACATAGTAGACATTGCATCATCATAACATCCATAAGGTAAACATTGCATGTACATATTACCATCACATATAAATAAGCATCATATAGATCATTTGCATCCATCATCATAAGTAAATAGAATCATCATAACATCATTATTAAATGCATAACTCATAACATCTAGAAACATTCATTCATAACACATGTGCTTACATCATCTAGGAAGCATAATCATATAGAAATAAAGCATCATTCATAACAAAGAATTGCATATCATGTAGAAGCTACCAAAATCATATATATATATATATATATATCGCTCAAAAATAGTGTGTCACAGAACAATGTCTAAATGTATCCATAAATAAAACATGAGCTCCTAGGCTCTCTAATCAAAGTACAAATGTCTACATAAATATATCCATGTCATTGTGTCCCGCTACCTCTGCTGTCATGTGGTGATGGTGGCGGAAAAAGACTCGAAGGAGCTCTTTGTGAGGTGGAAGGCCTCTCATATGGACCTATCCTCGATGGTCCTACCACCCCCTCAGTACTCTATGTCCTCTGACTCCTAGTATGACTCCTGCTCTGACTATGCACCTCTGAAAATGTAGGACCTTGTCTATCTCTTGGCATGGCTACCTCATAAAGATCTTTGTAGTACGTAGCTCTCTCCACTGATCTAACCAACTCACATACCATACCATCAGATGAGGACCCACTGAAAAGCCGTCTAACCTCTATGAACTACTGCTCTATCTCATGTCTCCTTGCTATAGCCTGGTCTCTCTCCCTAAGAGCATTGTCCCTCTCTGAGCGAGCACTGTCCCTCTCTGCATATGTACTATCCCTCTCTATGTAGGCACTATCTCTCTCTAGTCTCATTGCCTCAAACTTTGCAGTCATGAGTCTAAGTCTCTCCTCCAAAGCCTCCTTGTTACCATCCCTAGGAGCATCCTCCTCCCATCTCCCCTCTACAATCCAATCTCAGAGCTCTCTCTCCTGCTCCTCCATCTGTGCATCCTCCTCATTGTCATCCTCCACATCATCCTCTCCGTATCCTGCCAACAGACCCAGAGGGTCTAAAGCCATCTCTGCATCCAAATCCTCTGCCACATCCTCTACTGCAAAATCTACCTCTACACGCTCCTCAACCACTACCTCCATTGCAGCATGCTCACCCCCAGCCTATACATCCACTCTCCCTTTGATGTCTGCCATCGGTACATCAATTGCTACTACCTCCTGAATAGGTGCATGTCCACCTGCCTAACCCCCTCTCTATCCTCTTTGTCCTCATCTCCTACCTCTACCTCTACCTTTCTTATCATCTCCATCACCTCTACCACCAACTCTACCCACTCTGGCACCTCCACCTCTCCATTGTCCTCTTGGCCCTATGCCTCGTCTCTCAACTGGTGCTGGCTGGTTAGGATTTGTATAAGAAATTAGGCAATGAACCACCCACCATGCATCATATGCAATCGTAGTCCTTGGATCTACTAATCCATCACTCCACCCCCAACGTAATGGTTGCAATGCCTGTATGTTTGCCTCTGTAGTAGCCATTGGAATCATGGGTCCCCACCATGGAACCTCTCTCGACAACTGAGAAAAATATGCTCTACCTTGAGGCTCATCCTGAACCTCTCCAAATTGTCTCATGACCTGCTCTGGTAGATGCCTCTCTATAATATGCACACTCGAAACAGTCCATCCAATGAGATACTATGTCTATCTATAGAATAGTAAATTTATCTCATCATCCAGTCACTCCTCACAATCCATGTAAGGTCTCCATATGAATTGATCCAGAAGGTCCAGTGCATGTCTCCAGTATCCTATGTCCCCAACATGTGTCTATGTGATCTATCCTATATATTAGAACACATAAAGATGTCTCTCCAATCTCTCTACAATAACTGGTGGATGAAAGACAACTATCCTCTCCCAAGCCCACACCATCAGTAAAGTAGTCCCACAACTCAATGACTGTGCGTCCCTATAAACAATTTCGTGCAGATGAAAATATAGCATCCCGAGTAGACATGGACCCCATGCATATCTCGTCTCACTCTCCAACATGCCCACCAACATCTCCTCCCATCCCATAGGAGAGCCATGACCCCATCAGTCTGGTAGAACTATACCCCCGATCAATGTACATAAAATGCAGTCAATCCCATCATATCTATCAGCTAAAACTAGCCACCTGATCTCGTAGTGCTCGATCCTGAGCATCCTAATGTCATCTACTTGATAAAATCTAGCAAGCTCCATCAATCCTCATTGGGTATCATACATAACCTGCTCACCTTTGATTGGCAGTCTCAAAATTCTGTACACATCCTCTAATGTGATAGTGGCCTCCCCATTCGGTAGATGGAACGATGAAGTCTCTGAGTGCCATCACTCGCATAATGTCATAAGCATCCCTCTGTTTGCCTGAATTGCAGGCATCGAGAGGCAATGATGCAAACCAAGTCTAGACAGCAGCCGTATCTCTCCACTAGTTAGGCTATCTCTCAGATCGTACGTATCTGGACGTGACTCCTACGTATATATAGGATCTAATACAACCTGCATTTAAACCATGATGTCAAGAATTTTCAAGATTTACTTAGAAATTTTTTTCAAAAATTTTACCAGTCAAATACGGCTCACATTACAAATGCGGTGCATTTTTGCAAATGCATTTCATGGAGCCTCACATGTGGTGCATGTTGCATATGCATCACATATTATCCACAACCCCTTTTCGAATATTGCACATGCGGCTCACTAAACCACATATGGTGCATTTTTGCAAATGCGGTGCATTTTTTCATCACCTCACCTAACTACAACATATGCATTTCATAAATGCATATGTGGTTCACAACTACACCTACGTCTAACCCTAATGAAAATGTGTTGCATAACTACATATGCAGTGCATAATGCTCCACATGCGATCATTCCCTAAATAGCCAAACCTAGCCCTAATGAGTTTTTGCAAATGCATCATTTTGCAGTCAGATGCGGCAAATACGATGGCATATGCCTCATTTACGACGCACCGCATTTGCATAATTACTTTTCTAATGCCTAGAAAAACATGCAAAATTAACTTTGACAAGTTTTTTTTTGGGTAAATAATGGTGGTACTGCGTCAGCTGGCCTCCTAAAAGTCTGGATCTGATAACCGCGATGCGAAGCATATGGAATGGTTGCCATTTCATCAGCTGGTCAGAGCAAAAACTCCTCTTTTTCTATCTCCTCCAGGTGCGAATGAATTGAATTTAACCCTAATTCCTATTTATAGGTGGGTTAGAAATGGCATTTCTTCAACCCTTCTCTATTGGCCGCTTAGCTTTTCAACTTCCAATGACCCGTACTCATCAGTCTCAACTCCAAATTTAATTCTGTCAACTCCATAGTATTTCTGACTATCCAATTGACTTATCGGGAATATTTCCTGATTTTTTTTAAAATTTCAAAAATTTGTCAATTTTCCCAAGGGGGCATACCCTAACCTGTTTCATACTGGGGCACGATCAGGGCATATTTTCTTTGACACAATGTTGTACCAACATTGTATCAAAGAGGGGCAAACTGTAGACACCGAAAATTGGCCTAGGCCTACGAATACCACATTCGACATAATTTTCTATAGTCCGTTGTCTTGATTAAATAATGTTAATTATTTAATTAACCTTTCTAACACATATTTCCTCTATTAATTAAATACCCTTTTTTAATTAATTCATTAATTCATTATTAATCTTTATTCAACTTGATTAATTAAATAAATCATATTTGTTTAATTATGTCCCTAACTAATTAATTCTTCCCCCTTTATCTATCAATTAAATAATTTATTATTTAATTACCCCTTTATCATACTTTTCCAACTATAATTAAATATCTTTATTTAATTATTCATTTGACCTCCTTTATCTATAGTTAAATATTTATTATTTAATTATTCATTTAAACCTTTTCAAAAGTCAAATTAAATAAATTATCTTTATTTAATTCTCTTATTTTTGAATGTTGAATTAAATTAACATTTAATTCATATTTAATTATTTATGTCACATTCCTCTATCATTTAGTTATCTAATTCATTCACTCACCTTCTGACTCGAGATCTATTTTTAGTTCTTGAGTTATCTCTGAATCCAATACCTATTTATCTATACGAGAAGACTCTCCGTTACAACTAGTCGATTAACTAGTTCTAACTCCTATTTGCATTCGAATGCATTAGTCTTCGAGTTCCAACTTTGGATTTTGCATACAAAATCTATTTCTTCTATTTTTGGAGAGTAAGTTATTGAACTTGTGTTCTAACTCACATTCTAACTTAATCTCTATCTTCAATCTTTCTTGAACTTATGTTCTAACTCACGTTCTAACTCATGTTCTATCTAAGACAAAATTCATATTGCATGGCATTCATCAATCTCATCCGTCGATCTCTCTTTCAATCTAAGCCGATCATTCTAAAACCCAAAATCTATAAAATAGCCTGTCATAATCATTATTACTCCTCTCCCGAAATCACATACTTTTGAGAAGAAATTCAACTTCGATATTTTGCTTAGACACTCGACAAAATTATACTTGCATTCAAACACATAAATCTGAGGGTAAGAATACTGAAAAAGAAAAATGAAGAAGAGCAATAGAGATAATTTGAAAGGATGAATGCATATTCGGTGAGATCATTTTGGTTTCATTAGTTTAGTTTATTTCCTCATTCTTTGTTGTTAGATTTTAGATTATTGATTAGATTAGGATTTAACTTTGTTATTCTAGTACTTGCATAAAATCTATCATGTTACAATAGGAAATACCTTGAGTCTGTGGGCATCAGTGGTATAGTCATAGCTTCTACAGAGTATATCAAACTCAAACAAGAAGGTATCAGGATCTTCTATGACAAGCCCATAGAATTTAGGAAGGACTGAAGTAGGGATATTTTTGAGGTTATCTACTTCATTTTGTTCAATAATAGGAAAAGGGAAAGCTAGGCTGTTCTTCCTATTAGGCCTATCTCCATTTGCATCGGCCATACCTACTTGATGAAACTCCAAAATAAAGGGTTCTTCAATAGGATTTTGATCTTCAACGGAAACTTCAGAACTAGTCAAGTCAAGCAATATATCAGCATAGGGTTGCGGCTCCTCTTCTTCATCTCTGGGCAGATTTGGAAGCTCTACTAGCTGAAATGGCCCAAGATTATGAGGAAGGAATATCCCATAAGAATCTCTTCTTCTTCTATGCATGTCATATCAACTCAGTATTAGCCAACTCACACAAATAATGGGTGGGGAAAAATAATGGATCATAACTTCTATCACTAAGAGAAAATTCCATAAATACTATAGTAGAAAAACTATCAATGACTCCAAAGGACTTCCTAGTTTGACACCATCCCCGACAACGACACCAAAAATGTCAACCTCCTACAATGGTTTTAATAACTAAGCCCTTACAACCATGATTTGGAGATTGGGCATCCGACTTGAATAGCTATCTTAACCACCATGAAGGTACATTTAAAGTGTCAACCCAGGGACATGAACTTGAAATGGGTTAGCACAATAGGTGCACTAGGAATTTCAAAGTAGTCATCTTCATCCTATACCTAAGAAAGACTTAATGTTCAAAGTAAACTACATGAAAGGAAACAGAGAAAATGTTGAACATCACTCAATCAAATCTAAACTGATTATGCATAACAGGAAGGAAAAGCTAAGCATCCAATAGGAAACTACTATACCCGCTTTGGCTGTAGGAACAGTCACAGAATGGATTTCTAGTGGCTCCAGGAATAGTCAATGCCAGAATCTTAACTAAGTACTGAACAAAAACTAACACTAATATAACTAAACTAAAGGAATAGATTACTCACCAAGTGGCCCCCCTTGGATGAGTATCCTCTAAACTAATGCAAAATCAGATACTCAACTCAGAATCTTATTTCATTCATCAGAAAATGCAATTACAAAAGTATGGTTGATTATCAACTTGTACAAGAACTTGGTGATCGACTCACTAACTCGATAGCTCGAGGAAGGAGAATTCAAGCCTTATTTATCAACTAAATAGGGCCATCAAATCCCACTAATTGAGAGGATGTCATTTAGGGAAAATGAGAAGAAAGTGGAAAGAGCGGTTATGCATGCAGGGGAACCCATTCAGACATGCATGCCCAAACATGGACTTGACCACTGTAGTAATGCCTGCAATTTTCAATGCCATTAAAGATCAATGCAAGATAGTTACATGTAGATGACACAAGAATCTTCTATTGTTGTCTTTAGTTGACCTCCGCGCCACTCCTCAACCTAACCGGTTGGCGGCTACATTTTTCAACTTAGTATTTCAATCATGTTTGCAGAGTAATGTCATTACACATAATTATTGCATAATCATAACCACCTTAAAGAATATCCATCAATCACATGCAAAATAAATATAGATGGTCCACATAATAGGTAAATGTCATTAAAACCAGCAGAAATAAAATTAGTCCAAATGTCTTATGGCTGAGAGAAATTATATAAAAGTGCAAGCATAGAATATGAAAGTCTATGGTAATTTTAGCTAATAACAAGAGATTCTACCCCCCTAATTAGGCCAAAATATAGACTCATCAGGTAGTATGCCTCCTACAATCAATTCAAATCCAGTAAGAATTATGGTAAGGAATTTTCAAATTTGATATAAATAACATGTATACTAATTCGTTTAAACATTGTTTTAAATTATTTAAATAACTAATTTTTTTCTCAATGGATACTTGCAAGATAAATTTCTTGGTTTAAAGTTTCCTAGATCACCGACTTCTAGCCTAGAGGTAAATGATCATTTATCAAATGATACATCTGAAAAAAATATGTTCCAATATACCAGCTCAGAAGATAAGGAATCGATGAAAATAAGTCATAGAACAAGAACCAGTTTAAATATGCATAATTTTCTTAAAGATAGGGGGAAGGTGGACTACATACCCTATGAGAATGAATGTGATGGAGATGATGAATTTCCCATAAGTTTGAGATCAATTTACAAAGAGACATTTGATCATCGACTATATTGCACTTAGCTTAGTGATCGACAACTACCTAGACTATACGAGGTGTTTCAATTTTGAGGATACAGCTACATGATACGACCCTCCAATATTCATGGAGTGCATCTAGGCCTCTTTATTGTCCAAAATTTACATGTGGGATCTAAACATAGAAACAATTCAGAACAAAGAACTAAAGATTAATGCCATATTATGGTCCATCATATTATAGTGGTGAATGGAGAAGGCTAGTAGAATATAAGCCTAGCATATTAGCATATGGTCTAAATTCAAATATGTATACACATCATCTACAATTGGAAAGTGGAAAAGAAATTAATAGAGTTCATCTAATGTATATAGATGGGTGTACATACACACACAAAAATATTGCAAGATTTATAAATAGTAATAAGGAAAGGGACCCCAATGTAAGATTGAATAGTTAATCTGTTAAGGTTATAAATGATAAAGATGGAGATATGGAAAGAGAGGTTGATAGATTGATAATTGTCGAGGCTATTAAGGACCTTACCATTGGGGATGCATTATTCATTGATTACCCCTTCCTAAAATTTATTCATGCGTGAAAGAAAAGGGAAGAACAAAGTCTCCCTAAGGATGTTCCTAAGGGCAGAAAACCAAAGAATAATAAATGAGTGTGGACTGATATTTTATAAAATATGTGGAAAAAATTGTGTTTTATTTAAATTATTGTATAAGAAAGGTAGTCTATAAAATAATGTTCCATTATTCAATTGATGTATATATGTTCAAACAATTTATATTTATATTTTTTAAGCCATATTTTATTAATTTTCTTTGAAATTGATACATTTATGATTTATCTAATTGTTGCCAAACATTAAATAATGATTATGTTTGTTGATAGGTAGAAGATTTTGATGAAACACATACTAATACCCATGATCCAACTGGGTTATTAAGATTTGGATGGGATGATCCAAACCATCCTTTAAACCATACAAGGGAAAAAAGAGCAAGTTTGAAGAGATTAATACCACTTGAGAAATTTGAAGAGTTGATGAGATCTACATACAATGAAGAGATTCCACCTAGCCTTAATGATGTTGATCATGATAGTGAAAATTCAGTGCATGAAGAAGCATTGAATGAAATTCTTGGAGGTTTCTTTGGGGATGGAGACAATGATGACAATAATGATAATATGGTTGATAGTAATGATGATAGCAGGGGTAATTACCACCAATGTAATTTTGATGATAACAACTTGAAAGACTCCATCAATCAAGAAGAAAAGACACCCATGCTCAAATCAGGTGCAATTAGAACCTCACAACTAGAATGCACATTAATATTATTAGAAATCAAGCCACTATTCGATTGGTCAGACAAAGGATTCACTATCCTACTGAAGTGAGTTGAAATCTATTTCTTACTTTCCATTGTCAATTGGTGTACACAATTCCTAAACATTCATCGACTTCATTTATATTTCTTTAAGGGGATTTTAAAACCATATATTATATATAAACAACCCTAGTATATATTAACATATAAATCATTTTCATCATAAGTTAAACATTCATTTTATTTAATCTCTGGAAATAATAAAGGGACCTAAAAACTAAAATATTCCCTGACGAAAATGTGCTACCATCAACTTGCAGTGAGGCATGTCTATTGTTGGTTGAGTTGGAGATTGAATATAAGAAAATTCATTCATTTAAAAATGATTGCATTTTATACAAAGATGAATATCAAAACAAGTTAGAATTCCCTATATGCAAAGAGAAGAGATATCATATTGATGTACAAGGTCCTACAATTCCAAAGAAGGTCTTACGTCACATTCCAATTATACTTAGATTCAACGAATGTTTTGTTGTGAGTCACGTGAATAATTGATGGAATAGCATGCAAAGAACATGAGTAAAGTTGGATTCATGTGAATTTTGGCTGACTCCAAAGCAATGAAACACATAGAGGAAAAATGGCCAAGAAAATTCAAAGATGAACCCCTTAGTATCAGGTTTGGTCTTGTAATTGATGCAGTGTGCCCATTCTCTTTCTTGAGCTAAAATTATAGTGTTTGTCTAGCCATATTGATAGTATAAAATATTCCCCCATGGATGAGTGTTAGAAAGGAGCGCCTTATGCTGACTCTCATTGTTCCTAGAAAACATAAATTTAAAAACATGGATGTTTACCTTGCACATTTTATTGATGAATGCAACTGCTATGGAAAGGCATAAGAATGTATGACATATCATGTCCTCCATCAAAAAGGTAATTCATGTTGCTTGGTGTTCTATGTTGGACTATTCATGATTTCTCGGGACTTGGTGTTTGTTCTGGTAAGATAAAATATTTATGTATTTACACTCATAATTTATTTTCTTCCCAACTTTCATACTTAGTTTTATACTATTTTTTTGATGTTATTAACATTACTTTTTGAATTGAAGATATTCAAAAAAAGGGGATATTTGCATGTCCAAGATGTGTAGAACAATTTCAAGGGTGGTATTCTAAAGATCTACATAAATTTATTTACGCAAACAACATGGTTTTTCTACCACTAGATCATAGGTTTAGAAATCACCTAAAGAATCAATTTGATGGAAAAGTTGAAAATAGAGACCCTCCCATGATGATAGGTCCAGGTGATTGGCTTAAGAAGTATGAAGATGTTGAATTGAAAGCTTGGGAGGATTTTTTTGATCAGGATGATTCAATTCAAGAACCAAAACAAGTTCTAGTCAATACGCTAGAAGGAATGAAAAGGAAATCCATATTTTATGAGCTCCCTTACTGGAAGAATCTATTAATATCTCACCTATCAGATCCTATGCATGTCTTCAAAAATGTCCCAGATTCTATATTTTGACATATATCAGCCAAAGAGAAGGACACCTTGTCTTCGAGGAGAGATATTTCTCTTTCACATACCAAATTTGATAGAAACAATTTGTGGCCAAATAGGGAAAATGAAGCATATGCAGAAGCTCCATGGATTTTGAAAAAAAAAAAGAGCTAGACCAACTAAAAAATTTCATTCATTCAATAGGGACACCTACTGGTTATGGGTCATCATTGGCTAAAGATTTTATAGTTGATGGACATATCACATGATTTAAAACACATGATTTTCATAATTTTATGAAGGTATTATATATCACCATTTAACATTTACTGGTAACATTGATTAAGTACTAAATATTCTTGATGGTGTTTCCTACACAACAACAACTCAGATAGAATATGATTTCTATCTCTCTTGAAAAGTAAATCTCTATGAGAAAAGAGATAACCCCAAGGTCTCTAAAGTCAGGTCTTGACAATGCAATGAAACAACTCAGAGATAATGTGAAAATGCTAGTAATCACAAAGGGACCTTACTACGAGTAGAACTAGATTCCCAACTTATCAGATATAACCAATAGAGTGATACTTCAAACTTGATACAAATCAAATGATAAAGAAATAACAAAAGATAAAAGGTTTCAGAGATAATCTTAAAACTAATTTAAATACTAAGATTGAAAATGCCAAAGGATAATATTCTCAAAATGGACCAATCTCTCATAAACTATCTTCTGCTTAACCCAGATGAATCTGCAACTCCACAGAAATAGTGCAATCTTCTAAGGTATTGAAGGATTTTCAAATCATGAAAATTCACTCAGTCAACCTTACAACAATTGAGATGAATAACCTTTCATAATTAAACTAAGCACAAATATAAGTCTAGGATAACTTTGTAAAGCAACTAACAATCAACTAACTACAAAAAGTATGGACTAGAGATCACTACAACATTCCAAACATGAAACCCTAAGCATTATCAAAACATCTAACCATAAATAATCAACAATCTGAAAGAAAGAATAACAAGAACCATGCTAGATGGGATTCCAAAAGATAGATACCAAACACAATATCTCTCTTATATTATGTCATCCAAGATAGCAACAATCCAAGTTGTTCTATTACAACATTTGCTTTGAAAATAAACCCTAACTTGCTTGGATACAACTATTCTCCTGTTTCACCTATCCTTCTATCTCTATTCTCTAATTTTCTGTCTAACATCTAAATGAGGCAACATGCCCACTTTTATATAGAGAATCAACAAGATAGGTTGGCCCAAATTATAATTTCACAATAAAACCTAACCTAAAATAGGTCAGCCCGAAAGAATAATTCGATCATATGAAATGTGCCATAGCACCAATTTCATCCAAAACTGCCAAAGTTTCAAAAGGTCAGCCCAATACATGTAACTTAATGGGAAGCACAAATATCCATGTAACTCTATATATTCAATCCCCATCCTTATCCTTAGCTTTATCCTCTTCTCCATGTACAGCTAGTAGAACCCTATCCAGCTCAGCAATAGGTGGCACAGGCAAAACTCTAACCTTTCTCTCAAGAGTTTTAACATCTTCTCTTGCTTGTCGAACTGTACCATCCCAACCAGCCTTGTCGGTCAAATATCTGTCAATGACTGCAATGTATGTGGCTGCATCATCCAACTGATGTTCAATAATTGGTCCTTCATCGACTGGAGAATATACTTCTCTCCACCATTCTCTAAGTCACTCCAAACTGAGATGCTTCGGAGCAAACTTCTGCCTTCTAGTCATGACTTCAAAGAATGAAATGCATTTCCCATGAACATCAGTTAGAGCATCCTCAACTAACCTTGCTTGCTTATGGACTTTCTTCAAGGCCCTCTGCCTCATTTGCAGAGTTTCGAACCACTCCCAAGGTTCAGAAACCCTAGGGAAAGGAAGAATCCTACACTTAACCAGTCTATCTTCAGTGAACCCCATGATAGTTGTAACCTTTTGCAATAAGAGATCAGTATCTACATTATCTTGCACCAATGCAGTCTTTAACTGATCAATCAACCTCATTGCATCCCCTCTAGTGGATAATATGCCCTTAATGGATTCATCTCCTTTATCTTGAACACCTTTCAACCATGTCACTGCAGCATGTGAAGTAATATTCATCCTCTCCAACTCAAAAATTGCCTTCTGGGGAATGAATCCTGCAGGCAGAAGAGGAGGAGCCAATGGCTTGCAAGGGTTTCATTAAATCTTGTAAGTATTTTCTCAAAGTTTCATTCTCCTTTTCTAGCTCATGTCTAGTCTGCACTGCCTTCTTTAATCTTCCCACAATAACTGCACTGGAACCCTCATACTCCTCAATATCTTGTTCCACAGTAGCACATCCCAAATCAACAATTTGCACATCATAATCCTGAGCAGTTATATTATCCCTTTCTTTATCTGGATCAGGGGTAGCAATATGGGCCACCTAATTACCTGATTTTTCTCTTTCAATCTGAGAGATAACCCTTGCTTTCTTTTTAACTTTCCTCTTCTCCACATTGGCCATAAGGACATCCCAATTACGAGGAGCATCCTCCACTATTACCATTTTACTCTTCAATCCCTTTTCAAGCCAATCAAGAACAGTGAACTCGGTGGGCACCGTGCTCTACTTACCCTATTCCTTCTCTTGCTAATCATTAGTAACATCTCCTTCAACATTTGGATTTTTGGGAACATCCACTATTGGATCCTCTTCATGCTGTACCTGTTCTTCTACAAAAACTTTTATTGGTGAGGGAGCCCTAACCAATATCTCCTCTTCCTTTTGGGGAGACCTATCCATTTGTTCCTTTGTAGGAGAATCCGCATGTGCCACCAAGGGAGATTGAATCACCTTGTTTATCTCTGCTTCTACATTGAAGAGGTCTTCCTCTTGAAACTCTTCTCCATCCAGCTCCTTAGGATCTTCATCTTGTTTTTGCTCTCCTCCTGGACTACCAGCATCTTGGGGAATAGAGGATCTCACCTGCTCAACAATAGGGACACTTACCGAAACACCCTCCTTGGCCACAGTATCCCTTGGGGAAGGAGTCCTTGATATCCTCATCTAAACTTGTGTCTTTTCCCTAGAGCTCTCCACTTCTACCATAGGTGGCTCAACTTTCTTGTCAACCTTAGGAGCCTCCTCCAACTTGTGTGATGTCCTTGTAGTCCTCCTCTTTTTCAATAATGCATGGACACTCTCTGCCTCTTCCTCCTCTTCCTATTTCTTTTCAACTTCTTTTCTAGAGGCATGTTTCCCCTTCTTAGCAATAGGTTTTCTCTGCTTTCCCAGCTCTGCAGCTTTCTCAGCCTGAACATCCCTTACCTGAATTCTGAAAGGAGAGGCCACCTTCTCCTTGCCCTTTTGATCTGGTTCAATAGAAGCTTCAGAAGTAGAATGTGGGAGTCTCCCATCAGGTCATAGGTGCATGAAACACCCTCACTTTCTAGTTCTAGTATTTTGTGTTTCAACCACATTTTAGTGAATTTGATCACCGAGGCAGTAACTTGATCTAGATCAATCTTTTCTTCTTCTAACCAATCAACCTCCCCTACTGGTTTATCTTTTATTGCTTCATAGACATGGCCTTGAATCATATTTCCATCCTCATTTATCTGATCCGGAATGGCTCTTACATTATACAGCCTCACCAAATCTACTGGTAGTCTGGAAAACTTCTTTTCTCTTACCTGAAACTCATCAGCAAGGTTTGCCCAATAATCCTCAATATGAGGCTTATGGCTATAATCCCTATTGGCCTTCTTCTATGCCTCACCTGTGATATCAAACCTCACTCTTTTAGTGTGGAAAGGAAGTCCAAAAGAACTCATTTCCTCCTCAGCAGCATGCGCAGACTGAATGAAGGCACAAACTTCTCCCATTCCAATCTTCAAAGGGAAATCATTCCCAAACCTAGTCTTATGCATTTCTCCCTTTATAATACTGTCAAAATCATAGACTTGCCTCACAACTTCCAATAAAATGATGTGGTCTGTGGGATACCCTGGAAATCTATAGGGAGCCCTCTAAAAACCACCAATTCTGATGTATGAAAAGGTTGGGAAATAGATAAACCATGCTCCATATCTTCCCACTAGTTCCTTTACCTTGTCGGAGATTCTCATATGCTTTGCACCTTGGAGCAATTTGGTGATATACATAGTGAAGGCATCATTTGATCTCCTATAGCTTCCACCAGTTAAGTGCAACTATGGATATACCTCATAGATGACATCCTACCCAAAGATACCTCTAGTGCTCAACCCCTTATATGGATGAAGTATTGCCAACAAATACACTAAATAGGAAGTCATAGTAAAAGTCTTGGTTTTCAAGACACTACATAGCTGCTCATGGATCACAACATTGATGGCACCTGCCCAATGATAATCAAACCCTTCCTCTATTCTAGCAATTATATGAAACATTCAAGTCTCAAAAATCCCTGCACTTTTCAATCCTACCAACCTGCTAAGAAGGGTGATAACATTATAGTATTCTCTTTTAAATTTAAGCCTGAACAGTTGCTTAGGAAACTTGGAGAAGTGAGATTTAGGCTTCTCCAGCCAAGAGTTAATCACCTATTGGGACTTAACCATGTCTTCTTCATAAAATTTCCTAGCCCCCTCCTTGTCAAAACCTACCACATGGGATCTATCGGGCATGTCAAAGGTTGAAGCAATGGAGACTGGATTGAATCCGGTAAGAACCCTACCTTGAGAGTCAATAATCCTCTGCGTACCCCTATCATAATTCCTGGCACACTCTAGCACCAACTCATAACACTGTACTGTAGAAGGAAAGCCTGCCACATGGGCCAATCCAGAGTCCACCACTCTCCTTGATAACAAAGGAAGGTTAGGAGTTGACATCTCAGCCTTGAATTCCTCGTAATCCCACATTCCAACATTTGTGTCTTTAATTCCTGACCAAATTGAAGTCAGCTTACTCTCATGGACTCTGCTCTTCATGTCCAACTTAACCTTCTCTGCATCTGAGATGGCAGATGCCTCTACACCAAGGTCAGTCGCCTTTCCTTTGCCCCTACTAGCAACATTCTGTCCCAATCCTGCCTACAAACACATAAAGACAACATATAATTAGATCCATTAGAAGCAATGAGTGTAAAAGATCACTATCTCAAAGTTCGGGATTTAGCCCCCCTCGCGTATTCTCCACTGGGAAGGATTTTCGAAAAAATCCAGACCAGGCAGATTCCAACGAACCAAACATACTAAATCCCACAATATCATTCAAATCTCCAATTCAACCAAGGAAAAGTATTAAGAACATTCATCATAAGCTCAGTAAGTTAATTAAATGCATTATAAAGAAACCCATAATCCATAATTATCAAATTTAACCATTTCCTCAAAACACCCGGAAGAATCTACTAGAGACGGATTTTGGCGAAATTAGCAATTTTACGACAGATTCGGGGAAAATGAAGGGGCACAAAATATTGGGAGAATCCGGATGGAATGGATTTTAGTGAAAACAAAGGAAAACCGGATTAAAGTGGAAAACAAAGAAAAAGACAGGAAATTCGGGGAAATCCGGGGAGAGCGGAATTCCACGAAGACCTCAAAAACCCGAACCTGTCTACATCCTTGGTACCCTATCATATCAATTCAAATCATTCTAGATTCAAGCCAGAAATCTAAAACCAACCTAATCTAGGACTTTAATGAATAAAATGTGAACCAATGACCCATTTCTCATCAATTTCGAAGACAAATGGCCATGCCCTAGGTTGGGAACCCTAAATGTCCGCCATGAAAGCACAGACGATTCAGTGATTCACCAAAATATAGAACTCAAAGTCATAGCAAACCAAAGCCCAAATAAGAACCAGCACCAGACCAAGCACAACATTTGATCAATCAAAACTAACTAGTGCAATAGATTAAAACCTCCCAAAATGCCCAATGATGACTCACACCCAAAGGACCAGAAAACTACGAATGACTCCTCAAGCAAAATGGTGAGAAGCAAATTGAAACCAATAAAGAACAGGGTGCCTATAGATACCATGGGAGCACAAGGCTTGTGATGCAAGAAATTAACAAAGAACCACTTGATGCAGACTGGATACCACCCACGCACTCCAAAAGCAAATGCACAGCTTAAATAACCCCGAGGATCAAAATATCCAGCAAAACACCAAAACTCCAATCACACAAGCTCAAATGATAGCAAATGCACAACTCAAAATGATCAATCACTTCCCAAAACATCGATATATCAAAGCCTTTTTCCCTCATACAAACGCCATTAATGCATCCAACAAGATAGCCGCAACCACCAAGAATTTTGGGGATCTGACTCCGGGACGGATTTCGGGGATTCGACACCACCACAGACTTCGGGGAAATCTAGGATGTGCGGATTTTCCCGAAAGTAGAGAAAAAGGTAGACTTCGGATAATGAGGAGGAACCGGGAGAATCCGGCCCGAGCAGATTTTCTTGAAAATAGTGAAAAACCCGAGATAAAGGTGAAGTTTAGATTTTCAACATGGCTCAAAAGGATGCCACTTCAATTGGAAAGAAGGTCATTTAAGGCAAAAACTCAAGCAAGCAACACCCTCAGAAAGAGGGACCAAAACATCAAAAAATGAGAAAGAGGGTCCCCACATTTAGTGGGGCATGTGTGCAAAAAGTGCACAACAAATATATTTTGATATTTTGTTGTGTGAGAAAAAATTACTAATGACCTTTTCATAAATGTGTTTGATAGCATATCATGCAATTGGAAATTAGGGGGGATTCTTGTTGTACAATTGACTTAAGGAATACCATAAGTCGATTGTCAACATTTACAAGGTATGTGGTTATATGAAATGTTCATGTGTGTGAGACATAGATATATTATATTTCATTTTAATTTTTGACTAAAGGTTCATACTAATTTACTATTCTTATATTAGGTGGGTGAACTCCAAGGAGATGCATGAATTTGAAGTGCCAAAGTGGAAGAAGGAAATTGCAGAAATTGTATGTTTATTTGAAAAGGAGCTCCCTACAAGTTTCATGGACCTACAAGTCCATTTACTTATACACCTAGTCAATTAAATTGAATTGGCGGGTGTTGTATCAATAGGATGAATGTTTTTCTTTGAGAGGTATATCAAAAATATTAAAAGATATTTTCGACCAAAGGCACATCCAAAGGGTTGCATGGTTGAAGGATATGTATTGAATAAAGCATTTTTCTTCCTATTTCAATTCCTTCGTAAGGATTTTGAAGATGGGCCATGCATCTAGGATGAAGAATGAGCTTAAGATATTATTGATGGAGAAAAATCAAAATCTAATGGTGTTGAAGTACAAATTAATAAGTAAATTCATGACCAGTGTGGTTGTTTTTCTTGAAATCATTAATTTACTCAGTAATTTATTTGTCAAAATAATAGCATGACATTTGTAGTTTGAAATAAACATGTTGACATGTAATAGGTGTAGAAAAAATTTCTATACTCGAAAATTTCATTTTGTACCACATGGACTTTATGAACAAATGGATTGATCTGTATGATAAAAAGAGAGAAGTGTTAGAAGCAAGGAGACAGATTAAGAGATCAAACCCAAGGAATACTCCACTTCCCACTAATTTTCTTGGGTAATGGGGAAAACATTGCACACTAGAATGGGTTACTAAACAAATTCAAAATCAAATAGAAGATGCAAGTATAGATTCAAACATAACAGAAGATGAAATCAACATGTCTAGAGGATGTGAAAGAAAGGTACAGTTAGAATTTTACAAAATGTTGTTTCCTTATAGTTTTGACATTATTAACTATTTTAATATTTGTCATTATATTTGTCTTCACTAAAATAAATGGTCTTTTACAAGTGAGGAAATATCCAACAATGTGGGCATATGGTTGACATTATCGTGTAGAAGTGTAAATGTAAGGAGACGATCCTTCGATTGTGGCATCATGGTTGACTTCAAGCAATCCAGTCAATCAAGCTGAAAAGATAAGAATATAATTGAAGGGAATCTATAATATGTTGGGAAATGATAATATTAATTACTTGAAATAAAATATGAACATTGGCAATGATACACTGGATGACATTGTAGTAGACAATAATGTTAATGACCAAGACTTCTAGATTTTTAGAATTATTTGCAATTCATGCTTAAAAAGGATGATTCTTATGGCCTAAACTTTGAATTGCTTTAGTAATATTATTTGTGTCGATACAAATTACCTATTGCAATATCCTTAAATTGTTCAATCTTAGGTATGAATTGTTGGAAGGAAAAATTAGGATTACTTGGATTCTTCTTCCATTCATTTTGTATCAACATATGTTCGTGAAGACATAAAAGTTAATAAAATATTCATGCACGTAACTCACAATTATTTAAATATGAAACTTTGTTAACTTTATTATTTTTAAATAGTTTCCATTTTTATGTTGAACATGTAACAAAGAAAAATAAGCTCAAATTTTAAAAAGAAATAGTATCTCTACTAACATCCATAATAAATGCTTTACTATATCAGCACATTCATTCACATAAGCACAATATTGAGGCTCAATTACTAATATTCATTCAAATATAATAAGAAATAAGTATGGAAAACACAAGAAAAATACATAATGATGACACGGTCATGGAGAATCCTTGATAATAAGATGTTCTCCATTATATTGCTTCAATTGATATTGTAGTGCTCTTCTTTAATAATCCCAGTGTTATCCCCTCAAGTTATCGTGGAAGTATGAAAGGAATTTTAATTATTAATTTGATGGAAACCAATCAAAACAATTTCTCTAAAAGGACTTTTAATACTTAATAGGAGCCAATTAAAGTAAATTATATAAAAGGACTTTAATTCAAACCTAACCAGAAACCAATCAAAGCATCCAAACAGTAACAACAAATGTTCCCTAATAAATCTTGCAAACTTACATAACTTGAAAATATCACTTTGGAGACAACAAAGAAATAAATAAGCATGAAAATTTGACAATAATTGAGCACTAAAAATGCATTATGAATTATAATCAATCATCTCCATTATATTTCCTTTTAAATAATATGCATTATAACAAATAGTTATGATGTTTGATGACAAATAGTTAATTAACATAAATGAAAACATAACACTTCAGCATATGAATGCATTGATTTGTTAATCTTCCAGCAGGTTCTTACAACCACTTAATAACTATTCAAGGCTCCCACTCTATGATAATGCACAACCTACATTGTGTATCTTCCTTATGATGTCGGCTCGTCTTTAAGCTCCAATGGCTGCCCCTATGTATTTGTTGCATCTCTAGTTTGGCTGATGAAAAAGTTGATGGTGGAGAGATGATGACTATATTCCTCCTCAGCATAAGTTTGCACATTGGCAATTGCACCCTTCATATCATATTCCCCATACATCATCTTTTCAGGTTATTTATGTGTATTTTTTAACACCATCTCTTCATCATTTATTTCTTAGAATGTAGTATGTAGATACATGGTGAATTCATCCTTCCAATCATCTTTCTCCCTAGGATTTCCAAGGCTATCATGGATTGTAGGATGCAAATCGAAATAGTCAAGGTCCTATTTGAGCCAATTATCATACTTGTGTTACTCCACCAACTTATTATATGTCTTTAATGTCTGACCTTTCATGGATTTCTCATTTTGGAGCTCCTCTCTTTTTTCAATCATCCATCTTTCCATTATTTCATTCTCCACAAGTGTTGTGTGTGTTTCTTTAAACAATTTCCAATATTCATCAGCACGATCCATCATCCAGTTAAATCTTTCTTTGGTTATCTCAGACACAACATTATATTTAGTGGTTTTTATTCATGTTTCCAACTCCTTGCATTTCTCTTGAGACTTCTGATGATAGTGTTTCTAGTAAGCTACATCTCCTAATGCGTCCAATATTCTTTTGTCACTCTCTAACCATGGGTAATATAATTCTGATTTGGTAGAGGAATATGTTTTATCTCTATGACTAGCCACCTCCTTCCTTAATGTATCATTTTCTTTTACCAGTTTTTTAATTTGTGCCTTAGTGAATTTTACAACATTTATGTTTATCTCAGTTGTTTCAATGGGGTTAGTTTCCCCTACCTTGTGGACAAAAATATGTCCAAACACTTGGTTTGGATTACTGATGAGAGAAGGACTTTTATCTTGAGGATACAATGCCCAAATTAGCAAGGTGGCTTCATCTGAGTTGTACCCTAATCCTAAGTACATTTCATTACTTGCCTCTTCTATTAGATGCATTTGTTTTGTCTTATATTTTCCTATAACTATTGAAAACTATTGTAGAGTTGATATCCCATCCTAGTAAGAGTAGTACCCCAACCTCTTGAAGTAATTATTTTCCACTTTCAGAGGTGATAGATTCTAACTCTTTGTGTATTTCATTTCTCAACTCTTCCAAGGTGGTTGCTTCTTGCTCAGAAGTGATATCCTTCATCCTATGTCTTAGCATTCTAACTTTATGTTCATAAACAAATGATTTAAATTCAAAAGTCTTGACAAAATCACTATAAAAAAAAAATTCTTGTGTGGCCTTGACTCTCACATCATTAGACAGTTCATCCGATGCTTCAAATTTGGCAGTGTTTTTTTATAGAGGTGGCTCATATTGTGTAAATATAGGGGTTCTTATCTAATCAACCTCATCATCCTCCTCATCACTCTCTTCTTCATCTTCTTCACTCATGGTTTTATCTACAGAGAAGTTCATTTCTAGAGTGGGTTGTGAGGGTATGTAATCAAGAGGATCTATGTCCTCAACCTGCATCTTTGAATAAGTTGTTTGAGGTGCTTCAAATACATCTGGGGGTAAATATTTTATTAGCTCATCCACATAAGTAATGGGCTTCTCAATTCTTTCCAGAGGATTATGTACTTCATTAAATACCACTGAATAGGATGGGACATTTCCTTTCTTCTAGGTCTCATAAAGCACAACTTTGTTATATGCAGTCATCTTGTCTTTTGTTGAGGCCTCATCATAATTTCTTATTACATCATCAATAGAGAGTTGGTGTTCATACCTTGATATTCCTTGTGATAATTTTTCCTTGTGAATAAAACCCTTTGTATCAAAATTCTTTCTTTCATTACCCATCAATAAATTGTATTTTTCCAATTTTGTATCAATTTCTTCATACCCTTCACTAGTGACTACTATAAAATCTCCAAAGCGCAAAGTGTCAGGCATAATAGACTACTTATTGTATCTCTTAATATGTTTCACATCATATTTATCCAATTGTCTCACAATTTTCAAATAGGCTATTCTTTCTTGAACTCTTTTTGGCAATAGATTTGGGGCTCCTTCAAACCCATAGACTCTAATCATAGTGCAATCAAGAAATGCATACCAATCCCCCCATTTTATGATTTACCTTTTTCCTGGGGTCCCTTTCCTTTGTTCTCAAGAATTTTTGTATTTCAAGGGATAGGTTATAATTACATGAATGTCCCAACAATTTCAACAATGGCTTGACAAAATATTCCTCAAAGTATAGATAGTGTGATCTACCATATGTGCTATCCCATATGAAAGTCTAGATTTGTACAAGTTTATAATTGTCACTTTCATCTGCATCTCTTATCCTTAATTCTTCTCCCTAGAACCTTCTAGCTTGTCCTTCATGTAGAAGAAAATGCATAAACAAAGATTAATGTTTGAAATCATGAATTTTATCACTATTTCTTTTGATCCTTTACATCCCCTAGTTCAGAGCATTGGATAAATAATCAGCATAGTCAAATGGTTTGGTATCTTTTCTTTTTTATTTTTTGCAGCCAGGACCATTGGGGAAATTGACATGAGGGGTGGGACCTCTACTCCTAACACTTGTCCAGCTAAATAATATGTATATTGAAAATATTATTCAAATAAATCCTCATGAAATGGAGGGTCATCATTACTAGAAAACCTTTTGAGCTAGCTACCTTCATCCTTGGGCTTGTGTAGTGGTAGCTTCCATCTTTTATAGCTCGTGTCCATGTGAAGGTACTCTATTAGAAGGTATTTTATTGTAATTTTTAAATTCAGAGAGCATTCCAATTGAAAAACATTAGATATTATATCTTTGGAGATAATGAGAATGTTAGACCCATCGTGTGATTGAATAGCTCTTCTTTTAGGGTCATATTTTTTTGGGTAGATCTTTAACTAGCTTTGTATTAACAAACATATTGGGTACCACTAATATTCCTAGGTTCAATCTTTATGGGTTGTAGACTGGTTGAAACCTATACTGTTTCCTATAATGGTATATGAATAGTTTATATCCCCATTATGGTGTCCACATGTCTCCTAAACCTTTGTGCTTGTCCCATAACTTATCCATGGAAGGATTTTTCTGTGCACTCCTTTTAGGTCTTGGCCCTGACCTTGGTCATTAGTCAGTTAAGTCTTGGTTTATAATTATTTTCTCTTTTTTTTGTTTCTTAATTTTCAGCATTTTTGAGCTTTCTTCCATTGTTCAATTTTCTTATAAGTCTTTATAGAAGCAACTTATTTGTTGGTTTTTGTATACTTACTTGGATTTTCTTTCACTAGTTCCCAACCCCCTTTACTCTACTCCTACATCCAACGAATCCTTTTCAAGTATTAATGAGAAGATGTGATCAAATTGAGGTATAATTCACTCATCTCTAGCTCATAAACACTCCACTTGCTATCAATCTTATCATCGGGCAGATCATTTATTTTGAATGTCTCAATGATATAAATGAGATGCCACATTAGTCAAAAACAATCATCATCATTGCATTAGAGAGACCATGATTACATTTTCACCGATAACCACCTTCTTCATTGATGAACTCCTTCCTTTTGAGTATCAATGGGATTCCAAATAATGTCTCCCCAATGTTCCCTAGTTCCTTCATTATCCTCCCTTAACATGTACTTGATGGTTCATGGTCTTATCGGGTCATCGAGGAGAATCTTGTTATCCTTCCACTAATAAGTGTCACTTCCTCTGATGCCTTCAGCCTTTATCATTGCATCAAGGTAACCAGACTTTATGTTGGCTCGATAGCTTTTGTTCCCTTGATATACTTTCACCACATGTTGAACTTCATTACTGTATAATTTATTGCTCCATCGGTGCGACGTTGTGTTCCCTTCTTCCAATATGTTCTAGTGTTGTCGATATTATTTATTTAATATGTTCTAATCCTAAGATATGCACATAGGACCAATCAATCATGAATTCAGCCAAAAAATATGGTGCTACACTCGGTGCTAGACTAGGCACTAAAGTACGCTCCAAAGTAGGTGCATAATTTGGAGTTAAATTAGGCACTATTATTGGTGCTACACTTGGGAGCTAAACTCTGCACTACTATTGGCACTAGACTCAGTGCTAAATTTGGTGCTCAACTTGGTATTGAACTCGATGTTAAACATGGCATTAAAGTCGATGCTACTTTTCACCGAATTTAACGTCGACTTTTTCTGCTCAGTGCAATAAACGCCAAAAATAGCACCGAACTTTTCAAAAAAATTGAGAAAAATACATTGAAACAATAGGTGGAAGCAAAAAAGGGAGATAATCACAAGGATTTTTTGTAGTGTAAGAATTCAAATAAAAAAGAACAAATGAGGCAAATTAAAGAAAAGAGGAAATTGAACATGATAGAAGATGATGTGACAATTGAAGAGGAATAAGAAGACAAGAATACAAAGAAAAGAGAACAAATGAGGAAAATTCCTAAAAAGAGGATATTTAACATGATAGGAGAAGACATTCCAATTGAAGAGGAACATGAACCTTTTCTACTACAAGTTGGAGACACATCCTCTATGGAAAGTCAAGTTGGAGGGACACAATTTATCATATCTCGAGCTGAAATTAGATAATCACTCACATGTGGAGAAGGAGGTATGCCATATTTCCCATTTCAACTTCAAGTTACATCATCTATTCCAGATTTGATCAAAAGTATTCCATTTATACCATCTCATTTAACTATTGATGAAATTCTTAATGTTGAGAAAAAATTATGTACCTTTGAGAACACTGCCTAGAATTTTGCATAGAAAGCCCAAGTATTTGATTGATATTGATAAGAATACTTTGTATCCAATGGAAGATAAGATTCCAAAATTCACTTGTAGAAGATATTCTCATAAGATTTGGAGAGTATTCTTTGAGAAATTAAATGAGACTAGAAGATGTCAACTATTTTTTGAAATGTTGTGAAGTATAAAGTGTAGGTCCATCATGAAGATTCTTGGGTTGGGAACATTGGAGGCTTCAAGTGAAAAATCTATTGTGAAGAATCTAATGAGTACATATGAGAGTGTGGGTAACACCTCACGTGCAAAAGATAGTAATGTCACATGATGAGTCATTACATCAACAATAGTAAGTAATCAAATGAAGAAATCCCGTCTCATTAGAAAGACATGTCAGACACTGAGAATAAATAGAATTTTTTTATCAAGAGTCATTGGAAGGTGCCAAAGAGTCAAGGACATCGATGATAATGAATTATGGGAATTCCTAGGGAGACTACCACAAAAATATAAACAAATTGTTGAAGCGTTGAGATCACTAATTGAAGAATTTTGGAAGAATTACACAAGGGTATCTCTGAATCAAAGGGATGTGGTAAGAAGGAGAATTGGTAGTCAAAACAGTGAGCCACATCCAAATAATTTTTTGGATACAACTCAAACATAATTTGTTAGTAAATTTCTAGAGATGTATCCTCAATTTAAAAAATTTCAAATATATTTTGATATGCTAAAAAATTTCCATCTCAAAATAAATCACACAAGCACTACTTGTTTTTTATTAGAGGTAAATAGGCTTTGAAGGGGCCCTGAAATCCTTTACAAAAAATAATAGCTAACATGAAAGATAACTAAATAAAGAAAACAACAGCCAAAACACAACAAACCATGAGCATGACAACATCCAAAAAGGAAGGAAAAAAATAGTAGCACTACATGTTCTTCAAGATATCTACAGCTTCCATGTCACTCTCCATAGTCTTCTGATAATTGTCCATGACTTTAGACATATCTTTAATAGGGACTCCAGCCTACACCTTGGTCTTATTGCACATTATAGCACTAAGACCAACCACATTTACCTAACCAACCAAAACATTTTGCAACCCAATAGCCTTCTCAACAAAAACCTCCTCCTCCACTTGACTTTCACTAGCACTAGCTTGCTCACTAGTAGCAACCTCCACTCATCTCTTGGTCATTCCAATAGGAGTAGAAATTCCCTTAGACTCAAAATTCATAGTAGATTTAGTCCCATCCCCGACCTTCTCCAATTTCACACTAATCCTTTCCATTTGATCTTCTAGGGTCATAATTCATTATTCAAACATCTACTTCATATTCAATGTTTCCTCAACAACAATCTTCAAGGAATCAAATAGCTCATCAAATTGATTTTGAACCAAATATTCACCCACTTTCCTCACACACTACTTGTTGTTGTAGAGTACCTGTTGAATTTTCTAACCATTTTGATGTTTATGAATCTATATGTTGAGATTTTCATCCTAATAATATTTTGCAAGATTGTGTCATACATGCCCCACCTACATCTTCAAAAGACTTCATATCAATAATTATATGTGAAAGAGAGGAAGGTTAAATATTCTATAGGAAATTATGCTTGGATGGCACATGTCAACATTGTGGTGGCTTGCAATGCATGTCAATATGTGAAAATATGGAAAGAACACATGTGGTTGGAAATTAACTAGTAAAGTTCAACAAGTATAAATTAGTGGCCTACAATACAAAATATGCTAAAAAAGAAAAATGGTATGATTTGGTTATTCAAAAGATTTTGGTTTATCAATTTATGTCTACATTTCGTGACAGTATAGTGTATGAGTATGCAAGGAATACCCATAGAGCTTGATGGTTGGATTTGCAGTTCAAGTTATGCAAGGAGACAATTCCACTTGGTAGCATTGTTTTATTCGTTGACTTTATAAATAATTATAGTCTACATCCACAGCATGAGGTGAATCACAATATTACAACTCCATAAAGGTTTCTATATTTGTGCACATAACATTCATTCATGATAATGATAGTAAAGAGGATGGTAGAAAGATCATAAGGGAGTATCATTTGTATACCAGTGATGATCACACACATTATACAAAGTTCATGTAAGGTTTCTTTCAAGTGTTCTATAATGATTTGGCTAGAAGGGGTATATCATTCAGTCAACATATCATATGGTTGGATAATTGTGCATCACAATTCAAGAACTTGTAAATGTTATATTGATTGAGAAGGATGCATAATATTACAAGTGCTCAGCATATGTGGAAATAGGGAGTATGATAGTGTAGGAGCATGTATCAAAAGAGCCATAGCATGAAAAGAGTTATAGTATAAAGAAAATGAAAAGTTTATAAATGAAAAATAAATCATTGAGTGGCATAATGCTTTGATGGGTCCATGTAATGAAGGTAAGTTTGTAGTTCATAGATTTTTTTGGTTAATAGATGATATTAACATTGCACAACATGAGGATTGTTGTAAAATGACAAGAGAAAGTGAGCTACACTATTTCAAAAGCTCAAATGCAGGTTCATGGAGTATCCATATGCAGAAGATGGCATGATTTTGTTCTTCATGTATAATTCAAGCCTAGAATGAGTGTGATTCAAATGAGTGGGTTGTTGAATGGTGATTAAGTTTTCTTAGCTCACTTGACACATATCAAATCTTGATAGCACTAGAACTAACACAAATATAATCATCAGTTGACTTTGACCACATATCAAATATAGTTCAACCTAGTAATATATCTACTTGCATAATTTTTGAAATTCTTAATGTTATCTTACTTTGTAGTGTTTTTGTAATATTGACTAATTTCATCTAATTTCTTGCACATACCAATGTATGGCATCCTTATGTAGTTATTACAAATGAATAAAATGAAGAGGGAACAAATTACTACTTATGTTATTGTGTTGAGTCCAAAAATAAATTGGAGGCCCTAGTTATAGATGGAGAAAACATCGAATACCCTATAGGATCAATGGTTATTACTAGAACATGGCTTATAAGGTACCCACATAAGAGTTTTAATGTTTGGTTATTTTAGGACTTTGACATGCATTGGAAGATTCTTCATTACTCAAACCTTTTTGTGGCATCCAATTTTCATTTGATACAATATCAGGGTAGAGCTTTGAACAAGAACTTGTGGAAGGTGTGTGAGTTTGACCATGAGGCAATAATTGACACAATAAAGAGTAGAGTAGACCCAGATGGTACGATGGATTAATTTGTAATTATGTACATTGAATTTATAAAGTAATGTTTTGATTAGAGGGAAAAATATATTTTGAATGGAGACAAACCCATTTACAAACAAATTTTGAATGGACCCAAAACCATCAAGTTTTGAAGGGACCCAAAACCCAAACCAGGACAATCATTCTGCCCAATGAAAAAGTCAAGAGCATCCAACCAAACAAAAACAAACCCACAACCCTAACAAGTAGCCAAAACTAGCTATCAAACATAGAACCAAGATTTTATAGGGATCTCGAACCCATAGGTTTTGAAGGGACAATCAACCCTTTACAAATAGGTCTTGGTAGGGACCTTGAACCCAACGAGATCACCTATAAGCTAGGAAACAACACACCAGTCATTCTAGATAATCAAACTCTTCAAACCATTGGTAGAAAAAACCAAGTCACAGATAGCCACAAGGGTAGAAAAAATAGAGCCCAACAACACATTCTCTCCACATCTATAGGAGAAATTTGTAAATTCATGTTATTGATATTAATGTATTGCATTTGATAGTTAGACCTTTCATTTCTATATTTCAACTTTACTTTTTTTTTGGTTCCAAAATTCATATGGCATAGGAAGGACTTACTTTCCCTCTTAAACTTAAACTTTTTCTTTTTCTTTGTCTTTCTCTTCTACTACATTTTTACACATATATAGTGGATATTGGAAAAATTATATGCATATTTATGGTTTCACCATTTCACCATCTTGAGACCTTAATTTTCCAACTTGACCTTTGCAGCCCTAGAGAAAACTTGGGAGACCCTTCCTCAACCATAATTTCACTTGAAACATCAACCATTTCCATCATATCCATCCAAAATATATCATCCTTCCCTCATCTTAGCATTTTCATCCATTATAATAAACTAGTCATCACAACCATCATCAGTTCCTTGTTATCAAAATCCCCATCAAATACTTGCTTAGGTGATTATCCAAGTGTAATTAAGCATATTCAAGCCTTGTCTAACTGATTATCCAAGCTTAGGTAATAAAAAACATCCTCTATCCAAGCCTTAGTCAAGTGATTACCCAATCTTGAGTGAGAAACTCCAAGCCTTGCCTAGATGATTATAAAAGTCTAGTGTAAGAAAACCCCATTATCAATCAATGATCTAGTTTAGCTTGAGACAATATTGGTCTTGTATCTCCATTTTCGTCACTATCCCCTTTTCCATCTATTTTATCATTATCCCTTTTCCATCCATTCTATCATTGTCCCCTTTAAATCCATCATCTCAAATCCAAGGTCTACGCAATCATCCTTAATCATCCTCATTCCATTTCATCATTCCTAGGTCTCTCTCTCTCTCTTGGATGCCTATCACAAGGTTCCAAGCATTAAATAAAATTATGGCCTCCAAAGATACCCAACCATTATATATTTATGCTATCCAACAAAGGTTCCAAATTAACCCATAATTTTTACATATCTCAAGTCATCTAATAACACCCTTCTACACACCCACCTTCTATTCATCATAATCCTATATACCTTCCACCTTATTTTAATCCTCATGGCCCATCACATCTTCCATATTCTTATAATCTCCCCACTTCATCTCAATCCATCAATCCTGCATCACACTTACATATCAAAATCCCCTCTCACACCCAAAACATTTTATCACATATCCCACAACCTCAACATTATATCCCTTCTCCTCATGTCTCAACATCTATCCTATTTAACCCATCCTATCATCTCCAAAAATTTAATCCCATCCCATACACCCATCAATACCTCCAATATTCTAATCCCATTTCTCCCTCTTATCAATACCAACACATATTATCCTCACAACCTCCCATATCCAATTATCAATCAATAACCACCCTTCAACTTCACAAGTACTTTGGACCAATATGTGAAAAAAATAAAGGATATCATTAAGGGACTTCAACTAGGACCTCACCATCTTTTGCTATGTTTCACTATCAAGTCAAAATGCATATTTATGTGATAAATGGCATTCACCATCTTTTGTTGTGTTTTAGTATTCAAGGATAAATACATATTTATGTGATAAAAATTACATTCAGCATCGTTTGTTGATTAAAACATAGTTGTGGGTTAGAGTGGTGTTCTTTAGGATTTTTTAGGTTTTAGTTTGAAATGTATATGCATCCACATTCCAAAACTAGACGTATTAGGTACTAGAATGTATGAAATGAAAAAGGAATCAGCTATAAAAACACTTGAATGGGAAAATGGCAATGGAGAAGTGGATAAAATAGAGAGGCTTTGTATTTCATAAGGATTTGTGCAGCAATATTAGATGTAAGTGCAAAAAATGCGAGTTAGTGTGGTGGAAACATAAAAGTATTATCTATAAAAGTAGACAAGTTTTGTAAAGAACTTGTTAGAAGAAACATTTCCATTCTATAATAAAAAAGACACTTCCAAAGATGATAAAAAATTGGCTATAAAGCTACGTAAAGTATTCAAGACATTGAAAGCTCTATTAAACAAAGGGATTTTGTTGTCCTAAGCACTAATGGTAGAGCAACTGATCTGAAGCTCAAAATAAACGATATGAAAAAGAAGTTAGAAGATCATGAAAAGGAATACCAAGGGGTGTTAATAGGTAAGATCAGTGGAGATGAGGAAAAATATGTGGATGGTCAAGTTGCAAATGCAAAAGAAATAGTTGGAAGTGTTGAAATTCAAGCAAAACAATTGAAAACTAAAGTTAATGACTTAGAAAAGGAATACAAAATAAGAAGATTTTATCATAAAAGAAAAGGAAGTTAATATTGTTGAGAGAGTTGCAATCTAAAAGATGGGAAGTTGAGAAAATGAAGACAACAATGAAAGGTGTTCCTTATGAAGGAGGGTATGCGGAGAGATTAAAAATGAGCATTTTCAATAATATTAGGGAATTTTGAGGTTGAAGGTTGATATTAGCAACTATGGGCTCAATTAGGAAATGTTCAATTTAGCAATAATGATCCTATAAAGAATATTAAAAGATCAAAAGATGAGGAAGGTGCCTATGTAGATTCTTCTCTATTTGTTGTGTGACCAAACTGAAAATTCCAATGCATTTGGATGGGTAGGTTTATGCTAGGAAAGGTCCTATTCTGCAACCCTACACGCTAGAACATTTTGAGCTACATTTCATTGATGATAGACCAAAGTAGAAAAAAAAACAAACTTTGCTGAGGTGTTACCCAGAAACTATGACACTTAGAAACATTATTTCTAAAGTTATAAGATCATGTAGGGCCCCTCTACAATAACCTCTCTCAATTTTTGATATCTCTGAGTCATTTTCCCTTGGTGTCCAATTTTCAGTTTATGGAAAAAGTGTCAAATGCATGCAGTGTAAAGTTGCAAGGTGGCATAATTTTCATTTTATTCATCATGTGACCAAATTGACAGTTCCAAAGCATTCAGATTGGTAGGTATATTATAGGAAAGGTCTTTTTTCACACCCTTGCATGCTGGGACATTTTGAGCAACATTGCATTGACGATATCTCATAAGAGACCAAAGTGCAAAAAGGTAGCAACCTTTGATGAGGTGTTACTTGAAAACCATGAAACTTAGAAACATTTTGTCAAAAGGTGTGGGATCACGTAGGCCCCCTTTACAATAATCTTTCTTGATTTTTTATATCTCTAAGTTGTTTGCCTATGGTGTCTTGTTTTCAATTGATGGAAAAACGTCAAATGCATGTAGTATAAAGTTGCAAGGTGGCATAATTTTTGTTCTATTTATCGTGTGACCAAACTGACAGTTCCAATGCATTTGGATGGGTAGGTTTATGTTAGGCATGGTCCTGTTTCACATCCAAACATGCTAGAACAATTCAAGCTACATTGCACTAGTGATATCTCTTAAGAGACCAAAGTGCAAAAAGGCAGCAAATTTTGATGAGGTGTTACTCAAAAATTGTGGCACTTATAAAAATTTCATCTAAAGCTATGAGATCAGGTAGAGCCCCTCTATAATAACCTCTTTCGGTTTTCAATATATCTATTTTCCTATGGTGTCTAGTTTTCAATTGATGGAAAAGTGTCAAATGCATGTAGTATAAAGTTGCAAGGTTGTGTAATTTTTGTTTTATTCGTTGTGCGACCAAATCAACAACTCCAACATATTTGGATGGGTAGGTTTACGCTAGGAAATCTCTTGTTTTTCACCCAAATATGCCAAAATAGTCCTAGCTATATTGCACTAACAATATCTCCTAAGAGACCAAAGTGCAAAAAGGTAGAAAAATTTGATGAGGTGTTACTCAAAAACCACAACACTTAGAAAAATTTCATATGAAGGTACAAGATCATGTATAGCCCCTCTACAATAACCTCTCTTAGTTTTTGATATCTCTGAGCCTTTTGTCTGTGGTGTCCAATTTTTAGTTGATGGAAAAGCACCAAATGCATGCAATGTGAAGTTGCAAGGTGGTGTAATTTTCATTTTGTTTATTGTGTGACCAAACTGATAGTTCCAACACATTTTGATGTGTATTTTTATGCTAGGAAAGGTCTTTTTTTTCACTTAAATATGCCAGAATAGTCTAAGCTACATTGTGCTGGAAATATCTCTTAAAAGACCAAAGTGTAAAAAGGTAGTAAATTTTGATGAGGTGTTACTCGGAAACCATGGAAATTAGAAACATTTTTATTGAAGGTATAAGATCAAGTAGGTCCCCTCTATAATAACCTCTCTTAATTTTTTATATCTCCAAGTTATTTGCCCGTGGTGTCCAATTTTTAGTTGATAGAAAAAATGTCAAATGCATGCAGTGTAAAGTTGCAAGGTGGTGCAATATTCATTCTATTTGTTGTGCAACTAAACTGATAGTTCCAACACATCCAAATGGATAGTCTTACACTTGCAAATGTCCTATTTTGTACCCAAACATTTTAAAATAGTTCGAGCGACATTGCATCAGCAATATCTCCTAAGAGACCAAAGTGCAAAAAGAAAACAAACTTTGATGAAGTCTTACTTTAAAAAAATGGCACTTAAAAACATTCCATCTGAAGGTATTGGATCACATAGAGCCCCTCCACAATAACCTCTCTTGGTTTTTGATATCTCTGAGTCATTTTCTCATGGTTAAAGTTTTTATAATACCCAAAAAATTGTTAGATGCATGTAGTGTAAAGTTGCAAGGTAGGGTACCTTTTGTTTTGTTCTTCATGGGGCCAAATTGTTAGCACCAACATTTCTAATTAGGCACATCTATGCTAGTAATGGTCACCTCCCTTCATTATAAAAGGTTCATAGTCTTTCCTATTCGAAGGGTCACAACATTTTTCCTTTGAAAAGTCACAACCTAAATAATATCATCACTATTCGTGAGAACCTAAATTAATTTATTTGCAGTATTTCCCAAGGTTATATTATTAATTTAATTCTTTAATGATGTTATGGATTTATTTATCAAATGAAATTCTCTCCCTTTTATGTTAGTGCTTATCAACCTAGAAATCATTTCAATAGATAATGGTTTTAATATTTTCATAATTTCTAAGCATAAAGTAATAATAAATACACATGGAGTAATCTTGTTGAAGATACACCCGATCATGAAGCAAACAAATGGATATACGTAATACACAAAGTATGAGGCATACATGTGAGTAGATGTAATATGTGAAGTATACATAAGAAGTATGAAACATACACATGAATACACATAATACATGAAGTATAAACAATAAGCATGAAACATACACCTGAAAACATGAATTATACACATGAAGCATAAAGCATACATGTGAATACACGTAATACGTGAAATATACATAAGAAGAATTAAACATATGCATGAACACATGAAGTATACAGATGAAGAATGAATTATACATGTGAACACATGAAGTATACACAAGAAACATGAAGCATAAATGTGAATACATGTTAACACATGAAGTATACACAAGAAACATGAAGCATACACATGAACACATATAATACATGAAGTATACATAGGAAGCATGAATTATACATGTGAATACATGAAATATACATAGGAAGCGTGAAGCATGCATATGAATACATGTAATACATGAAGTATACACAAGAATCATGAAGCATACACATGAATACATGTAATACATGAAGTATACATAACAAACATGAATCATACATGTGAACACATGAATTATACATAGGAGGCATGAGGCATACACATGAATACACGTAATACATGATGTATACATAAGAAGCATGAAGCATACACGTGAATACACATAATACATGAAGTATGCACAAGAAGCATGAAGCATACATGTGAACACATGAAGTATACATAGGAAGCATGAGGCATACACATGAATATGTGAAGTATACATGTGAATAAACATAATACATGAAATATACATGTGAATCATGAAGCATACACGTGAACACATGAAGTATACATAGGAAGTATGAAGCATACATATGAATAAACATAATACATGAAGTCTACACAAGAAGCATGAAGCATACACATGAAAAATTGGATTTTAAACTTTATAAAGGAAGAGTGCATAATGTTCAAACTTTATATATTTACAATAATATAAAGTAAGAGTGCATGTAGTACACTTGGATTTTAAATATTTGAAGTAAACCATCTAAAAATATCCATTGAAGCATGGGTTTATAATGCAAGTATGGAAACCATCAATTAAAAATGTGTGTATTAACCACATAGCCATATAGGCATACATCAATATATGTCGATATAAGTATAACATATTTATATAATAGCCATATAGGCTTACAAGAATACCATATAGGAATACAATCTCAAGTATATGTAATACAAAATATCTATCCAAATATGCTACATAGGCAATATAACAGAAGATCCCAATAAAAACTCATTCCCCTCTAGGTGAAGAAAATAGATCACGGGTGGTCTTTGATCATCAAAGGGATGGAGATGCATATGACACAAGTCTACTTCAAACTCGAGGGCTGCTCCTCCTATTTAGTTCTTCATGGAGCTTTACCTATTACAATAAAAAGTAGACATTAATATATAGAAATTTCATTATAAAAAATGAAATATTTAACAAAATAATCAATTACCAGCACTAGATGATCTCTCTCCTCATTCAGAACATCGGCGTGCTTAGGTTGTGGTGTTCTAAAGTCCTATAGAAACCATCCAAATAGAAATTAAACTACAAATCAATAATCATTTGACTTTTCAATGATAAACAACTATAACAATGGATATGCAATTTGAAATTTACTAATCTGCCTCATACCACTGCCAAAGGAATCAAGCTATCTATTGTAGAAAACACACCATCCTCCATTTCCCTATGAACATTAGGAGGTGTCTCCACTTGAGTGTACTTTGGTAAAATTATTTGGTAGACGTGTATGGAGAATGTGGTAGGATAGACAAGGTAGTGAATTGTTTAAAAAAATTCCTCAAAGAAATGTGGTCTCATGGTGATGGAAATCACTATGAGACCACATTTCTTTGAGGCATTTTTTCAAACAGTTCATTTCCTTGTCTATGTATTGCTTACTACTATTCTTTGATGGTTTTTTTCCAGGCATTCATAGTTTGTTCGAAAGAACTTGTTTTAGGATTTTAGCCATAGCGGAAATGCAATGAATTGTTTAAATAAATGCTTTGGTAGACATGTATGGAAAGTGTGGTAGCATAGAAAATGAAATTAATTGTTCGAAAAAATTCCTCAAAGAAATGTGGTCTCATGGTGATGGACATCATGATACCATATTTCTTTGAGTCATTCCATCATCATGAGACCAAATTTCTTTGAGGAATTTTTTCAAATAGTTAATTTCCTTTTCTATGTTATTGCTTACTATTATGCTTTGATAGATTTCTTCCAAGCATCCATAATTTGTTTAAAAGAACATGTTTTAGGGTTTTAGCCATTACAAAAAGGAAAATAATTATTTGATAAAATTCTTTGGTAGAAATGTATGGAAAATATGGTAGCATAAACAAGGTAGTGAACTATTTTTAAAAATTCCTCAAAGAAATGTGGTCTCATGGTGATGTACCTTGTTATTTCCCTACCTTGTCCATGTTATTTCTTATTATTATGATTTGATAGTTTTTTCAAAGAATCCATGGTTTTTTTGAAAACACCTATTTTAGGCTTTTAACCATAGTAGAAAGGTAGTGAACTATTTGATAAAATTATTTGGTAGACATGTATGGAAAATGTGGTAGCATAGACAAGGCAATGAGCTATTTAAAAAATGCCTCAAAGAAAGTTGGTCTCATGATGATGGACATAACCATGATACCACATTTCTTTGAGGCATTTTATTAAACACTTCACTACCTTTTCTATGCTACCACAATTTGCATACATGTCTACAAAATTTTAGAAGATACCTGAGTTGGTCCCCATACATCTGAATGCATAAACTCTAATTTCTCACTTTTCTTCTCTTTCCCAACTTTGAGAAATTGGACTCTTTTCTGTTTTCCATAAACACAATTTTCATAGAACTCTAAGTCAATATATTTTAGACCTGGTAGCAACTAACTGGAGTGAAATATCTTCATCCATTTCTCAATCATGTGCCCAAGCTTATGGTACCATAATTTTTCTTTTGTCCCTATAGCAAGTGTTATAACTATCTCAATAGCAACTATTTCTATAGAAACTAAGGTAGAGTAAGTATTGCTAGTACACAAGTACAATGTGCCTACCTTTTCACCTTTAGCTACTACTAATGCACCTTTAATGACCTTCTAGAATTTATTTGAAAAGGTAACCATGCAGCCTTCACTACCCAATTGTCCTCCATAAATTAAATTCCTTCTCAAATTTGGAACATGCCTTACCTCTTGTAGCAACCATTCATTTCCATTTTTCAACTTGATTTTTATCTTTCCTTTTCCAACAATATGGCAGGGTTCATCATCACCCAAATATACCTATCCAAAATCACCTTGAACATAATCTACAAATTATTTCTTATGGGGGATGGCATGAAATGAAGCCCCTGAATCTATTACCCAGGAATCATTAGCATTATCTAAACAAGGAATTAAAGAATCCTGCAATTTAATACTTACAACATTAGCTTCCTTACTGTCATCATGTTGTCCATCTCTTTGTTTTCCCTTTTGAGATGAAAAATACTTCTTCAAGTGTCTTGTCTTTCCATAGTGCTAGCTATCCATTCCTCCTCTAGATTTAGATCTGCCTCTCTTCGACTTCTCTTGTGACTTCCCATAATTTTTTGGGATTTTTCCTCTCTACTTTGTTCTTCCCCTATTCTCTATAGTCAAAGAATTACCCAATGTTGAAGTCTCACCTATGATTTTCCATTGCATTTCCTCACTAAGGATAACACCAAAAACATCATCAAATTTCAATGTATTTGAACCAAAGATAGAGTTAATTACAACCATCACCAAGCTATTCCATCTTTTTGGAAAAAAACATAAAATAAAGAGAGCCCTCAACTTTTCATTAAAATTCACTTTTACAGAAGTTAATTGTTTGGTAATTGTTTAAACTAATTTAAATGTTTTTTCATAGATCCACCTTCAATAATTTTTAGATTAAACAAATGCTTCATGAGAAATACCTTATTTGAGGCTAAGGATTTCTCATACAATTTAGCCAAAGCTTCCATCAGATCCTCTGTTGTATTTTATTTTTTTATATTGAATGCCATAGATGGTACTAGATACAACTGAATGGTTCTTAGTGCCTTTCTATCTATAATCTCCCATTCTTCATTTGAAATCGTAGCCTCTTTCTTTGTTTCCTTGCAATGGCTTCCATAGATCTTTTTGATACAAATAATCTTCCATATACATCTTCCATAATTGATAGTTTTGGTCGTTGAACTTCTCAACCTTGAAATTTCCTTCTTCCATTGCTCCCACTTAAATTTAGAGGTTTCCTATCAATCAACCAAAATACACATAGCTTTGATACCATTTGTTAGGGTTCAAGAAGATCAGATCAATAAACATTAACAATATATGTAGATTAAATAACCCAAAAATAACAATGAAGAATAACACAAAAGAGATCAACATAAAAATTTAGCGTGGTTCACTCAATATGGGCTACATCCACAGAAACTCAGCTACCCAATGATTTTATTATCCAATACAAAATAGATTACAATCTCACAAATCACACACTCACAACATACATCCCTGCCACTTATAACAAGCTTTTTAGAAGCTTCTAGAACTAGGGTTTTACAAAGTCATTTTTTTCATTTGACATGTTAACAAGAAAACTTTGATGTGTTAACAACAACAAAAATTTAGAGGCTACACCCCTGAACCCCTGCTATCGGTGGCTACCACCCTCAAACCCCCGCTATCGGGGGATACTACCTATGAACCCTGGTGAGGATACGTTACAAGTGTTAATTATTTGCATGATTAGTCACCACATACCAACATTTTGATTTTTTTTTCCAAGCATCCATAGTTTGTTCGAATGAACCTATTTTAGGATTTTATCCATAGTAGTAAAGTTGTGGACTTTGATAAAAAAAAATTGGTAGACATGTATGGAAAGTGTGGTAGCATAGACAAGGTAGTGAGCTATTTGGAAAAATTCCTCAAAGAAATGTGCTCATGGTGATGGAAATCACCATGAGACCATATTTCTTTGAGGCATTTTTTCAAACAGTTCACTGCCTTGTCTATGCTATTGCTTACTATTATGCTTTGATAAAAAAATTCCAAGCATCCATAGTTTGTTCGAAAGCACCTATTTTAGGATTTTATCCATAGCAGAAAGGTAGTGAACTATTTGATAAAATGTTTTGGTAGACATGTATGGAAAATGTGGTAGCGTATACAAGGTAGTGAGATGTTTGAAAAAAATCCTCAAATAAATGTGGTCGCATGGTGATGGGAATCACCGTGAGACCACATTTATTTGAAGGATGTTTTCAAATAGTTCACTACCTTGTCTATGCTATTGCTTACTATTATATGCTTTGATAGATTTTATTCCAAGAATCAATAGTTTGTATGAAAGCACTTGTTTTATGCTTTTAGCCATAGTAGCAAGGAAGGGTACTAGATGATAAAATTCTTTGGTAGACTTGTATGGAAAATGTGGTAGCATAGACAAGGAAGTGAACTATTTGAAAAAATGCCTCAAAGAAATGTGGTCTCATGGTGATGGAATGTCATGACAATCAATTTTTCATGGTATTCCATCACCATGAGGCCACATTTCTTTGAGAAATTTTCTCAAATAGATCACTTCCTTGTCTATTTTATTGCTTCCTATTATGCTTTGATAGATTTTTTTTGAAGCATCCATAGTTTGTTCAAGAGCACCTATTTTAGGATTCTAGCCATAGCAACAAGGAAATGAGTTGTTTGATAAAATGCTTTGGTATAAATTTATGAAACATTTGGTAGCATAGACAAGGTAATGAATTGTTGTTTGAAAAAATTCCTCAAATAAATGTGGTCTCATGGTGTAATGGAATGACATGAAATCGCCATGGGACCGCGTTTCTTTGAGGCATTTTCTTCAAACAATTCACTGCCTTGTCTATGCTATAGCTTAATATTATTCTTTGATAGATTTTTTCCAAGAATCCATAGCATAGAAAAGGCAGTGAACTTTTTGAGAAAATTCCATTAAGAAATGTGGTCTCATGGAATTCCATGACAAGAAAATGCAATTGGAAATTGCTCCTAGTTATTAGTTATGGAATGTGAAGTAATTGTATAATTGCTTATGTTGACTTTGTAAAAACCTATATTGTAATTGGAATTTTGTCATCTATCAACATCTAGTTATTAGCTATGCAATGTGATGTAATGATTTGAGTCTCAAAGATGTGCAATGCAATTTAATCACTGATATGAATATAAACTACAAAAAACTACTTTCTACAATTCATTAGTTTAACTCTTCATTTTAAATTACCCAAGTTATGATTTGATATCCACCTCTAGTGGGAGGTTTTTCCATCAATTATCCAAGATTAACCTATTCAACATCCAAAATTAGATATAAGAATATCATTATATTACAATGATATTCACATGTAATATTTAAAATTATTTAGTAGTTACATACCTTGGTAGTACATGTCGCGTAATAAGAAGTTGGAGGATTGCTAAAAATTGAATGAATGATATGACCCTAAAATTTCATTATAATCATTAAACTTATTTAGTTACTCTTTCATTTCAAAAAAAGAAATTTAACAAATTAAATTCAATGAACTTGCTAACATTTACCTGACTATCAAGGTTGAATGCCTCATTAAGGAGGGCATCTATCATCACCATCTGATCAAATACAGATGTACCCTATGTACTTGTGTCTTGAATATGCATGGGTTCATAACCACGGGGTGTCTTACAAGCCTGAAAATTATGAGGTGGAACTCTACTGCCAAAAGACTCACCTAGCTCACCATGTGTTATAGGACTGGCATGTTGTATGAGGCTCTAGGTGAGGGAACTAATTGGCTGCATTGTCTCAACATCAACCCTCTCCTTCACAATGGAATGGATAGCCACATGCTCATGTGTTTGTCTAGGGATTTTTCATCTTGTTGGCCATTGTGGTTCAATACATGCCCTCGCTCTATATTGTGTGAAGCCTCCACCTCTACCCTAGAGGTCCTACATATCAAAATAGTTTGGGATTTTATTAAGGATAAACTCATAGTACAGTTTCCTCAAAACAATTTGTGGCACCTCATTGTTATTGCATGGAGGATGGTTAGAAACCATCCACCAACTTTTCCAAAAAAAATTATTTATCACTACAAAAAATCCCTATGATTAGCTCCCTTTTTTTGCTTCCACCCACTATTTCAATGTATTTTTCTCCAATTTTTTGAAAAATTTGGTGCTATTTATCGAGTCGACACTATTTTTGGCATTTATTGTGCTGGCCAAAATAAGTAGGTGCTAGATTTGGCACAAAGTAGCGTTGAATTCTACACCATGTTTAACATCGGGTTAGATACCAAGTTCAATTTCAAATTTAGCGTTCAGCTTAGCGCTGAGTTTTCATTGAGTTTAGCTTTGAGTGTAGCATTAATAATATCACCTAATTTAATGCCTAATTATACACCTACTTTGGAGTGTATTTTAGCACCTAGTCTATCACCGAGTTTAGTTCCGAGTGTAGCATTGGAATGAGATTCATCAGAGTAAGAAACAAATATCACCAGAACACATCTTGTTGTCTCCCAGATAGCTCGAGAAAAGCATATCAGAGACACCAAAGTATATTAAGAAAAGATGGCATGTTGTCTCACTGATAGACCGATACAACATCATGATGAAGATAGTTATTAGAAAATTGCGCAGTGGTATCGGTGAGACACAAACCTATCAAGCTGACAAAAAGCATAATTTCCTTGATACAATGATGAACTGATAGAAGAAAAGGGTATCGGGAGGAACAGTTGCTATCTATAGAATATAAACAAAGTTGCCCCGATAAGCCGATAACACAAAGAATGTCATAAGTGATTAATTACACACCTAAGGTATGATATCGGAGAGACTAAGGGGTATTGGGGAGACATCATATGATATCCCATCGATGCCCCAAAGGAAAAAAAATTACATACGTTTGCTTCGAGAGGAAATATAGATATCGACCAAAGTAAAATCATGGCTCCACTGATACAATGACAATGATTCTTTTTGAGTGATTTTACATATCAAGATATCAAGGAGATATTCAAATTAAATGTTCTCCCTAAAAACAAGATTGAGAGAAAGTGGGAAATTAATGAATTAGAGCTAAGCAAAATATACCTCAAATTTTATTAACAAGAGTTGGTGGCATCGGATTGAGGAGGGTGACATCAGATTGGGAAGGGTGGTGGAAGTACAGTTCTCTAAAAGGAAATAAAATTCCACCTCAAGGGAGTTGTATTAAATTAAGAGGTAGAAATAATTAATGGACTTAGTTGTCTTTTCAATCGTTGTAAAGCCAAGCGAATATATCAAGTGATGAAGTATCAATAATCGAGCAAATAGCATAAAAAATGGACACTCAAATTAAGTTATGCTACTCAAAAATAAATCTTCTTTCTCAAGCTTCATAATAGATCAAAGGATGAAGAAGATTTGTTTAAAAAAAGACATCATATGTTTGGAAGCCATGTGGATGGTGATTGGGAAGAATTTATGCTTCTCTAATAACTGAACATTGCCTCTCATTTTTTGGCATCATTGCTAGATCTAAACCTATGGAAATTGAGGTGCTTAGTCCTGCTTAGGATTGTCTTCAAAGCAAAAATTATACTTGATGATGTGGATGTGGTGGTGGTGGAACAACTAGGAGTTGGATTTCCATTATCAGATAACATTGACAAAATGTTTCTACAAGGTGTAGAGGTAGAGTGGCATCCCTTAATCATGGACATGAGAGTTGAAGGTCTAGAGTGCCATAGGAGATGGGAAATTTTTGGCTACAAATTCCTATGCAAATAGCTAGGATTGAATGAAATAGAAGGATTGGAATGGTTTCATGTGTTTACAAACTTGGTGGAATCCACCAGATTCTATGACGAAGAATAATGAAGGATGGTATCGAGTGGGGTAGTTGTTGGGTGTTGTGTCTAGTATTTTGGGTGTTTTATCTAGTCTTTCAAATCAGTATAGACTTGTTTGGCTCATTATCGAATCCACAACCTATGGCAGATCTTGTTAATTTTGGATTTTTTTAAGGGTGGTTGTGGGCACTCAATGCCATTCAAATTTTCCCAAGTTATTAGTAGGGCTAAAATGATGTAATTTTTTACATCACTCAATATAATGCATGCAACACTATTGCTTATTACGAATAAAAAAAAAGAGTAATGCATAACAAATGAGATAACATAATTTGATTATTATTCTTTTTTATGATTTTTTTATAAAATTTTTGGTTGAATTCATGATTTATTGGTCCTATGTGCATATCTTAGGGATTAGAACATATTAAATAAATAATATCAGTAGCACTAGAACATATCAGAAGAAGGGAACACAACGTCCCACCGATAGAGAGATACATTATACAGTAACAAAGTTCAACATGTGGTGAAAGTATATCAAGGGAACAAAAGGATATTGAGCCAACATAAAGTCCACTTCCTTCGATGCAATGATAAACAGCTAAAGGCATCAGAGGAAGTGACACCTATCGGTGGAAGTAAAAAAAGGGTCTCCCAGATTACCCGATAAGACCATGAACCGTCAAATACATGTTAAGGAAGGATATCAGAGGAACTAGGGCACATCGGGGAGACATTATCTAGCATCCCACTGATACCTCAAAAGGAAGGAGTTCATCAATGAAGAAGGCGGTTATTGTTGAAAATAGAATCATGGTCTCGTAGATGCAATGATGATGATTTCTTTTAACTAATGTGGCATCTCAAGGATATCATTGAGATATTCAAAATAAATGATCTTCCTAATGAAAAGATTGATAGCAAGTGGAGCATTTATGAGCTAGAGCTGAGGGAATTATACCTCAATTTGATCACATATTTTCATTAAGACTTGAAAAGGATTCATTGGACACAAGAGTAGAAGAAAGGAGGTTGTGAATTCACCATTATTGCACAACTCAAAACCAGGGAGATTGAATCCAAGTAATTATACAAAAATTGACTAAGAATTTGCTTCTATAAAAATATAAGAAAATTGAACAATGGAAGAAAGCTTAGAAACGCTAAAATTAAGAAACAAAAAATAGAGAAAAGACTTCTAAACCAAGACTTAATTGACCAATGCTCAAGGTCAGGGCCGAGACCTTAAAGGAGTTCATAGACAAATCCTTCCATGGATAAGTTATGGGACAATCACAAAGGTTGAGGAGACGTGTGGACACCACAGTGAGGATATGAGCTATTCATATACCATTATAGAAAATAGTATGGGTTTCAACTAGTCTACAACCTGTGGAGATTGAACCTAGAAAGATTAGTGGTACCCAATGTGTTTGTTAATATAGATCTAGTTAAAGCTCTAGCCAACAGATATGACCCTAAAATAAGAGTTATTCAATCATATTATGGGTTTGACATTCTCATTATCTCCAAAGATCTCATATCTAATGTTTTTCAATTGGAATGCTCTTTGAATTTACCATTTACAATAAAATACCTTCTAATAGAGTACCATCACATGGAAACAAGCTATAAAAGATGGAAGCTACCACTACACAGGCCTAGGGTTGAAGGTAGCCAACTCAGAAGGTTTTCTAGTAATGAAAACCCTCCATTTCATGAGGATTTATTTGAAGAATATTTTCAATATACATATTATTTAGTTGAACAAGTGTTGGGAGTAGAGGTCCCACCCCTCATGTCAATTGCCCCAATGGTCTTGGCTAAATACATACAAAGAAAAGATGCCATACCATTTGACCATGCCAGTTATTTAGCCAATGCCCTGAACCAGGGGATGGGAAGGATCAAAAGCAATAGTGATAGAATTCATGATTTCAAACATTACTCTTTGTTTATGCATTTGATTCTAAATGAAGGACAAGTTAGAAGGTTCTAGGGAGAAGAATTAAGGATAAGAGATGTAGATGAAAGTGGGAATTATAAACCTGTACAAATGTGGACTTCAATATGGGATAGCAGATATGGTAGATCACACTATCTATACTTTGAGGAATATTTTGTCAAGCCGTAGTTGAATTTGTTGGGACATCCATGTAATTATAACATGTCCCATGAAATGTAGAAATTATTGAGACTAAAGGAAAAGGACCCCAAGAAAAAGGTAAATCATAACTAGGGGAATTGGTATGCATTTCTTGATTTCACTATGATTAGAGTCAATGGGTTTGAAGGAGCCCCAAATCTATTGCCAAAAATAGTTCCAGACAGAATAGCCTATTTGGAAATTGTGAGATAACTGGCTAAATCTGATGGAAAACATCTTAAGAGACACAATAAGTAGTCTATCATGCCTAGCACTTTGTGCTCTAGATATTTTACAGTAGTCACCAGTGAAGGGTATGAAAAAATACAATTTAGTGTTGGTTAATGAAAGACAAAATTTTGATACAGAGGGTTTTATTCACAAGGAAAAATTGTCACGAGGAATATCATGGTATGAACACCAGTACTTTGTTGATGATGTAATAATAAATTATGATGAGGCCTCAACAAAAGATAGGATGACTGCATATCACAAAGTTGTGCTTGCTGAGACCTAGAAGAAAGGAAATGCCCGATCCTATTAAGGAGATTTTAATGAAGTACATGATCCTCTGGAAAGAATTGAGCAGCTCATCACTCATGTGGATGAGCTAATAAAAGATGTGCCCCTAGATATCTTTGAAGCACCTCAGACAACTTATTCAGGAATGTAGGTTGAGGACATAGAGCCTCTTGGTTACATACCCTCATAGCCCTATCCAGAAATGAACTTCTCTGTAGATACGTCCATGAGTGAAGAAGATGAAGAAGAGAGTGATGAGGATGATGATGAGGTCAAACAGATAAGAACCCATGTAGTCACACAATATGAGCCACCTCTAGAACAAAACATTGTAAAATTTGAAGCATCAGATGAACTCTCTGATGACATGAGAGTCAAGTTCGAGAAAAAAATTATTTATGACAATGATTTTGTTAAGAATTTTGAATGTAAATCATTTTTTTATGAGAATAAAGTCAAAATACTAAGATAGAGGATGAAGTATATCACTCCTGAGCAAGAGGAAATCACCTTGGAAGAGTTGAGAAATAGACAAAGAATTAGAATGTATCACCCACAAAAGGGGAAAATAATTACTTCAAGAGGCTATGGTACTACTCTTACAAGGATGGGATATCAACTCTGCAATAGTGTTTGATAGTTTTAGGAAAAGAGGAGACAAAACAATGCATCTAATGGAAGAGGTAAGTGATAAAATGTACTCAAGATCAGGGTACAACCCAGATGAAGCCACCTTGCTAATTTTGGCATTGTATCCTCAAGATAAAAGGCTTATTGTCATCTTTAATCCAAACCAAGTTTTTGTACATCTTTTGGTTCATAGGGTATGGGAAATTAACCGCATTGAAACAGTTGAGCTAAAAATAAAAGTTGCAAAATTCACTAAGGAACAGATTGAAAAACTAATAAAAGAAAATGATAAATTAAGGAAGGAGGTGACTAGTCATAGAGATAAAATATCTTCCTTTTCTAGATCAGAATTATATTCCCCATGGATATAGAATAAAAAATGAATATTAGATGCATTAGTAGATGTAGCTTATTGGGAACACTATCATCAGAAGTCTCAAGAGAAATGTAATGAGCTGGAAATAGTAATAAAAACCACTAAATATAATGTTGTGTCCAAGATAATCAAAGAAAGATTCAAAAAGATGATGCATCATCCTGATCCATATTGGAAATTGTTTAAACAAACACACTCAACACTTGTGGAGAATGAAATATTGCAAGGATGAATGATTGAAAAAAGGGAGGAGCTCCTAAATGAGAAATCCTTGAAAGGTCAGACATTGGAGACATACAATAAGCTGGTGGAATCACACAACAACTATCACAATAGGGTCAAAGAGGACCTTGACTATTTTGATTTGTATCCTACACTCCATGATAGCCTTGGAAATCATAGGGAGCAAGATGATTGGAAGGATGAGCTTTCCATGTATCTACCTACTACATTTCAATAAATAAATGACAAAGAGATGGTGTTACAAAATACACATAAACAACTTGAAAAGATGGTGTATGTGGAATATGATATGAAGGGTGCAATTTCCAATGTGGAAACTTATGGTAAGGAGGAATACACTCGTCATCTCTCTGCAATTAACTTGTTCATCAACCAAACCAGAGACACAACAAATACGAAGGGGTAGCTATTGGAGCTTAAAGACCAACTTTCATGATAAGGAAGATACACTCTATAGGTGGTGCATTATCATGGAGTAGGAGCCTTGAACAAATCTTAAGTGGTCATGGGAATTTTTTGGAAGATTAACGGATCAATGCATTCACATGTTGAAGTTTTATGTTTTCATTTATGTTAATTAACTATTTGTCATCAAACATCATACTATGCATTTCCATTATTGCACCCATTCGCCCATCCATTTCATATTGAATGTTATTTGTTATAATGCATATTATTTAAAAGGAAATATAATGGAGATGACTGATTATAATTCATAATTCATTTTCAGTGTTCAATTTTTGTGTCAATTTTTCATGCTTATTTATTGCTTTGTTGTCTCCAAAGTGATCTTTCCAAGTTATTTAAGTCTATAAGATTTATCAGGGCACATGTGTTGTTACTGTGTCGATCCTTTGATTGGTTTCTAGTTAGGTGTGAATTAAAGTCCTTTCAAATAATTTAATTGGATCCTATTAAGGATTAAAAGTCCTTTTAGAGAAATTATTTTGATTGGTTTCCATCAACTTAAGAATTAAAATTCCTTTCATACTTCCACTATAACTTGGGGCGATAACACTGGGATTATTAAAGAAGAGCACTGTAATATCAATTGAAGCAATATAATGGAGAACATCTTATTATCATAGATTCTCCATGAATGCATTATCATTCTGTATTTTTCTTATGTTTTCCATAATTATTTCTTCTTATATTTGAATAAATATCAGTTATTGAGCCTCAATATTATGTTTATGTGAATGAATATGTTGATACAATAAAGCATTTATTTAGATGTTGGTAGAGTTGCTAAATTTTTTGAAAATTTGAGCTTATTTTGCCCTGTTACATATTCAACGTTATGTTCAACTAAAAATAGAAACTATTTGAAAATAATAAAGTTAAAAAAATTTCTTATTTAAATAATTTTGAGTTACGTGAATTAATATTTTATTAACTTTTGTGTCTTCACAAACATATGTTGATACAAAATGAATGGAAGAAGCATCCAAGTAATCCTAATTTTTTCTGCCAACAATTCATACCAAAGATTAAACAATTTAAGGATATTGGAATAGGTAATTTGTAACGAAAAAAATAATATTACTGAAGCATTTAAAATTTTAGGCCATAAGAATCATCCTTTTTTAAACATGGATTGCAAATAATTTTGAAAATTTAGAAGTCTTGGTCATTAACATTATTGTATACTACAATGTCATCCAGTGTATCATTTTCAATGTTCATATGTTCTTTCAAGTAATTAATATTATCATCATCCTCATCTTGACCTGCATCATCTTCATCATCATTTAAATTTGACTATAGACCATCTATATTATTACCAAATGTATTTGGATCATCATTTTCTATACCATCCATATTGTTGTCTTCCATAACATCATCTAACTCTAGATTGTTGTCTTCTTGTGCCTGAACATAACCATCTTCAACATCATCATGGATGTCAATTTCTTCGATGTTCTCTAATCCCTCTCTCTCATTTTGTTTTGGCCATTTCTCAATATTCACTAATGTTTCATCAAATACATGCCTTAATCTTGGATCATAATGTATGACAAATATCCATTTCGGGTCCAAAATATCTTCATAGAAAAATACCTTCACATGAATGACATACATATATTAGACGTATGTTATAACAATTTTATTGATTAGTAAACACATGTATATATTCATAATGAAATATAAATTTATATAATAATGATCACTAGCGCTTCTTGTTTGAGTTAAAGAAATACGTACTCACAATAAATTGGTAGAACATAAGGCTCCTTATCCTCTAGTAGGAAGCATGAGGAATATATAGAAAACAATCCACTATGAGTATCATGTCTTCATGTCGTCTCAAATGCTTCATGTCATCTAGACTTAAAAAAACAATATTTAAAAGAGCGGTAATCCAAATCAATAATGTATTGTATTTTCCTAACATATTGTAGATTCCATTCAATTAGATTCTTATCTTTGGAGATTGATCGACTAGATTGCTTGAAGTCAACCATGATGCCACAATCAAAGGATTGTCTCTTTACATCTACACTTTCTACACGATAATGTCAAGCATATGCACACATTGTTGGATATTTCCTCACTTGTGAAAGACTATTTATTTCAGTGAAAACAAATATAATGGCAAATATTAAAATAGTTAATACTGTAAAAAATGTAAGGAAACAACATTTTGTTAAATTCCAATTATACCATTCTTTCACATTCTCTAGACATGTTGATTTCATCTTTTGTTATGTTTGAATCTATACTTACATCTTCTATTTGATTTTGAATTTGTTTAGTATCCCATTCTAGTGTGCAATATTTTCTCCATTCTCCAAGAATATTAGTGGGAAGTGGAGCATTCCTTGGGTTCGATCTCTTAAATTGTCTCCTTGCTTCTAACACTTATTTTCTCTTTTTATCTTACAAATCAATCCATCTATTCATAAAGTCCATGTGGTATATAATGAACTTGTCAAGTATAGCACTTTCATCTACACCTATTACATGTCAACATGTTTATTTCAAACTCCAAATGTCATGTTGTTAATTTGACAAATAAATTACAGAGTAAATTAATGATTGCAATAAAAAAAACCACATTGATCATGAATGTACTTACTAATTTATAGTTAAACACCATTAGATTATGGTTTTTATCCATCAATAATATCTTATGCTTGTTCTTCATTCTAGACTTGTGGCCCATTTCAAAATCCTTACCAAGGAATTCACACAAGAAGAAAAATGCTTCATTCAATACATACCCTTCAGCCATGCAACCCTCTGGATGTGCCTTTTATCAGACATATATTTTTAGAGTTTTCTTATACCTCTCAAATAAAAACATCCACCTCGTTGATATGACACCCGCCAATTTAATGTTATCAACTAGGTGTATAAGTAAATGGACTTGTACATCCATGAAACTTGTAGGGAGTTCCTTCTCAAATAGACATACAATTTTTGCAATTTCCTTCTTCCACTTTGGCTCTTCACATTTGTGGATCTCCTTGGAGGTCACCCACCTAATATAAGAATAGTAAATTAGTATGAAAATTTAGTTAAAGATTAAAATGCAATATAATATCTCTATGTCTCTCACACATGAACATTTCATATAACCACATACCTTGTAAATATTGACAATCAACTTATGGCATTCCTTAAATCAATTGTAAGGCATGAACCCCCCCTAATTGCCAATGATATGATATTCTATCAAACACATTTATGAAAAGCTCATTATTAATTTTTTCTCACACAAGAAAATATCAAAATATATTTAGTACTTAATCAATGTTACCAGTAAATGTTAAATGATGATATATAATACCTTCACAAAATTAAAAAAATAATGTGTTTTAAATATTGTGATATGTCCATCAACTGTAAAAGCTTTAGCCAATGATGACCTATAGCCAGTAGGTGTCCTTATTGAACAAATGACATTTTTTAGTTGGTCTAGCTCTTTTTTTTCAAAATCCATGGATCTTCTGCATATGTTTCATTTTCCCTATTTGGCCACAAATGTTTTCTATCAGATTTGGTACGCGAAAGAGCAATATCTCTCCTCAAAGACAAGGTATCCTTCTATTTTCTTAATATATGATGAAATATAGAATCTGAGACATTTTTGAAGATGTCCATAAGATCTAATAGGTGAGATATTAATAGATCCTTCTAGTAAGGGAGCTCATAAAATATGGATTTCCTTTTAATTCCTTTTGGCATATTAACTACAACTTTTTCTAGTTCTTCAATTGAATCACCCTAATCAAATAAATCCTCCCAAGCTTTCAATTCAACATCTTCATACTTCTTAAGTGAATCACTTAGACCCATAATCATGAGAATACCTCCATTTTCAACTTTTCCATCAAATTGATTCTTTAGGCAATTTCTAAACCTATGATCTAGTGGTAGAAAAACTGTATTGTTTGTGTAAATAAAATTATGTAGATCTTTAGAATACCACCCTTGAAATTGTTTTGCACATCTTGGACATGCAAATATCCCCTTTTTTTGAAGCCCTACAATTCAACAAGTAATGTTACTAACATCAAAAAAATAGTTATAAACTAAGTATGAAAGTTGGGATGAAAATAAATTATGTGTAAATACGTAAATATTTTATCTTACCAAAATAAACACCAAGTCCTGGGAAATCATGAATAGTCCAACATTGCACATCATACAACATGAAGGACCAATTCGATGGAGGACATGATATGTCATACATTCTTATGCTTTTCCAAAGCAATTGCATCTCACCAATAAAAGGTGCAAGATAAACATCCATGTTTTTAACTTGATTTTTTCTTGGAACAATGAGAGTCAATATAAGGTGCTCCTTTCTAACACTCATCCATGGGGAAATATTGTATACTATCAATCTGACTAGCCAAACACTATAATTTGAGCTTAGGAAAGAGAATGGGCACACTCCATCCATTGCAAGACCAAACCTAATACTATGGGGTTCATCTTTGAATTTTCTTGGCCATTTTTCCTCTATGTGTTTCATTTCTTTGGAGTCACCCAAAATTTGCATGAATCCATAGTCACTCATTTTATTTGCATGTCAGTCCATCAATTATACAAGTGAATTGCAACAAAAAATTCATTGAATTCTAGGTATAATTGGCATGTGATGTAAAACCTTCTTTGGAACTTTAGGACCTTGTACATCTGTACGATATCTCTTTTCTTTGCATACAGAGCATTCTACCTTGTTTTGATATTCATCTCTATATAAAATGAAATCATTTTTACATGAATGAATTTTCTTATATTCAATCCCCAACTCAACCAACAAAAAATGTGTCTCTCTACAAGTTGATGGAAACACATTCTCTTCAGGGAATATTTTAGTTGTTAGTTCCCTGTAAGATTTCCAAAGATTAAATCAATTGAATGTTTGACTTATAATGAACATGTTTGATATGTCAATCTATACTAGGACTATTTATATACAATATATGGTTTTAAAATCCCCTTAAAGAAATATAAATGAAGTTGATGAATGTTTACGAATTATGTACACCAATTGACAATACAAAGTAAGAAATAGATTTCAACTCACTTCAATAGGGTATTGAATCCTTTGGCTAACCAACCAAATAGTGACTTGATTTCTAATAATATTAATGTGCATGCCAGTTTTCAAGTTCTACTTGCACCCCATTTAAACATAGGTATCTTCGATGCTTGCTTGATGGAGTCTTTTAGGTTGTTATCATCAACATTCTGCTGGTGGTAATTACCCTTGATATCATTGTTACTGTCAACCATATGATCATTATTGTCATCATTGTTTCCATCCCCAAAGAAATTTGTAAGCATTTCATTCAATCCTTCTTCATGCACTACATTTTCACTACCATGATCATCACCATTAAGGCTAGGTGGCATGTCATCAGTGTATGTGGATCTCATTAGCTCTTAAAATTTCTTAGGTGGTGGCATTTTCTTCAATCTTGCTCCTTCCACCCTGGTATGGTTTAAAGGATGGTTTGGATCATCGTGTCCAAATATTAATAGCCCAACTAGATCTTGGGTATTAGTGTGTGTGGTTCATCGACATATTCTACCTATCAACAAACACAAGCATTATTTAATGTTTGGAAATAATTGCATAAATCATAAATGTATCAATTTCAAAGAAATATAATCAAATATGGTTTAAAAAATATAAATATAAATTGTATGAACATATATACATCAATTGAATAATGGAATATTATTTTATAGACTACCTTTTATTATTCTTTGGTTTTTTTCCAAAATAGTTTATAAAACATCAGTCCACACTCATTTATTATTCTTTGGTTTTTTGCCCTTATGAACATCCTTAGGGAAACCTTGTTCTTCCCTTTTATTTCACGCAGGAGTGTGTTTTAAGAAGGGGTAATCAATCAATAACTCATCCCCAATGGTAAGGTCCATAATAGCCTCAACCATTATCAATATATCAACCTCTCTTTCTATATCTCCATATTTATCATTTATAACCCAATAAATTGATAATTCGGTCTTACAGTAGGGTCCCTTCCTTTACTACTATTTATAAATCCTACAATATTTTTGTGTGTGTATGTGCATCCATCTATATACTTAATATGACCTCTATTAATTTTTTTTCCACTTTCCAATTGGAGATGGTGTGTATACATTTGAATTTAGACCATATGCTGATACGCTAGGCTGATATTCTATTAGCCTTCTCCATTCACCACTGCAATATGATGGACCATAATATGTCATTAATCTCCTAGTGGGTTTTTCTGAATTGTTTCTATGTTTAGATCCCACATGTACATTTTGGACAATAAAAAGGCCTTGATTCACTCCATGAATATTGGAGGGTTGTATCATGTAGTTGTATCCCCAAAATTGGAACACCACATACACTCTAGGTAGTTGTTGATCACTAGGCCAAGCCCAATATAGTTGATAGTAAAATGTCTCTTTGTAAATTGATCTCAAACTTAAGGGCAATTCATCATCTCCATCATATTCATTCTCATAGGGTATGTATTCCACCTTCCCCCTGTCTTTAAGAAAATTATGCATCTTTAAACTGGTTCTTATTCTGTGACTTGATTTCATCAATTCCTCATCTTTTGAGCTAGTATATTGGCACATATTTTTGTTAGATGTATCATTTGATAAATGATCATTGCCCTCTAGGCTGGAATTCGGTGATCTAGGAAACTTTAAACCAAGAAATTAATCTTGCAACTATCCATTAAGAAAAAAATTATTTATTTAAATAATATAAAACAATGTTTAACGAAGTATACATGTTACTTATATCAAATTGGAAAATTCCTTACAACAATTCCTATTGGATTTGAATTTATTTTAGGAGGCATACTACCAACTAGAAGCTCATCATATATTTAATTTATTTTTACAATTTATCATTTGAATTGTTTCTTTCCATGACATATAGAACATCCACAAACAATAATTTTCTCAAAGTATTCATCCCATGTACTATAGTCCTGGCCAACCTCTTATTCAATGCAATCATTTGTTGTGTCTACAAGATCCATTGTCATATCATCTTCCACCCACTATCATCTACATGATTTAATAGTTTTAGGTCCACTTCCACGTACATATCTTCTTCTATTGCTAGTTGAGCAACCAGGCTCTACATTTTCTCTAATCTCCATCTAAAATAATCAACATGCATTAATTTATGTCAAGATTGGATAATACATTATAAATTTCAATAATACTATGAAAAAATATGGATGTATCACAAAATTCCATCAAATCATTTTTTCCTAAGTTAAGTAAAAATTTGAGTACCTAATGTCTCGCTTCATCTGATGTGTCCTCATTTGATATGACACTTTTGTTGCCATGGCCTTGTCTCGCCCCTATAATACACAACATAGTAAATAATGTTTAGTATACCAATTATATCATTTCAACGAATATTCTATCCAACACAAAACCTCAGAGGTTTAGTCATATATTTGACATATTGATATCATGTTTTGGCCATCCTAATTTTTAAACTTTTTCCTTGATCATAGAATCACATTTAATCACCATTCCTATGCATTTTCAACCAATAATTTTGACCTTAGAGGCCTCATGGAAAAAATAATGGCTTTATCTCCTCTATGTTGTAGCATTTGTGAATTCATAAACACCTTCCTCCTTTGGTTGAGGTTGCTTTCTCTTCTTACCTCTATTGTATCTGTAGATTTCGTTGTCATATCTATTTGCACCCACTTTCCTCTCTATGATTTAGTAGGTCTACGCAATCCACGTCCTCCATACATGGCCTCCTCTAGATCCTATAATACACAACAATGACAATAGTCACATAATAGTTGTGCACCAAGAGAATATTGTCGAAATTATCTTGTTAATACGCTCTCTTTTCATTAAGATGTACTATGAAAAACAAAATAGGACATTACAATATTTTTCTCTTCAAAAAAATTTTACACGTGAAATCTTGACAACTAGAGGTCAAATCTTATGATTACAAGATGACTAAAAATTCACATCAAAAAGATATTTATTTACAAGCTAACTACAAATAAAACCTATTACTAATAATTTTAGTTGAACATCCCTTCCATGGTCCCTTGTTATCCTAGATGAAAGAAAACCTATTACTAATAATTTTAGCTAGTTCTCTACCTTATAGTTCTTCCACAAATTCATTAAAACCGAAGATGTTTTTTGTTTGAAAACTAGAGATTGAATTCCTTATTCTTGATTGAAACCTAATTTAGGATGGAATGATGAGACCTAACAAAGTGTAAAAACATGTAATATATGCATGGATAGAGGAAATATAAAAATATATATGATAATACATGATGAATGATCTATCAATAATACATTAAATAAGGGTGGGTTAGTGGGATCAAAGAGATTACACAAAAAATACTAAACCCTAATCAAGATAGTAGCAATGAAACATAGATAAGGCGTGCATCCAAGCCCTAATAATGTATAAAATGAACCATATCTATTTAAAAATTTTAGATTTATAACCTTAATGTAGAAGGATAAACTCTAAGGATGAAACTTGAGTGTGTTTAAGAATGTTTGGTTCATGAATTTATGTAAGGAAGAATAGCATGCCTCACAAGTAAATTGATTAAATAAAAATGAATAAATAATATTACTTTTCTAGGATAAAGAGTTGAGAGTAATAACACCACTAAAATAAATGCTCAAAATTGAATAATAAAATTAATGGTATTATTTATCGACTTCCATGCAAAATACATCATTTTCCACAGGTAGGCACTAAATTAGGCACACTTTGTGCCACCTTTAACATCCAAAAGATATTACATTTAGGGTTCAAATTTGGCACTAAATTCGATGACTATAGCGCTGACTAATGAATCAAAAACAAAAAATAAAAAATTCCCACAAAAATAATTGAAAATTTTGGAAAAAAGTGTCATTTTTTCCATAAAGCTTTCACTTCTACGTGTGATTTTTTCCATCAATCTTTTTGGAAGCTCTCTTCTCAACTACCATATTTTTTCACCTAGAAGTTGCATCTAGATATTTCATGAAGTTTTTTGAGTAAAGAGATTGTTGAAGCCGTGTGTGGTAAGAATTTTCTTTTTACTTCTAGCTAGTGTGATTTTTTTGTCCTTTATATCATGTGTGATTTGCATCAGTAGTTGGCATCACCTAGTGTAGGTAGGTATATTATAAAAAAAAATGGCATATTTAATGTTTATTTCACTCATATGTGTGTTAAAACTAATTGAATTTGTTTAGTTACCCTATACTCATTGGTTTGCATTCTTCACAAATCTTACATACATTATCTTTTGGCATTTAGCTAGTGTGATTTGTTTTTATCACCTAGATTTTGAATCTTGTGCTCATTGGTTTGCATTCTTGTCATTTTTTACAGAAATCATGTGTTGGCACCTTTTCCAAATGCCGTTTGAAGTGATAAATACTTCCATAACATTCAAAGCCACAAAAAATGTATTATTTTTTTATAGTTTAGGAATGATTGTGTCATTTTTGCCACAAAAATTCTCTAATGATAAATGGAAACCATAAAAAGTAAGGTTTTTGCTAGGGCTAAGGCATACTCAAAATTAAAAAAATTTTAATCCTCACCATATACCCTTAAACTAATTTGTTTTGGGGGATTTTTAATGTCGAAAACCATTTGGGGTTTAAAATTTTAAAACTCCTTTTAAAAAAGAGAGAAACGCCATATGGCCTTGAATTTTTTAAGAAAAGTAGAAAAACCATTTATATGTTTACAATAGATGCAAATGTAAAGTTTATTTAAAACCTTGATTGGTTGGACTTGATCCACATGATGTTGCTTCATTAAAATTTCAATCAACCTCTATAATTCCATTTTCATGCATAAAAATTCTCCTTGCATTACAAACATATTTGAATTATACTTGATAATGATTGACTATGGCTATGCATCAAAATGCTCCTTGCATTGCAAACATATTTGACTTGTTTTTCTTGATGGTGTGTTCTTTCATACCTAGCAGTGTGTACTTTGTTTGCCTCCACAGACTGGAAAAAAATAATTTTCCCTAGGTCACCTCAAAATGTCAAGCAATAGAGGGAAGAGAACAAATGGAGTGGGCTCTAGCTACAATGAGGTAATTCATTGTCAATTTATAGATTTATAAATGTTTCCATTGTTTCTTTCATTTTTTAGTTTTTAGTTTTTTATTTTTAAATTTAAAAGAAGAAATTTATTTTTTATATATATAGGGACATGAGACTGACAAAGATAAGGAGGCATTGGCTTCCATATTGGGGGTAGAGGTGTTGAACAAATTGGATGTTGTGGAGTGGATAATGCTTTCTAGATACATAGAAAAATGATCTATTGAAGCCCCTCAAACATTGCAACCAAATCAACCATGTCAAAGGGAATCTATTGATTCCCCAAGAAGTCCTAGATCGAGCAAAAGATCTAGGAGGAAATCAATAATAGTAAACTCTAGGAATGTAGAATAGGGAGAAAAAACTTCCACTGTCCTAGCCACTCCTAGGACACAGACTTCTTCCACCACACCAAGTTTTGAATCTTGCATTGGTAGCTACAATACCAAGATATAATACGTTGTGGGTTTAGGGGAAGTCTGAATGATAGATGTTGGAAAAGACTTTGTGAATAGGTTGAAGGAATCATGCCTTCAACGGTTCAAATGCCATCTACATTTTCCATTCTCAAAGACACCCATACACCTGCAAAAAGCAGCTATCAATGACATGGAGACTGAATTTGGCATAGGTTGGTCTATGAGGAAGGTAAAGCTATGAATGTCTCAAAATTTCAAGAGATTTCGGTGCAACCAAACAAAGAAGATAAAATAAAATGCCTCCTAAGCTAAGGCATAAAAAAAGGTCGCTTGATGTAAGTGTCAAAGTATGGAAAGAGCTTGTAAAATCATATGAGAAGTACGATGCACGAAGGAAGTCCAATGAGGAGAGTATGCAGATATTTGAATTTTCTCATAAGATTATATCAAATTTATTAAACAATTTTTAAATTTTATTTGTGAATAGTTAAATTGAATTAGTTTATGTTTCAGGACAAGGCCTCCAAGGCTAGGCTTCAAAAACTTTGTGTCGCACATCACAGTGGCCAAAAAGGTTTACAGGCCTTGATCTATACATTTGTAAGTATATTTAATAAGTTAAATGATATTTTTTTTATTTCCTAGGAAAAAGTCAATTATTTCATATTAATTATTTTAACTAGTCCATGTGTCATGTTTTGACAGGAGGAGAAATATGAAAAGGAAATGTTACAGAGCAAAAAGTGGGTCGATTTTGTAATTTGGATGGAGAATGAGGTATCAATATTTGACTTTCAATAACTTAGTTGGATATTGTTGTGTTAATATGTCAATTGTCATTTATTGTCTCGAGATTCAATAATCTTTGAAGAGGTTATAGAGTGATACTTGAGACAAACAGCTATAGTTGTACTCTGTTTGTTGTGTTTGGTTTCTACTGATCTTCTTGTTTTCTTGTGTAAATCTATAGAAATCAAGCTAACAATAGTGAACTTTATGATATTACATTAAAGGGTGAATAAGACCTTATATTTACTCTAAGACATAAAGTTAGACAATAATGAACATTAATGAAAAGATCTTTGATAGCATTCTCATTAATAATTCATATAAAATGTATTAATGGAGAGACAATGACCTCATGAGACTTACATATTTAACTCAAACATGTTCAAAAACCATAAAATTGACAAAATTAGCTAGATTAACTCAAAACCTAAGACATCGACTCAAAATGCATTTGCTTTGTGCTTTCTACTTGCATACTCAACTCCGGAATTCAACAAAAGACCTATACGATTGGCCTTGAAATCCCTTTTTATAGAATAAGAGAGAAAAATAATCCTCAAGCCAAGTTGTACACATGTCACGCTCTCATTGGACCACAATCTATATGTATTATACTTGATCAAATGTATGTGTACTCTGCCTTTATGCTCATAAATCAAATTCACCAATAAAAATATTTTTCCTTTTTTCATATTCATCATCAGATGACCAATTGAAATAATGATTCCATCCATATTTGTTCTATATGGAGAATATTTAACCATCACTGAAGTTGACTCTTTATCAAAATCCTCTAAGAAACTGATAATGAAAGATAATTTCTCTAGAGAATCCTTCAAAATAGCAATACCAACATGTTCACAAATCAGAATTGTCTATGAGAAAATAGTGGTATCCATTTGGTCCTTCCACACCTGTAGAGGCTTTGCCTCATCATATGTATATTGGATATCCGATAGTAATGTCAACTTTTCCTCATCACACTTAGCCTTTAATTCTCTAATCCTCTACTCCAATGGGGTGGCATATCCATATAACTTTTGTTCCTTAATTCCATCAACACATTTGTAGACTAGGTGTAACTATGGATTTTTCCTGAAAGATAATTTTAGAAAATTACATGAAAATACATAAACCCACAATAAACAATGAAATGCAAAGGAATAAATAAAGAAGTGAATGAAACTATCTCACCCAAGTCCTTCATCCTCCATGGTTGACTTCAATTGCACCTTCTAGTTTGCTGAAATATGATGTTACCCTTAGATTTTGATGACCAATCTACTATTGACTAGTCCTGAGCAAAGTGTTGAAGGATTTCTTAAATGATTATGCAAGTACAACTAAATTCTACATGCACAATAGCTAGCAAAATGACCAAGATAAAGACAAGAGATAGAAGAAGAATAAGAAGTGTATATTGTAGATGTTGAGAAATAAAATTAAGAGATTAAGAGATTAAGCGCTTAAAAGAAGACAAAATGAGGACAAAATTCGTATTTTATAGAAAAATCAATTTTGGATGGATGAGTGAGATCAAAGATTTAGAAGTTTCCTAGAATCTATGGTCAAGACTCAAAATAACAACCCCTTAATTAGGGTTAGGGCAACTTTAGGGTGAAATTTAAATTGAGTGGACAAGATTTAAGTTAAGAAATTAAATCAAGGAAAGAGAATAGTTGTGACAGTGAGATGAAAATTAGTAAGTGGAAAAAGGATGAGTTAGAAAATCAAATTATTTTAGAAATAACTTAATTTGTGGAGGGAAAGGATATTTTGAATTTAATATTTTAATTTAATTCAAAATGGTGAAGTCATGTGACAGTAAATAATAACTTAATTATTTACTTGAAAAGAGGGAAATTGTCAATTTAAATAAAATGCTTTTATTTAAATTTAGAAAGAAAATCAATAAGACAATTAAATAATTAAAATTATTTAGTTGTGGAGGAAAATTAGAAAGTGGGTAATTTTAAATAAATGATTTTATTTAAAATTAGAAAAAAAAGTTGGCTTTTCATTTAATTCAAAATAGGAAGAAAATGATAAATTAATAAGCAATTAAATAAATAAAATTTATTTAATTGTAAAAGAAGAGGATAAATGAATAATTAAATAATTAAAATAACTATTTAACTATAGTGGCAAGATCATAAATAATTAAATAAATATAATTTATTTAATTATAAAAGACAAGGATATTAGTGACATATTAAATAAATCAAATTTATTTAATTAATCAAAGAGGAAATAAAGGATGGCAGTGAATTAATTAAATAATTAAAATTATTTAATCAATAGAAGACCTATGGCCATAGAAAATGGTATTAGCAAGTCTAGGACATTTTTTATGTGTCTACACTAGAATCACTTTGGGGTATCTATCTTTCTTCTATTTAGGCCCCACCATCATGAGCTTCAAATCACCAACCCTTGGAATCCACTTATCTAAGATTGGGATAGCTATATCCCTATCCCTCTGGGACAACCTTATTGCTCGTAAAATTGAAGAGTAATTTGCATGAACAATATTTAATTTTCTTTGAATCATCTTGTTCATATGTTTGAGTACTATATGAACAATATGAGCATTGTTCTCATACATTGTATTTTTAGTTTGCTCAGGAAATTTTTTACGTACCTCAACTTGTTGAAGTAGTTGCTCCCTTGTAAGCTCATCAGTTGCATGTGGCTCCTTGCCCAAGTAGTATGGTATTATGGTCATGGGATGTTTTGAAAAAGGAGAAGGTTGGGAATGTTCCACTGGAATGGTCGATGCAACTTGGCTTGAGCTAGTTTTTCCTTGAGACTTCAATGTCTCCACTTGTCCTTTCCAAAGTGCTAGCTCTATTTCCAGCTCAACAACTTGTTGTTGACTCTTATCATATTCAACCAAAATATTATTATATTATCCTTTGAATGATTCCCTTTCAGTAGTTAAACTTTCTATGTTTTCTTTCGAAAACTTGGCAATATTCATCATCATGTTTGTTGCCTCTAGAGTCAGAGTGTCATCAAATCTTCTTATAACCAATTGTCCACTAAAGTCAGTTGTTTCTACCACAACTAGTTTCCTAGATCTCATAGACAATGACCCAATGACCAAGGCATCCCATTCTTCACTAAATTTTGATCCATTCATTGTCAAGCTAGCTTCTTCTTCAATTTGAAATAATGGCCTTTCATCTCTTCTTATGGTGTCCAATACAATAGCATCAACAATTTCCCATTTGGGAAATAACAAAACTCTACTTTTTTGCGCAAGTGCCCTTCCTTCCTCAGCTGTAATACTTTAAAATTCCTTCTTCATGGATTTCATTACATTTTCTTGGATAACATTCTCAAGGAGTTCAGGATGTAAACTCCTCTCCTTGACTGCATTCTCAAAATAAATTGGAACCTTAGCCCTCCAAGAAAAATATTGGAATGCTCTTGTTTTAATAAAAGAGTTATCCTCTATAAATTCCTTACAAGCTTCATGTCTCAGGTCATCCAAGTAGCTTGTCCCACTCAACTCCCATTTTCCAAATCTGAGGCTGCTTTCTACATTATCTGCTAAAACTTCCCTTGGAGGAGAAGGAATTCCTTGTTGCATCTCCTCGGGAGAGATTAATATTTTTTCTTCCTCAGTGTTCGGGTATTCAACAATTTTTCTCACCTCAAATTTTTGCTTCTTGGTTGGTGGCTGCTCTAATAGAGAAGGTCCTTTTGGGGGTGAATCAATCTCAATAACAATAGGTGGATCCTATCTAGGAGGCGATGAAATTGACCTAGCTAGAGAAGCTTCCCTTGACACTTTTGAGGTAGTAGGGGTTGGCAATGTCTGTTGTTTCTTAACAATCTCCTTCCTCCTAGAATATATTCTAATTTTTTTTGGAGGATAATAGGAAAGTCTTTCCTCACTAACTCATTTGATTACAAAATCCTATGAAAATTTCTAATGAAAGCTATATAATCATATGTATCATCGGGCACTTGTGCGAAATTTTCATTTCTTAAAATTTTTATCCCCGACGTTCGTCGAAATTTTGATGAACCTTTTTTTTTCTCAAAGTTTCGACGAAGATATTTCTCTGAAATTTCAATGGACTTGCAAAGTTAAATTGTGGCTGACATAAATAAAAATGAGCTCAACTATTTATTGCAATAGTATTTTGCTCGACGATTTTCTTGGGAAAAATCAGAAAAAACTCAAGAAGATATCACTAGGTTGAGGTTAGTCATTTTATTTTTCCAATATTCATTTGTGAAGTCAGATTTGTACTTCCAGGTTTGAAAATCATATTTTAAAGCAACATCTCATCAGATTTCATTTTTAGTCTTGTGCATTTTTAGAATTTCATTTCCAGATTTTAGACCTGACCTTAAAAATTATTTATAAGGGAACTGTTTATAACTGATGGAAAATTCTTGATGGATTTGGAAAAAGATTATATTTTCATTGTTTCAATTTTAACCCTAATGATCAATTTTCAATAGATTTGGGAGCCATAACTAGATAATATCAAAGGCATAGGGATGGTTACATAGTAAAATAACTGTCAAGATTCAGGCCTAGAGGGTTGAACAAAGAATTGGGAATGTTTGATAGTGGATAGTCAGAGCCATTTAGCTATGATATTTTTGAAGACTACTTCATAAAGATGTATTTTTCCCTTTGCCAAGTTTCAAAAATAGATTTTAGACCTTGGATGTCAGTGTCCTATAAAAGCAGTTATGGTATATATGTTACCTGAAGTTCTTGAATTCATCTTGACTCTATATAAATGTATCTATTTTTTATTTGAACAAGAAAGAAAGAAAGCAACCAATTTGTAAATATTGTGAGATATTTAGAGAAACAAACTAAAAAATGAAAAAATGAAGGTCAAGGCCTCTCTATTTTTCTCATTTCACTTAAAATTTTTAGATGCTGCCAAACATCTAGCAAGCTATAACTATCATGCAAATTATATGATTTATATTTTTTTTGTACTTTGGAATAGTTTACAAGATGAAATTGTCTCCTCATGTAGAAGTATAAGCTACCAAATTCCTTCAGAAGTTGGTACATGAATCAAAGATGAACCTGTAAAATTGGAAACCAAACTTTTTGTGGTAAGAAGAGTTGATTTTGACATGAATGGAATGTTGTAACAACTTTATTAAGTAATACAATTTATTTAGTTATTTGACAATTTGGCAATTTGTGTGTAGATATGCCACCATATGAAACTGAGTGGAAAAGAGAACTCCTTACCTTATCAAGTAATATCCAACTAAGATGTTATAAAAAATAACTTGTGCTTTTAGTGAAGCTGGTCAACCTACTCATGCTTTTCCATGCTTAATTTTTTCCTTTTGGATTGAGCTACTTATGATAAATTTTTAACTTTCCTTGCAACCTATGTATTATCGTCTCAAGTTTTTAACTAGTTAAAAGCAATATCTTATAAAGGATATAAAATTCCTTAGTACTTTAGATTGTCTGCTATGTTAAGGGAGGCATTTGACTATTGTTTATATAAATCAACTTTATTTGAGAGTAAGCATATTTAATCCATATGTGGTAGATTCAGACACTAAAAGAAAGTATTTGACCTTATTAGGAAAAATAAAGAAAAACATGTAAAAGTGCATCACATCTTTGTTGAAAGTGATCCCATATACTTTGTGATACCTTCCCTCTAGCAACTTGACTATCATTTGTATTTTAGCTTATGCATGAGTTTATTCATTTGATTTTAATGGCCTTGCATAACACTTGAAGAAATTAATTGTGGTAGCTCCTTGAGATATTGTCCATGCACTCCTTAATACACTTGTAGGTTGCTCTCTTTTGAAACTTTGTGAGATGGAAATATTTATTAGTTTACCATACTGCTATGAAGAAAATGAACCCTTGACAAGATTTATGATGTTTTAAAATCCCTCTTGACTGCTCAATTACTTTTCTTTATGTATCTTTTAAAGTTCGTCATACTACCCTATCACTGTTATTATTAATTTAAATGCACCCTTCATGGTTATGACATGGACTAATCATTTTTTATTTGAATATTCATGACTGTGATCTCCTTTTGGGAATCTATAATAAAGTGTCACTCCTTTGTTTGAAGTCCATTTCCTTAAATCTTTTATCTTTGCTCGTTGCTCCTTACCTCTATAGTAGCCCTATATTGCATATACATAATAATAATAATTATGGTGATAACTAGTGGACATAGGTATATCAAGCATCATACCAATGTAGCTTATATCTGCATATATAATACCTCGAGATACTAATATTGTAGCACTAGTCAAAGAATGATCATCAAACTATATTTGTTGATCAAATACAATGAAAAATAAAATATATTAGAATATAAAACATTGATCTTTTCTATCTACTCCACTATAAATAATAAAGACTTCCAACACTCAAATTGGAAGGAAATTTCTATAGTCTTTATTATTTACAGTGGATTAGATAGAAAAGATCATTGTTTTGTATTTTACTATATTTTATTTTGCAAATAGCATTGGACAGTAAACTGGCCAATACAATATCAAAGATAATGATTGGACCCTATGAATATATAGGTTATCAATATTTAATAAATTCACATGAGAAATCATACTAACCAATAGTATCAATGAAGCTTTGATACTATATAACAATGACTAGTCTCAGTTTGATGACATTTCAAGACCAATGCATCAATATCATTTGGGCCTCATGGCATTGAACATTTTTTTCATTCAGCCATGATATAATGTTCTTATAGGAAGCAATACTAGTATGATTGAATGTATAAGAGGAAATAGGAGTTAGAGTAGATAAAAAGAGAACAAAAATATTGTAGTGTAACCTTATTATTATATAAATAAAAAGAAAAATAGTAAGAGTAGGAACCCCAAATATCATGTTCATTGTCTATGTGAATATGTGTGGAATAGAGTGACCCCTTATCTATTTCAATTGCTAATAAGGTCACAGTTTATTCTTATTCTCCTTTGCATAGTATAAGCTCTAACCAATTTTTAATATTTAGCTTAAAAGTCAAGATAGTATTCCATACTGATTCTATGTCAATAGGAGGGAGGAAGTTGTATATGGATTCTAGAATAAACATTGTAACTGTTAGGTATCAAAAATGCAGGTTTGAACCACAAGAGGTTGCCAAGATCTTACAACATTTTTGGCTAATGTACAAGGCCTAATAATGAACTTGGACCTTCTACTCTTTAGGCTTTGCTAAACCTAGGTGGGTGTACCTATGTGAATGATGCAGATTTGAACTATATTTCCTACTTGACCAATCTATCCACAATGGCAATTTGACAATGGCAAGATGCGATCCTAATTTGGTATAAATTGTATAAGTAATATCAAGGTAAAATATAATATGTTCAGTTAACAGATGTCAAATAAAATGGATAAAACTAAATGATGAAATGGGGAAGACTAGTGCATCATTTGGTAAATGGAGTCAAATGAAAGTCTATGAGGAATGGCTTCTATCTGGAAAAAATTCTAACTGTTTGGCATACAAATATTTGCCTATAACTTGTATAAGCATGCAGGAATGTAATTAACAAGTTCTTCTTAATGATCCAGATGATGCTTCCAAGTTACTGTGAATGACTAGAAGGATTTAATCTTTACTTGAAAGAACCAATTAATCATACCACACAAATACAACAAATATGCCTCGATAAATTGAACATATGCTTGATATATCAATTTAATTAAAAAAAAAACACCAGCCTTGGAGACAACTTAATAATATTTTTAATTAACTCAACAAACAATTGATACTAGAATGGTGCCATTAAAATCAAAGTCCTTTCATTGATTCCTCAAAATTTCATACATGCATCATGGTCCTTTTAAATGTAAGTATTCTGGAAATTATCTATTCTAATAGCCTATTCTCCTTCTAATCTCCCCCCTTACTTTTTTCTACCAAAATGGATATTTATACATCAACCGCTTGGAAGGACACCTCCTTTCAGAAATATCTTATGTTAAAACAACAATAAATTAAAAAAGTTAATTAGGCTCTACTAAGCCATAAGTGAATCTTCGACATGTGGTCCAAGTAGCCCTAGCGCTCATCGTATCTGCATCTCCCAATGCATCCTAGATCGTGATCTCCATTTTCATCATATTTTCATTATGTCTGCATGCTTCATCTAGTGTTATATCTTTTGCGGTAGCTATCTTCAGAATTTCTCACAATATTGACTCACTTTAACCTTTCCACCTAATCATTTCTTTTAATCTTCCTCCATCATCGAAGAATGTAGTCAATCTCTTGCTAGTGGCATCAACTAATCCCTGCACATCCCCTCGTACTTCTTTAAAAAAGTCTTTCTGCTTATTCATAAGATGATTTGCAGCCTCAATTGCCACATTATCAGGAGCATCCCTCTGGTTTATTTCGTGGAGCTTCTCTAGGATCCTACCATCCATTCTCTCATGTTCTTGTAATTTAGAAAATTTATTTGAGTGTCTTCCCTAGAGCTTATTCAACCAAGTTGTCAGACTGGCCTTTCTTTTCTTAATTACTGCTATAGCTACATCATACTTTCCTTGAGAATATGCACTTGACCCTTCCCAATGATATTTTTCTTGTGAACTTTCACCATGGATGAGTAGCTTGGTTGACCCCATTGTAACTCCTAATAAATCTTTCAGGTGATCATTTTCTCTCAACATTCTCTCATTATTCATTTTGTACATTTATTTTTCCTTGATCAACATCTGTATTTGAGCTTTCTTCAGTTTTGCTACGTTGATCCCAATCTCTGTTGTTGCCACAAGATCAACCTCCCCAACCTTTAGGGTCATAACATGCTCGAATTCCTTCCTAGTATCAATGAAAATTGATTTCTTGTGAGGTGGATATAAGGCCCAAATCATGAATGACCCTTCATCCGGATTGTACTTTGACCCCACATAGACTTTTGTCACCTTTTCCGAGCTAAGCTTATGTGTAGCTTACTGTTTTCAGGAAATTGTCAAAGAATAATGCAGAATTGAGATCCAACCCTAGAAAAATCATAACACCAACACTTTCTAACATTTTCCTTCCCTTTTTAGGTGTCATACCCTCCATCTCTCTATCCACACTCATCTTTAGATCATTTAGTAATTTTTATTCATTACCTGGTGTGACATTGTCAACCATTTCTCTTATCTCTTATCCTTTTTGTTTATATAGGAATGCCTTAAATTTTGGAGAATTTATAAATTCATTATCTGCTACAAATGACTTATAATCTATGTGCCTTGCATTTGTATCTATACTCTCTTCAACACTTAATTCCCTGGCAGGGTAGGTGTAATCCTGAGTTCTCAACCTTGACATCTTGTTAGGTAGATCTTGTAGTAAATTAGTCCTAGATTTCTCTTCTCCGAAAGATAATAGCTTTGCATCTTGCAACCCTTGATTGTATTCTTCAACCACCATTTCAACTTCTTTTTCCTCCAAGTTCCTAATCATATCATCAAATTGATAGGGCACATGTTGATTCCCCCAAAGTTTATCTTTTTTTTAGCATAACTGATATACCCTTCTAGATCAAAATTATTTCTTGGTGGTTCTCTTTTCATATTATATTGTAGTAATTTATCAAGAATCAGATCATACCCTTATTTTTCCAATATAGTAAAATCACTGAAGCATAGTGTACTGGGCATAAAAGCCTGCTTTCCAAAAGAACTGAAATTCATAACACTGGAAAAGTGCATTTGCCTAAAAATTTCCAAGTATGAAATCCTATCCGGAATTGTTCTAGGAAAAATGAATGGGGCATCTTCAAATCCATAAACCCTAATCATGGTAGCATCCTCAAAACAATACCAATCCCCCCAATTGTGGCTAATTGGCCCATTTAAGTCCTTAGGCCTGAGAAACCTCTTTATCTCATCATACAAAGAATAAGCACATGGATGATTATAAAATTTGTACAATGGTTTTACAAAATATTCCTTAAAGTGTACAAAACTAGAATTAGCAAACCTACTGGCCCAAATAGCATTCCATAATTGAATAGGTAATGAAATGCCTTCCTTGTCAAATTGCGAAATTTTCATTTCTTGAGGCCACAACCCTAACTCTTGTCCAAATACAAAACTATATGCATCAATAGTGAATAATGCCTAATATGTAAGATAGAGGCTCCACCTTTTATTTCCACCAACCCAAAATTGAGCCCCTTAAAAACATATGAGGCATAATCAAAAGGCCTAGAGTTGTGATACTGAATATCTGCTGAAATTACCATCGACATAATTGTCATATACTCAGGGACTTCCATTCCCAATACTTGACCTATCGAGAAATAAGTGTATTTCATATAGGGCTCAAAAAGATCAACATGGAATGGGGGTCCTTCACTATCTTCTAGTAGAATTGCTTCACCGCCATGTCTAATTCTCTGCAAGGGAAATCTCCAACCTTTATAAATTGTTTCCATCCTCCTAAATTCCTTTTCTAACTCTTCATATATGATATTTTCGTTGGATACCCCTTCCAATTTAAAAACTTTGCCTACTGCATCCTCTAATATGTGTATCAATGGGTTCTTGGATGGGTCATAGATGGATTTGAGTTTCAAATTATAATGAGTGGCCAACAATTTCACCAATTCAACATTGAAAAATACATTAGGGAAAACCAACTTCCCTAGATTAAGCTTCCATAGGTTACATACTGGTTCAAAATGATTCCTCCAATAGTAATGAAAGCTAAACAATTCATAACCTCTTATTGGAGTCCAAATATCTCCTATGAGCTTACATTTGTCATCAAATTTATCCACTTCTGATCTAAGTTGTACAAATCATCTGCCTTTAGGTCCAGAGCAAAGTAATTGGTCGATAAGATCTTGACTTAACTTTCGCTCAATGCCCTCTGGCTGAATTTTGGTTTTCTGATTTTTCCCTTTAGATTGACTAGTTTCCCCATGTTTTCTACCTCTTGATTTTCCTGAACCAGTGGCTTCCATTCTTCAAAATTGCAAAATTAAGGTATGAAGAACTTACTGTATTTTTCTCGAAACTTTGAACTAAAAGAATGCCCTGGTCCTTTGCTCGCTCCTCTGCTTCCTTCACTATCAATTCCACAATAATGTTTTCAATTGAATTCACCTTGATTCATGAAATTACTTATGCTCTGTGGCACCATTAATGTTTTGGCTAAAACATGAGTGTAGTAGGTTTTTTCGAAACTCTGAGTGTCACATCATGTAATCTTGGTGGCAAGATATTTTCAAATCTTGGGTGATCCTTTTATAAGGGCTTTTACCAATGTTCATTAAACACCCGCTAAGACATCTTGTAGTTTCCCCAACACTCTGAGTCTCCCTGACATCTATTTTGTATCTTTTCTATCAATAGATCATATATCACTAAGATTTCCTATAGGTTCATCAGCATTATGAGTTTCCTCAAGATTTATCCTTTCGGACTTAAGTATATCGCTATGACTCCCACCGATTCAAACCTATCACTGTGACTTAGTAAGTTGGGCAGACAGTCCTCATCTTACTCCAAAGATATGTATCTTGCCGAGATATTTCCTTCATCAATTCTGATCACTAAGACATAATAATTTATTTTTTTTCGATGGAACTACACTCGGTGTGACCTTCTTACCTCTCTTCGTTGAAGTCTATCTCATCGATGAATTTCTTCATCAGCAAGACCATGAATCATGTATTTTCGATAATAATTCCCTCCAAACATATCGCCAAGTCTCTTACCAATAAAATCATGTCGGTGCGTCATGGAGGGTCCGCAGGACTCCTCAAACTCATCCTGATAACATTATCCTACCGATAGAATCCTCCTTTGCTTCATCGGCAAGATCAAATGAATGTCTCGAGCTGAATTTAGGAACTTTACTCTGATGACTCTAGTCTAGATAGGATCTATTTTTCATTTGATACTATGAACTACATTTTCCTGATGTTTATCCTCAAATGAGATTTTATTAGTATGAAATTCTCGACCTCTTGCCGATATACTGAAAAAAGATATGCGTTAGTATAAAATTATTTATGGATTGGAGAGACCCGCATCATCTTATGTCAATATGATTTATACATTCAAATGCTCAAGGTCAGGTGAATTCTATAGGACCACATGATAAAAACTGACTAGAACATGGGTGAATATGTTATGCAAAGAAGATTCTTATACTTATGGTATGGGCTTCTTAGGAAACTTATGAGTATAGACAATCATAAAAATTTCAAAATTTTACAGTTCTAACAATAACCAAAGACATGAATTACATGGATGGAAGAAAATTCAATACAAATGGCAATAGATTTGACATATAAAACCAGAGGATGGCCCTATGATATTTTGAAGCACTATTGTAATGGTGAAGTCAATTTAGATAGAGGCTTGCTTCATAAGTAGATGGAAGTGTACGAGACATTTGAAGTTGCTTGTGGGAACAAGATTTAGCTTAACCTACAAAACTAGGAAAATGAATTGTTGTCCTTACAAAATAATTTTGTCAAGAGTGTGGAAGTGAAGGTCTATACAAGATTGTTTGTATGTATTGTATTCAAAATAAATATGTTAGGATCGGTCTCAACAATCATTTTAGTCTTTCAAAATTATATCATCTGTATTCAACCATACACTATTTTTTATTAGATGGATGTAATTGTTGATGGTGTTTTCTGCACAACAACAACTTAGACAAAATGTAATATCCTATCTCTCTTGAAAAGTAAATCTCTATGGAAAATATATAACTCCAAGGTCTCTAATGCCAAGTCTTGACAATGCAGTAAAAAAACTCAATGATAAATGTGAAAATGCTGGTAATCACAATGGGACCTTACTATGAGCAACACTGGATTTGGAATCTTATCAAATATAGATGCTAAAATGATACTTTGAAACTTGATTGGAACCTTGATAATAAAGAAATAGCAAAAGATAAAGGTTTCAGAGATAATCTTAAAACTACTTCTAACCCTAAGATTGAAAATTCAAAAGGATAAAATGCTTAAAATGGATCGATCTCTCATAAACTATTTTCTGCTTGACCCAGATGAAGCTGCAATTCTACAAAAATAGTGCAATCTTCTAAGGTATTGAAAGATTTTCAAATCATAAACATTCATTCAGTCAATCCTATAGCAATTGAGTTGAATAAACCTTCACAATTGAACTAAGCACAAATATAAGTCCAGGCTAACTTTGCAAAGCAACTAACAATCAGCTAACTAAAAAAAGTATGGACTAGAGATCACTGCAAACATTCCAAACATCAAACCATAAGCATTATCAAATCATTTAACCATAAACATTAAGAAATTTGAAAGATAGAATAACAAGAACCATGCCAGATGAGATTCTAGAAGATAGATACCAGACACAATATCCCTCTTATATTAAATCATCCAAAAATGACAGCAATTCCAGTCTTCTGTTACAACATTTTCTTGAAAATAAACCCTAACTTTCTCTAATATCACTTAGCTACTTCCTTCTGATCTACCTATCCTTCTATCTCTATTTTCTAATCTCTCTATCTATATCCAAATGAGGCAACATACCCACTTTTATAGAGAATCCATAAAATAGGTTGGCCCAAATTATAATTTACAATGAAAACATGACCTACAAGAGGTTGGCCTAAAAGACATTTGAACCATATGAAATGTGCCATTGGCACCAATTTCATCCAAAACCGCCAAGACATCAAAAGGTCGGCCCAATACATGTGAATTAATGGGAAACACAAATATCAATGTAACTCTATATAATTAGCCCCCATCCTTGTCCTTAGCTTTATCTTCCTCATTATGTACGGCCAACAGGACCTTATCCAGCTCAGCAACAGGTGGCATAGGCAAAACCTAATCTATCTTTCAAGAATCTTGATATCTTCTCTTGTATGCCTAACTGTACCATCCCAATTGGTTTTGTTGGTCAAATATTTGTCAATGACTACAATATAATTTGCAACATCATCCAATTGATGTTCAGTAACTGGCCCTTTGTTGATTGGAGAATAAACATCTCTCCACCATTCTTTAAGTTGCTCCAAACTGAGATGCTTTGGAGAAAACTTCTTCCTTGTAGTCATGACCTCAAAGAATGAAATGCACCTCTTATGAACAACAGTCACAGCATCCTCGATTTGCTTTTCCTGCTTATAGATCTTTTTCAAGGCCTTCTACCTCATTTATAGGATTTCATACCATTCCCAAGGTTCGAAAACTCTTGGAAAAGGAAGAATCCTGCACTACACTAACTTGTCCTCAGTGAACCCCATGACTGTTGTGGTCTTTTGCAGCAAGAGGTTGGTATCCACATTATCTTGTGCCAATGCAGCCTTCAACCAGTCAATCAACCTAAGTGCATCCCCCCCAGTGGATAATATTCCCTTAATGGCCTCATCTCCCTTAGCTTGGACACCTTGCAACCAGGTAACTATAGTATGTGAGGTACCCTTCATCTTCTCCAACTCAGAAATTGTCTCCTGGGGTGGGAATCTTGTAGCAGAGGAGGAGGAGCCAATAGCTTGCAAAGGCTTCATCAAATCCTACAAGTATTTCCTTAGTTTTTCATTCTTCTTCTCTAGCTAATCTGGAATGGCAGACCCAATAGGCACTGTGTCTTGTTTATCTTGTTCTTTCACCTGCTGATCAGTAGTTAGATCCCTCTCAACACTTGGACTTTTAGGGACATCCACCATTGGGTTCTCTTCCTACTGTACCTGCTCTTCCACAACAACCTCCACTGGTGAAGGGGCCCTAGCTGGTATTTCCTCCTCCTTTTGAGGAGACTTGTCCATTTGTTCTCTTGCAGGAGAGTATGCATGTGCCACCAAGGGAGACCGAACTACTTTATCAATTTTTGCCTTTGCATTAAAGAGGCCTCCTTCTTGGAACTCTTCCTTTCCCAAATTCTTAGGACTTTCATCTTGTTTTGGTTCTCCCCTTACACTACCAGCATCCTGAGGAATGGAAGGACCAACTTGTTCAACAATAGGGATACTTACTGAAGCACCTTCTTTGGCTATAGTATCCTTTGGGGAGGGAGTCCTTGATCTCCTCGTATAGACTTGTGTCTTCTCCCCTGAGCTCTCTGCCTCTACCACTGGTGGCTCAATTTCCCTGTCAGCCTTAGGAACCTCCTCCACTTTTTGGGATGTCCTTGACTCTTCTCCTCTTCATTAGTGCATGAACACTTTCAACTTCTTCCTCCTGGCTTTTCTTGACTTCCTTCTTAGAGGCATGCTTCCTCTTCTTGGCAACATGCCTCCTCTGTTTGACCACCTTTGTAGGCTTTTCAGCTTGCACTTCCCTTACCTGAATTCTGAAAGGAGAATCCACTTTCTCTTTGCCCTTTTGATCTAGTTCAAGCAAAGCCTCAAAAGTAGAATGAGACTCTAAGTCTCCCATCAACTCATAGGTGCATGGAACACCCTCACTCTCTAGCTCCAGCATCTTGTGCTTCAACCACATTTTCATATATTTAATTACAGGGGCCATAACCTTATCTAAGTCAGTCCTTTCCTCCTCTAACTAGCCAACTTCTCCCACTAGTTTATCCTTCACTGCCTCATACACATGACCTTGGATCACATTTTAATCCTCTTCCACTTGGTCCAAGATGGATTTTACATTATATAATCTTACCAAATCCACTGGAAATCTGGAAAACCTCTTCTTTCTCACCTCAAACTCATCAGCAAGGTTAATCCAGTAATCTTCAATATGAGCCTTATGGCTATAATCCCTACTGGCCTTCTTCTAAGCCTCACCAGTAACATCAAACCTTGCTCTCTTAGAATGAAAAGAGAGCCCAAGAGTACCCATCTCCTCCTCCAAATCATGAGTAGACTGAATGGAGGCAAAAACTTCACCCATTCCTATCTTCAAAGGGAAATCATTCCCAAAACCTATCTTGTGCATCTCTGCCTTCACAACATTGTCAAAGTCACAAATTTGTCTAGTGACTTGCAACAATACAATATGATTAGTGGGATATCTAGGGATTCTATAGGGAGCCCTCTGAAAACCATCAACTTTGATATATGAGAAGGTTGGGAACTAGATATACCAGGCTCCATACCTCCTTATCAATTCTTTTGCCTTATCCAAGGTTCTTACATGTTCTGCACCCTGGAGTAGTCTGGTAATGTACATTTTGAAGGCATCATTCAACCTCCGGTAGCTTCCACCAGTCAAATGCAATTGTGGATACACCTCATAGATAGCATCCTACCCAAAAATACCTCTAGTGCTCAATCCCTTGTATGGATGAAGTCTAGCCAATGAATACACTAGGTAAGAAGTGATAGTGAAAGTCTTGGTCTGCAAGACATTACACAACTGATGATGGATCATATTACTAATAACTCTTGCCCAATGATAGTCTATCCTTTGTTCCATTCTGGCAATCACATTGAACATCCATGTTTCAAAAACACCTGCACTCTTCAATCTTATCAACCTACTGAGAAGCGTGATGGCATTGTAATACTCCCTCTTGAACTTCATCCTGAATAGTTGCTTAGGAAACTTAGAGAAATGAGATTTAGGCTTCTTTAGCCAAGAGTTGATCACCTGTTGAGATTTGACAATGTTCTCTTCATAATATTTCCTGGCAACCTCTAGGTCGAAACCTATCACATGAGATCTATCAGGTATGTCAAAGGTTGTAGCAATGGCCACAGGACTGAAACCAACAAGAATCCTTCCCTGAGGACCGATTATCCTCTGCGTTCCACTATCATAATTTCTAGCACACTCCAGTACCAACTCGTAGCACTGCACTGTAGAAGGGAAACCTGCCACATGAGCCAACCTAGATTCCACCATTCTCCTTGACAATAGAGGAAGGTTTGGTGATAACATCTTAGCCTTGAATTCTTCATAATCCCACATGCCCACGTTAGTATCTGTGATCCCTAACCAAATTGAGGTCAACTTGCTCTTAAGAATTCTGCTCTTTATATCCAACTTAACCTTTTCTGCATCCGAGATGGCAGAAGCTTCCGCACCCATTCCCTTGCTTTGACCAACAACATTCTATCATGATCCTACTTGTAAACACATAAAAGTAGCCACCATTAGATCCACAAGAAGCAACAAGTGCAAAAGATCATTATCTCAAAATTCGGGAATTAGCTCCCCTCGCGGATTCTGCACTGGGAAGGATTTTCGAGAAAATCCAGACCAGGCAGATTCCAGCGAACCAAATATACAAAACCCCAAAGCATCATTTAAATCATCAACTTAATAAAGGAAAAAACACTGAGAATACTTAGCATAAGCTCCTTAAATCAATCAAATATATTACCAAGAAACCCACCATCTATAACCATCAAATTCAGCATTTCCCCAAAATACCTGGAAGAATCTGTCGGAGACGGATTCCGGTGAAATTAACAATAGTTATAACTAATTCAGGGAAAATGAAGGGACATGGACTATTTAGGAAAATACGGATGGAACGGATTTTGGCGAAACCAAATGAAATCTGGCAGAAAGTGATAAAAGAAGAGGAGATAGAAAATTTAGGGAAATCCGGGGGAAGCGAAATTCCGCGAAGACCTCAAAAACCTGAACCTGTCTACATCTTCGTTACTTTCACCAAATCAATTCAAATCACTCCAGATCTATGCCAGAACTCTGAAACCAACTCAACCTAAGACCCTGAGGAATAAAACACGAACTAAGGACACTCTTCATAGAAATTTGAAGAGGATTGGCCATGCCTTAGGTCAAGAACCCTAAATATCCACCATGAAAGCATAGACGACTTGCTTACATACCAGAATGGAGAGTATGAAACCACAGCAAGCCCACACCCAAAGAAAAAGCAACACCAGACTAAGATGCACACTCCTGATCAATAAAAATGGATTGGTGCACCAAATGAAAACCCAAAAGTGCTCAATGATGACGCACATCCAGAAAAACAAGGAAACCTACGAAGGACTCCCTAAGCAAACAGAGAAAATCCCATGAAACCAATAGAGAAAAGGGTTACATCTACATACCATGGAAACACAAAGGTTGGAACTGGTGAAGTTGAGATATAACTTCTCAATGCAAACCGGATACAACCCATGCACAAGAAATGCAAACGCACAATCCAAATGGCCTCGAAAATCTAGATATCCAGCAAACACCAAGAACCTCAACACACAAGCCCAAATGATAGCAAATGCACAAACTGAAATGATCAATTACTTCTTAAAGAATCAATATATCAAAGCCCAAAGACCACCGCACAAATGCCATTAATGCATTCGACAAGACAGCCACGACCACAAAAGACTTTCGGGGATCCGACACCACCACGGATTTCGGGGATTTGACACCGCCATGGATTTTGGGGAAATTCGGGATGTGCGTACTTTCCTGAAAGTAGTGCAAAAGTAGCAATTTTGGGCATTAGGAAGAAACCGGGAGAATCCGGCCTAGGCAGATTTTCCCGAAAACAGTGAAAAACCCGAGATAAAGCCAAAACCTCAAAATTTCAATATAGTTCAAAAGAATTCCACTTTAATTGGAAAAATTAGACGTAAAAGTAAAAACCCAAGCAAGCAAAAACCCCCAGAAAAGAAGGGCCAAAAAACCAAAAAGCGAAAAAAAGAGGGTCCCCACTTTCAGTGGGCGTGTGTGCAAAAACTGCACAATAGTAATCATTAAGGAAGACCCTTTCATTATTCTTTTAATGGATTGAACTTTCAAGGAGGCCATCTAATGGTGTTACCTATTGATATCCAAAGAAGGGATGTGAATAAGACTGATGACTATGCAAGCTATATTGTAGATAAAATTTATAGATCTTTTAAATTTATCAAGGCATATAATAGGGTGGTCCACTTCAAATGAAACTCTTTATTATTCCATACTATTTTATTTCCAGAATTCATTTGTGAAGTCGGATTTGTACTTCCAGGTTTGAAAATCATATTTTAAAGCAACATCTCATCAGATTTCATTTTTAGACTTGTGCATTTTCAGAATTTTATTTCTAGTTTTTGTTGTGCAAGTTCAATATTTTGATTTTAGGAGTCTAACAGTTGGAAATCATAGTAAAATTAGAATTTAATAATTTATGGAATTAGCATTTTTTTAAAAAATTTGGGGTCATTAACTTCAGACTATCTTGTCTTTTGCAAGGGTGGTTGCATGCCAAATTTTTTTGGTGTAAAATATCAAAATTATTAGATTTTGTTACCTGCCTATAATTAAAAGTTATTGGAGTGTGAGTTTGATATTTTTTCAAGATCTAAATATTCAAGCTTGGTAAAGAAAAATCATGTCAGATAATATTAGTCCAGAACAAAATGAAGAGTCACTTGATAGATTGTGGGCTAGATTGAAAAGAAAGGGTGTTGGGAAATGTTATTGTCCTTGCAATAATTGCAAGGGCTTAAAGATGAGAAGACTTTTAATCACAAAAGTTGATAAACATTGTAGGAAGCATGGTCACGTTGAAGGGGGGCATGATTATTTTCCATTGGTAAGTTGTTCATTATATGTGTTTATATTGATTGAATTTGTAAATGTTTATATTGTTTTAACATTTTATATATATATATAAAATCACTTGATCAGGATCATGGTTTATTTGTGTTTATCATTATTATAAAGGTGGGGTACCCTAGGGCACATGATATGGATTATCATGGCCCGAAGAATGTGGTTTTGCAAGCGGAGGAACATGGAGCTGTGAATACCAAAGATGAAGTTAATGATCCTATGGAAGAAGATGATCATGCGCTAGAAAACACAGTTGAAGATGGTGGTACAAATACATCGATCCATGACATATTTAGTGGCACATCTAATCATGTTGATCAAGATGACTTTGATGATGTTCATGATTTACCTATACTTGAGAAGGCATACGAGCCCCTTTATGAAGGCTCCCAAACAACTCTTCTCTCTATTGTATTATTGTTGGTGAACTTAAAGGTTATGAATGGTTTATCCAACATAGAAATCTCACGGATGTTAAGGTATGTCATATATGTCATATTTTTTCATCTATTTTAATTGTTGTTAGTTCATCACTAGTAAAAAAAGGATGAAATATGTACCATTAATATTATTTATATTAACAAATTATTTTTTGTTGTAGATTGATTGGTGAATTTTTGTTACCACCATCAAATATTTTAGCTCGCTCATACTGAGATTTATCTGGCATTATGAAAGATATTGGAATGGAGTATCAAGCAATAGATGCATGTCCCAATGATCATATTATATATCATAAAAAACATGAATTTGTAATAGAATGCCCGGAATGTCATATCAGTAGATATTGAACAAATCAACTAACAAAAAAGGTGCCTCACAAGGTTCTTCTTTATATTCCCATTATCCCACATATGCAACAATTATTTAGGTGTGAAAGCTTAGCACAATTTATGGATTACCATGCATGGAATGGAAGTGGAGATGAAATTTTTGAAAAAATGTGGATGGTTATGCATTTAGGGAAATCAAAGAAAAATGGCCACACGTCAAAGAAGAACCTCATAATCTTAGGCTTTCATTGGCATTGGATGGTGTCAATTCATTTGGAGAGCTGAGATCTATTTACTCGGTGTGGCCTATTTTTGTTATCAACAATAAAATTCCTCCACGGATGTCAATAAAGAGGGAGGACATAATGTTGGCAATGATTGTTCCAGGTATTTTTTTACATCAATTTTTTTTAAAATAGTAACATCTCATTTGTCTTATTTGTTGCATAATGACTTATATTTTTTTCATTTAATAGTCATGTACATTAATTTATATATATTGCAATAAAATGGTTATAATAATTATGTAATATTTATGTTCATTCAACTAGGTAATTACCAAGTTCAAGATATGAATGTATATATTGAGCCTCTTATCGATGAGTTACTAAAGTTATGGAATGGAGTCACTATGTATGACGTATCTAGACCAATAGGACAAAGACAATTTCAATTCCATGCAATGCTTGTATGGACAATTCATGATGCCCCAAGGCTAACACATTTTTGTGGTATGTTATAACTTTCAACTGCATGACTTTAATGATATTTAATTTTATGAAGTAGCTATCATGCATTTTTTTTAAATAATCTATTCATTATATATAATTATAAAAATTGACATATTTAATCCAATTATATATGATTTTTAGGTCTTCAAACAAAGGGAAAATTTGCATGTCCAATTTGTGGTCCAAAGATGAAATCTCATCGTTCAACAAGTTTAGGAAAACAAGTGTTTGATGAGTATAGGCACTTCCTCCACATAAAACATAAGTATCAAACTACTAAAAAACATATTTTTAATGGGAAAGAAGAGACTACATCAAAACCATGAAGAACGACACCTCGCCTATGGAAGTTGGAATATAATAGAATTAATCATCAAGGTTATACATCAGATCAATTTTTTTATCTATCATATATGATATGTTTTGAATTTATATTTTTATATTGTGTTGTGTTTACTCATGATGTAATTGACAATGATTTTTGTGGTTAATTTGTTTGACTTATATGCTTCATGAAGGTCGTCAAGGCATTAATGGTTGGCTTCCATAGAGACTAAAATGTTATCTAAGATAATTTAGTAGGTTACCCTACTATAAGTAGCTACAAATTGTGCATTTGTTTGATACAATGCATATTGGAAAGAATATGACATAAAAGTTATGGAAAATATTGGATGGAAGGCATGACAAAGAAAAAATTGTCAAAATTTGTAGTGACATTCAGGAAGCTAATCATGCAATGAAAAAAGTCATTCAATTAAATAGCGATGGAGACCAAATTAATATAAGTGCCCTTCCTTGGTTATTAATGGGGAAGCAAAGCAATGCTATAAAATAAGTCATACGAAAAATTTAATTTCCCACATGATTTATTGCGAACATAAACAATATCATAACAAAGAAAGGTGAATTTGGTTTAGGGATGAAAATGCATGATTGGCATACCTTCATTAAAGTAATTATTTTGGTATATTATATATATATTTGTATATTGCATGTACTTTTAAGTGTATTATGTTTACTACTTTTGGAAAAATAATGAAAATATCATTTTATAATTGTTACAGTATGTTCTAACTCTATTTCTCCCAAACAACTTTGAAAACGATGTCAAGCAAGTTATATATGATCTTGGAAAATACATGAGGTAAGTGGCGATATGTTTTCAATTCATTGTATATTTTTGTTAAATCTCGTTAATATATTTGTGCCTTGAATCACTTGTAGATGGTTGTCATCTAAACAAATCCATAAAGAAGATATAAATTATTGGAAGAGAAAAATTCCTCATCTAATGTGTGAAATGAAAAAGTGTCTACCTTCAACATTTTTTAATGCACAAGAACACTACTTCATACACCAAGTTGAGGAGATTGAATTGTGTGGACCTATACACACAAGGTCAATGTGAATGGTTGAGAGGCACTTAAAATTTTTGAAGGCTTTGGCTAGACAAAGAGCACATCCTGAGGGTTCTATGATGGAGGGATATATGGTATACCATACCATGGTGTACATTACTGAATATGTTCCTAATTTTGCAGCAAAGATCCATGTAGATCGCATTTGGGATCCCAAATCCATTAACAAATTTGAACGGGAGTACCTAATGGGGAAAGGTAGATTTAGGAAAGTGACAGGTAATTATAAGATGGTCATGGAGATTAATTAGAATACATTTTACATTTGGTTTTTATGTATATTGTACTTATTTAATTATTAATTTTTAATATACATCAATTATAAATTAAGGTCATATACTATGGTAATTAACAAATTATACGTCGTTTGTGAATTTCAATTTATTTTGATATAGTTGGTCGAGAGTGGGATGCACTACATTTTTATGTCACAAACAGTTTTGATTGGATGACAGTATGGATTAAACGATGTCAACAATCTAGTTGTGCATTAACATGGGAAGGTGTGGCTTCATTGGTTAAAGAAGCTCATCGTAATGGAGATTCCAATGTTACACAAAGGGAAATTGATTTAGCATATGGTTTAAGAGATAAACAGGCATGTATAAATATATTAATCACCCATATTATTTAATTATTTTCAATTATATTGATGTATATATATGTTGATATTTTTTTCTTTGCATACATTCGGCCAAGAATAAATATGTTTATCAACTGACCATATTGCAATAATTTTTACATGTTTGACATATTGCAGGTGAAACACCACAAGGCTATGTGGTGCAATGGTCGTAAATTTCAAATCAAAAAGTTGGATGACACGAAGAAAACTTGTGATTCTGGGATAACTACAGTCTTTCAGGTGACTAATGTTTCATCTAGAAGCGACATACATCCAAAAGCCTCAAAAAATCAATACTATGGGATTTTGGATGATATACTTGAGTGTGACTTTAAGTCCTTCAAATTAGTTATGTTTGTCATCCTATGGTATAGGCTACAATTGAATGAAAATGATCCCAAGAGAGTTGTGATTGAACATGATAATGGTTTTACCATGGTTAATACAAGGTATTTTAAGTGAGCTAGAAATGAGCCCTATGTTCTTCCAAGCCAATGTGAGCAGGTATTTTACTCATAGGTTCCGAGTAAACTGGGTTGGTCATATGTTGTTAGAAATGATCCAAGAGGAAGGCCGGTAAAGTTAAATGTGGTGGAAGAAGAAGACATCGAAGAACTATAAGATGACGTAGATGATGATCAGGATCAATAGCTAGTTGATGATGTGCCTGGCGAAGATGTTGAAGAGGAGGAACTAGATCATGATGATGTAAGAGTTAATGTTCATGAAGATGATATCTATGTGGATGATAACATTATCAAAACTGATATCAATGATGATGATGATGATGATGATATGACCAACCCTTACAATTTCAAATATGGATCAGATGATACAGACAAAGAGTTGGATGAAGAAGAAGATCAATGACACTGAAATGTATGAGTTATGCGATTGTATTATCTATTTGATATTAATTTCTTGATAGAATTATATTTGAATTATGTGGTTACATAATTAATTCATCATGTTTTTAATTTTTATGCCATTACATAATTAATTCATGATGTACTTTTTAATGTTTAATTTTAATTCATGATGTTACAACTATTGTAGCTCTCCTAGAAATTTCCATATGATCATAATGAACAGTGTTTTGGGAAATTTCATGAAATATGACACATTGATCGTAGTAGTGAAATAATTACAAAGTCGTTTATATTTTTTAGACCAATCACCCTTCACAATTTCATTTTTAGGATCATCTCCAATTTGATTACTAGGGCACATAAGGTAGGATTTGATTGGCTTATCTTGGACGAAAATTGTGGCTTTGTGTAATATGAATTTTTTTTGGATGGGGTAGTGGTGAAGGAGCACCTACACCTCATAAAGTGATTATTGTAAAGGTTGTTGATGGTTGAGGATTTAAAATACAAGCTCTTGACATTCCAAAATCTGTGTTTTTCTTCAAAATTTCTGTATTTTTCCTGTTTTGCAGCATTGTATGGTCACATACAACCATATTTTGATGTGAAATGAATTCCATGTCATGAAGATATGTGTTAGATTTGATTTGAATCTTCTTTGAGGGCTTAAGGCATTGATTTGAGTTAGAAAGCTTCATTTCTTTGCATACAGCCCGGTTACCCTATTTTTGAAGGTTTTGTAGTCCAAACATGATATAAAGGGGCTCTTACGGTTTCTATGATTACTGCAGCTTGTGTAAGAGGCCCCATGGATACTGTTGTAATTTTAGGATGCATGAATAGGGAGTAGGATGAGAAATAAAGAAGGTATAGTTGTTGTCCTCAAGAGTTTTATGAAGAAAAACATGTGAAATGAGAGGTTCAAGACTAGGTTTCAACAAAATATGTATCAGTAATCTAATTTTATGAATTTTTACCCATGTACAGACCTAATGGGTTGTGTCTGAGTTGATTTTGAGGTATGGAAGGTTTTTGAAGTAGGAGATTCAATAAACCCTCATGATTCTGGTCTAAAACAAGGGTTTTTGGGTTTGGCAAGAATTTGGCCATACAAGTGGAATCTTTTTGTGGATTTGGAGGTTTGGAAGCTGTTAGCTCTCAAAAATGCAAGTAAGAATACCTCAAGAGGTTTCCAATATCTTGATACATTTTAGGGTAACAAACAAGGCCAAATGATTTGAACCTTCTTCTCTTCGGGTGTTGCCAAACCTAGGTGGGTCTACCTTTGCGAACCAAGCAGACTTAAGTGATGTAATTTTGTTTACAGCAATCTATTCACAATGGTAATCTTATAGTGAGCATATATAATCCTAATAAAGTGTATGTGTAATATTAGAATATATTCAGTTAACAAATGTAAAAAGTAAACTAGACAAACAACTTTGCCAATTTAACTATATGTATATATAACTTTAAGTTATTTTTATTTTAACTAAAAGTACTGAAGTTACAACATACAAATTAAATGATATTTATGATTATAAAATTTATGATTAAATATATCTCTCAGAATCCTTTTTTTCCCAATTTGAAAATAATTCTATATTATAGAATACATTTATTTAAATTTTAAGATGAAAATAGCAAGGAAAAATCAAACAAATATCTTTATGAAAGAAGTATATTGGCATGAAATTAAATATGATTTGTATTCCAATGTAAAAACTACAAAGAATGGAAACAATTCTTTCAACACATAAACTATTATGTAGTAGTCAATTAAAATGATCTAAATAGTCCAATAATTTGACCATTAGCATATAGAAATTTCTATAGAGTTGTAGATCTCTTCCATTTCAAAAACACAAAAAATATTAGGTAGATAATCAAACATCTTTCATTTCTACAGTGACTTATTTATCCTAGAGGAACTAGTATATAGTATACAAAGAAAACCAACAAACCCACAACTACCCCTATTTTGAAGGAGTTTAGTTTTCTCCCCTTCTTGATCTCCCTAATATGGTCTAATTATTTTAAAGAGACCAAGGGTCATAACACAACTTTATTCATCCCACTAAATAGCTTGGTTAATGAAACTTGACAAAAAAAACAAAACAATTGCTACATTTAGCATTGAAACTGGATATTTTTTAGAGCAATCTATTCACAATGGCAATCTTACAGTGAACAGATATAATCCTAATAAAGTGTATGTGTAATGTTAGAATATGTTTAGTTAATAGATGTAAAAAATAAAATGGATAAACTAAAAGATGAAAGCATGAGACCAATGCCTTGTTGGGTGTATGGATTCTAATGAAGATCTAGAAAAGTGTAATCTATGATAGCAATAATTCAAACTATTTGGCACATAGATGTAGTTTATAACTTGTATAAACGTGCAAGTAAATGACTGACAAACTCTACTTGAGATAGAATGACAATCCTAGTTATGTGATTCTTCTTATTGATCCAATTAATACTCTTTAGTTACTGTGATTGACTAGAAGGTTTGTAATCTTTACTTGAAAGAACCAAATAATCACATCACAGAAATACAACAAATGTGTATCGGTAAACTAAATATATGCTTGATATATCAATTTAAACAACAGAAAAGCATCAAAATGGAGACAACTAGATAACTATATAATTCCACAAACAGATGATACCAAGATTAAGCCACAAGTTTAGACATCTTCATTAACTTCATCAAAATTCATACATGCATCTGAGTCTTTTAAAGGAAAGTTTAATTGCAAACTATCTACTATATCTTTCTCCTATCCACCTATATTTGTTTTACATTATGAAACAGATATAAATATATCAAAATTGTGAAAGGGCGCATCCTTTCAGAAATGTATTTTGCTTAACAACAATAACAAACTAGAAATTATGCTCTATTAAGCCATAAATAGATGTTTGATAGATTATCTCAGTAAGTTGGCTGCTCATGTGTATTAGCATCCTCCAGTGCATTCCTTATGGATATCTCCATTTCTAACATCTTCTCATTATATTCAAATGCCTTGTTCATTGTTAAATCATTTACTGTGGTTGTCTCCAGAATTGTTTGCATCATCATCTTGAATTCCTTCATCCATCTATCTTTTCCCTTTAGTTCCCCTCCATCTTCTAACAACATTGGTACTCCCATTTTTGTGACATTGATCATCCCCTGCTCATCACCTTTCAATTCATCATGGAAGTTTTTATGTTTTTTCATAAAATTGTTTCTAATATCAATAGCTATGTTATCAGGAGCATCCCTTTGGTTTATTTCTTGGAACTTCTCTCGGATCTTGCCATCTATCCTCTTATGTTCTTGTAGTGTAGTCAAATTGTGTGAATGTGTTCCCTAGAGATTACTCAACCAAGTCATTAAATTGGTCTGCCTCTTCCTTATTATTGTAGTGAGTGCATCACATTTACCTTGTGAGTACACATTTGATTCTTCCCACTGGTCTCTTGCCTGGGAGCTTTCACCATGAGTTAATTGCTTTGTGGATCCCAGCGTGATTCCCATCATGTACTTCAAGTGATCATTTTTTTTGAGTAGTCTCTCATTATTAATCTTATACATTTCTTTTTCCTTGATTAGCTTTTGGATTTGGGCTTTATTTAATTTGGTCACATTAATGCCAATTTCTGATGTAGCTATTGGATCAATCTCACCAACTTTTAACTTCATTACATGTCCAAAAGACTTTTTAGTATCGATTACAATAGATTTCTTGTGTGGAGGATACATGGCCCATATCATAAGTGATCCCTCATCTGGGTTATACTTAGATCTTGCATAAATCCCTGTTACCCCCTCAGGAGTGAGTTTATGTGTGGCATTACTATTCTTTAGAAAACTATCAAAAACCAAAGCATATTTTAAATCCAACCCAGGAAATATCATGACACCTACATCTTCTAATAATTTCCTTCCTTTCTTAGGGGTCATGCTCTTCATTTCTTCTTCCACACTTGATTTTAAGTTATTCAGTAGTTATTCCTCATTACTTGGTGTAATATTCTCCACTTATTCCCTTATTGATTTTCCTTTTAATTTGCACAAAACGGTTTTAAATTCTGAGGTCTTAATGAATTCATCATCAGCCACAAATGATTTATATGCTATCTTCCTTATGTCAGTATCTGCACTCTCTTCAACATCTGGTTCCCTGGGAACATACTTGTAGTCTTGAGTTCTCAATCTGTAAATTTGATTAATTGTACTACTATGCCTGACATCACCAGATGCCTCTTCATTAGGAGATAATAGTTCTATATCTTGCAATCCCCTGTTCTACTCATCAAGAACTTTTTTGGCTTCTTTTGCTTCCACACTGATACATTTTGACTCAAATTCTGACGAAAGTTCGTAAGAATTTTGATGAGCTTTCATCAATTTTTCAACGAACTTAGAAACATCAAAATTTTGACCCAGTCGATGATGCTAGGTCAAAATTTTGACATTTCAAAGTTCATTGGAAAATCGACAAAATAATTCTGAAGAAAGTTCATCAAAATTTCGACGACCTTTCGTCAGAATTTGAGTCAAAATGTATCAATGCCAAATTCCTGATCAAGTCATCATACAAATAGGGTATGTGGTTGTATCCTCCCAAGTTCATTTTATTTTTGGAAAAATCAATATACCCTTCTTCATGTTGTATTGCAGCAATTTGTTGAGAACCATGTCATATCCATCCCTTGCTAATATAGTAAAATCACCAAAGCATAATGTACTAGGCACAAATGCCTACTTTCTGAAAGAACTCAAATTCATAACATCTGAAAAGTCCAATTGCCTAGAAATGTCTAAATATGCAATCCTATCAGGCACCATCTTGGGCAGAATGAAGGGTCCATCTTAAAATCCATATACTGTTATCATGATCGTATCTTCTAGAAAATACCAGTCTCTCCAATTGTGGTTGATAGGTCCATTGAAATCCTTAGGCCTTAAAAACCTTTTTATTTCATTAGACAATGAGTATTCACAATGATGATTGTAAAATATGTACATTGGTTTCACAAAAAACTCTTCAAAATGTAGATAACAAGAATTAGAAAATCTACAATCCTAGGTGGCAGTCCAGAGTTGTACTGGTAATAAGCTTCCTTCCTTCTCAAATTATACAACCCTCAATTTTTCAGGCCACATCTACAATTCTTGTCCATAATAAAGTATCATATGCATTAGGATTGAATAAGCATCCAACCGCAAGATAGGAGCTCCACTTTTTAATGCCATCAGTCCTGAATCAAGTACTTTAAAGATGTGTGAAGCATAATAAAAAAAACTTGAATAGTGACATTGGATTTCCACTACAATTACCATGGGTACAATTGACATGTGCTTAGGGGCCTCCATTCCTAGCACTTGACACACTAAAAAATATGTGTACCTCATGTAGGGTTCAAACAAATCAACATCGAATGGGGGACCATCACTATCATTCAGTGGAACTAAAACACCATCTTTCTTAGACCTATGTAGTGGCAACCTCCAACCCTTGTACAAATTATCCATCCTCAAAAATTCCTTTTCCAGCTCTTTAAGTACAATTTTTTCACCACACTCTCTCTCTAAGTTAAAAACCTCACAGATGGAAAATTTAGATACATGTAGAAACGGTTTTCTTAATGGATCACAAATAGCTTTACATTTTGGATTATAATAGCTAGCTAGCATCTTCATCAATTCTACATTTACAAATACATTAGGGCAGACTAGTTTCCCTAGGTTTAACTTCCAAGGATTGCACACTGGTTCGTATCGGTTCCTTCGTTGGTAATGAAAAATAAATAGCTCATATCCCCTAATTGGGGTCCATATGTCTCGTATATGCTTGCATTTATCCTCTAACTTTTCCACTTCTACCCTAAGTTGTGCAGATCACTTGGCCTTAGGTCCTGAGCTGGGAAATTGATCAATTAAGTCCTCTTTTAACTTCCTCTCAGCTACCCCCGGTTCCTTCTTTGCTTCGATTTTTTGCTTTTTTCCTCTAGGGCTTTTACTCTCACTCTGTTTCCTACCTTTTCTTTTCCTGAGCTAGTGCTTTCCATTTTATGAATCACAAAACCAAAAATTTAATTGCAGGGAACTTACAAGTTTATTTAGAATTCTTTGACTGCAAGATCCTTTGGCCCTTCATCTGTTCCTCTCCTGCTAACTTTGCAAAATTCGCCTTCAATTACTTTTCTCAATTCAAGAAATCATTGACACATTTGGTAGTAATATTTCCATTAATGTCCTAGCTTTGAACACGAGCGTAGCTGATCTTCGAATTTACCCACTATCACATCAAATGTTCTATCGGCAAGACAATTCAAATTTTGGGTGATCCTTTTATTTAGGCTTAACTAACGCTCATTAAACATTCTTTTTTTCGAAGAGACATTAAGCAAATATCACATAATCTATCCATATAATTCATATAAATGTCGCCAAGAGTCACCCGGACGACTATCTTGATCTATTTTTGTCTTCATCGGCAATACATGGTGTATCGCTAAGACATTCAGTAATTTTGCCGATGTTATAAGTCTCCCCGATGATTATTCCTTCGATCTCAAGTATGTTGCCAAGACTCCTGCCAATGTAATCTTATCAGCCTGCCATAGTGGGTCGGGAGGACATTTTAAACTCATTCCGATAGCGTTTGTCTTTGCGATAGTATGTTTCTTTGTTTTGTCGGCAAGACAAGATGAGTTTTTCAGCGATGATATTTCATTGGTGAGACAAATGCACTCTAGCTAGCTCAGGGATATTACTCCGATGGCGTTGGTCTGGCTGATACAACTCCTTGTGCTATGATCAGTGAGACAAGATAGGTTTCTTGCCGATGGAACTTCATCGGTGAGACCTATATACTTGGTATGACCTTTTCATTTCACCCTGATGGAACTTGTCTTGCCGATGATATGGGTTATTTGAATACTAGATTTTGGAGGTTTTTCATGATGTCAAATGGTCAAGAATGATGTGATCATAAGTGACTATGATGGATTATGCTCAAGATAAAGTTTTCTTTAGGGAATCAACGAGTGCAAAATCACTGTAAAGGCTAGTTGCTTTGTGATGAATGTTCTACTATGGGCCTCTTGCCTATCCTAGGTCTTTGTAGTAGTTTTTTTTATTCTTTGTTATTAGTCTTTCAATGTTCTATGCAATGGCCAAGTTTCTATTTACAATATGCTTTAAGTTGGTCATTAATAAGAGATATATGGTTTGTTTCCTTATAGAAATAATGCATTTATAACATTCATGTGTTTTTCATTTAAAATAATGGAATTTGGTAATAATAAGAAGGAAGTGTGAAGTTTGAAAAGTCATATTTTCAAATTTATTTTTTTGTCTTTTTTGAAACAATTAAATAAGTTTGATGCATAAGAGGATTCAATAAGTTGTTTAGAACAACAAAATGGTGTCAATGTTTGTGATGAGGAAAAATGAATTGGAGAGTGGTTCAAAACTGGTTACAAGGTTTGAAAGGGATGTTTAAGTTGTACATTTTAGAGTGATAAGGTTGACATTAAACTTTTGAAATACTTTTAGTTCATATTTTTAAGATAAAGATTCTTTTAAACAAAAAAAATTGTTTTAAATTTCATATTTGGAAAACAAAAATGCAAATGCAATAAATGAATAATAGAGAATCATGCATGGGAACAAAACACTAACTACAAATGCAAATAAGTTATTGGAATGACATAAAACAGATGATAAAGTTAAATATATTATTGGTCTTTCCCTTTCTGACATTAAATTTTATTATATAGATTTAGATAAATCATCATAGGAAATTTGGGATAATTTCAATAAAATATTTGGAGCAAAAATAGTTAATGTGAAGTTTTTCCTAAAACTTCAAATATTTAGATTCAAAATGAGAGATATAATCACTATCTCTAATCACATAAGAAATTTGAGATCTCTCATTAGACAATTGGTAGAAGTCAAGGCTCTATTAGATGATGAAGATGCTAAGGATATTTTGTTAAATAGTTTGAAAATGCAACAATGTTATTTCTATGCTTAGTCCAATAACTTCTCAAACACAAGAAGATGTGATTTTGGCCCTATTAGGAGAAGAAAAAAGAACAATGGAAAAGATTTAAAATTTGATTCTCAACATGAGAATGTGTTATACTCATGAGGTAATAATATTAAAAAAATAAAAATGAATGTTATTATTGTAAGAAAAAGGATCACATAGTGTGGACTTGTATAACTCAAGCCAATGATGTTCTTGAGGGATAACTTAAAGAAAAATCAAATGATGTTAGCTTAGCCTATATATATTCGTTTGTTTCAATCAACATGTTTTCTTGTGTGGAATGTAAAACTTAAGGGAGGGTGTTGGAATATTAAGATTAACATTAATAAATTCACCTTACTAACTTGTTTATTTTTGTTATTAAATAATTACTTATATTCTTATAAGATAGTAGTTCAAATGGGAAGGTATATTTTAAAGGCTTTGTAAAAGCCATATTGTAATATATTCCCAAATGAACTGTATGATATAATTATTATTTTGAGTGTTTTTATGTGCAGATATAAGTTCTCTTGACTTTTCCAATATATTTTGTATGCTTTATTAGCCATGTTTCATGATTAATTTTCCACTTTCGACACTACTTCTTACTAAATTTTCCATCCAAATTTGGCTCTTAGACTAAATATTTCATATAGGTGCATTTTAATTTTCTTACTATCACCTTTGGCTGAATTTTTAAATTGGTTCAACCATGCAAAAAGTGTGGTTACTTTTAATTATTTCCACTTAAATGTTGGCTACAATTTTCTAATTTTCTTTCCATTTAGCTAGTCACAATTTCATACTAGCATTAGTACTTGAAAATGGCAATTTACTTCTACTTAAAACTTGTGGTAATTTCATTAATCTCTTGCTACCTCTGGTGTTGAATTGAACTATTTATGTCATCTAGGATTTGTTCCTCAATTTTTTTTACTTTTTTCAAAAAAACGTTATGATGGTTATACTTGTATTACCATGAATGGACATAAATTTGAGGATTTTGGGTGTTTTCATTCAATTTTTCATGTTTTTCCCTTAGCTCCTACTTTATCTATGTTTTTTATGGAAGCCTTTGGATATATTTTGGCTAAGAGTATTTCATGGAACCTTATTAAAGGTGATACTTTTCCTAATTCTATAGCCCAACTATTCAATTGTCATTTTTCTAATGACTCCTTTCTCACTCTCTTGGAGGAAAAACGTGACATTATTTAGGATATTCAATGCCTAGATATTTTCTAGAAAGCTTTAAGGTCAAATATATAGTGGCATAGAACTCAATGTTATAGGAAATCCTTCTTAGCCAAGCCCAATTGGTTCAATTCCTATGGATAGAAGGGGGTTGATCATAAGGAAGTGTTGAGATTCCTAAGCATATCTTTTACCTTTTAGGTTTCTCATTCATCTTTAAGAAAACATATCATTTTTAGAGCTGAGAAAAATTATCATATTAAATTATGAAGCCCCTTTCTTTGTCAAGGAGATTCCATGTGTGTTCAAAAATTCTTGTTGCACACATTTCCATTACTCATCTTGCTAAGAACCTTGCAAATCCTCATATTTGAAAATTGAAAAAATCCAAAGGTATATTTTATGGCCTCCCTTTAACCAAGGAAAATGGTTTCAAAAAGTATCCTAGGAGTTTTATTATTTCCCTCATGACTATAATAGGCTTGGCTTGCTTTATATTCACTACTCTAAATGGTGCCATAATTTTAATTTAATTAACATACTCTAAAACCTAACGAAACCAGGTTGTATCTTGTCAAATTGGAGAAGTGAAAGGTCAATACCAGCACTGAGGAAGAGTTTGGAGGAGTGAAAACAAGGTCAATACCAGCACCGAGGAGGAGTTTGGAGTTAAAACAAGGTCAATACCAGCACCGACGAAGAGTTTGGAGGAGTGAAAACAAGGTCAATGCCAACATCGAGGAAGAGTATGGAGGATTGAAAAGAAGGTCAATATAGGCACCAAGGATGAGGTTGAGGGCACTCAGGGAAAGTCAATGACCAAGGGACAATGAGTACTGTAAGTTTGGCACCCCCATTCTCTTTAACCTGCAATTTTCATGCCAAGTTTCCAAAGATCTTCTCGTAAATTGGCACCCCCATTCTCGTAAAATGGTATAAGATAAGACAAAATAAAAAAATAGCTTAGTCATTCACATTTTTATCAACCAGCCTAAGGTCTTTGCAAAAATACCATAATCTACCCACATCTTGGTTGTTGGTGGGAACATGTTCCTCTTTTTTGTACGACCTACCTCAAATCTTATGTCCACAAAGTTGGTAAAAACATAAAACAATAAGAAAAAATTTGAAGGTACAACTAAAAAAGGGTTATTTCCTTTTGGCCTCATCCACCTCTTATATTTCAACATAGCATGGAATTACACTTACATAACATAAACTAAAACAAATGGAAGTTTATAGGGGCAAAGGAGCCCAAGTATATGCTAGGCTAAGCTAGATCTAATGAATGGAAATAGAGGCATACAATTCTTCTTTAATACCTCCACCACAAACATATGCAAGAAAAGGTCTCCTCCCTTCTTAGTAGTGATAACCTCCTCCACACACAACCCTTAAAAATTATGAATCGAGGAATATAATCTTTGAAGAACTCAAAGTTGATTCTCTCCTACCTGATGCAATTATTCATTTTATCCTTATAAACATTTATAGTGATTACTAGAGGCACATAGACCAATTCTTCATAATAGAAGAATTTGATCATACTATTCCAATGATGGAATTATAAGAAAACCTTAGTTTAAATAAATAATTCCTAGCTAAGTTCTTTAAATCATGTCCAACTATATAAGAGAATATTGTTGTTATGTGTACTTGGATACCATGGAGAAAGGCTCTTTGGGCTCTTTCATCAATCAAGGTATTGTTAAATTTTAACACCTAAAAGTGAGAATGAAGAATCTTTTCTAAGATGGTGGCCAGTTATGCTTCTCAACACCTAGATTACAAAATATTTGTCAATATCATTGCCGTCACAATTAAACCTATTGCTTGAGATATAGTCATACAGGTAAACAAATTGTCTTTCTTGATAGTAGATACATTCTAGAAAATTAAATCCTTGCATCAGAGATTGTTGAATGGGCCCAACAAACTACTCATGATGCCCTTAATATTAAGTTAAAATTTTGACAAGGCATATGATTGTATCGAATTTTCTTACATTTATAAAAGGCCCAAATGGATTTTTTTTTAATCCTAAATTATTATCCCATTCAAAATTACAAAATACCAGTTGAATGAAGAACCTTCATTTGAAGGTGATGTCATCATGACCTTTGAATGAATAGACTTCATTCAAAAATTATGCCATGTCAAGACTTTCAAATTAAGATATTTTTTATTTTAAATATTTCATGTCCAAAATTCTCTATAAAAGGAACCTTTGCATGAAGGACCTTCAAATGAAGACTTAATTCAAAGGCCCTTCATTAAAAGATCTTTCATATGAAGGTTCCTGTAATTCCATCCCATTATAACTCTTAGAGTTGTTAGAGATATTTTTGTTTCAAAGTAGAGATTGGACCATAAAATAGTGTCACCATGACTCTACCAAGATATCCATCAAATTGATAAACCCTAACTTAACAACCACAAATTCACCAGAAAATTGCCCCTGTTAGCCCTAGGGCATCAATTTAATTCCAAGTTTTTGGCTTTAACAAACCCCTAAATTCAATGAACCTCTATCATACCATGATGCACATCAATCCATCGAGTTATAGTTCCAAGATAGTGGGTGGATTGGTGGATGTCATTTCTATTTAGCCCTCAAACCCTTACATAGGAAAAATAGGGCAGTCCCTGTATTTTATTGTTTTCTCCCACAAAACAATGATTGAGCACTTCAAAACAAATGAAAATGAAAGTGAACACATATATTTATCTACATCAATGATCTCAGAGAATTTCAAGCTTGTACGGATCCATACAACGCAAAAGAACTTCAAAAAAATAGTAAAAACATAGAAAATTGCTTCAAGAACATGGTATTTGATATGAAATTTTGGTATCAACTCCTCCAACAATTGCAATGGTATAGGAATATAATATGATAGAAGTGGGATAAGAAATGCATAATTTGAAGCATCAAACCAATATGAAAAGATGAAAGAAAGTGATAACCCCTTAAACTGATAAAGTTTCTTTTAACTTTAAATTTGTTGGGTAGCCAATTATTTTAATTTATCAAATCCTACCATCATACATAGTAAAAATGTTGTTGTTTCAAATGACTATGAGCACTAAATTTCACTATTCAAAGATGTTGAAACCTTTTCATAGAGAATTAGAACATTGATGTGACCACTCATCCTACCTTAAAAAATACCAAAAGTCTCCTAGCAATTATACATAGGAAGATTAAAGATGACTTAAACAATTTTTATTGTCAAAGCATAAAATTATGATGACTTTACCAATCCTAGTACACACTCCCTCCCTATTAACCACTTAGACATATGGAAATTAAATATAAATTTTCTGCTATTTTTAGTCATGTAGGTGTCCAATAAACCACTTGGTGGTGTTTCCCTTCAAGTTTATTTACTTGACTGAAGAGAAAAAGTCCTTTGATTACAATTAGAGAATACATTTGAGGCCTTGGTTGTGTAACTGGTGGACCATAGTCACATTTAACACTTGTTACAAATTTTGGGAGTTAAAACATTAAGTAGATTTGATTTGTGATGGACACATTTGGACGGTAGTAACAATAACTTGCAATCTATCAAGACTTGATTATCTTATAACCTGTCAAATTCTAGCGATGAAATGATAGATTAATCATAATGTCACCTTGGGATCACATCACCATGAGAGAACTTCATCCAACATCCTTATGAGTGTAGGTACCACCAAATAGGTATTTATCAGATCTATCTTCCTCGAGCGAGGGAAATTCAGGAAGAGAAGAGGAAAGTGAGACATGTAGTAGGTCTAAAAGAGGGAGATCAACTAGACGTCAAAAGATTAGAAGAAAAATCCATAAATGCATGGAATTTTTTCTTGCTGAAGGGGGATCATGTTCTTATGATGATGAGAGCATAGGCGACATCGAGGTGCCCTTGAGGTACAAACATCTACAGAAACCATGGGTACCCAAGGAACTTCCTCCAATAAACAATGATCTTTGTGTCAACGAGAGGATATATCACATAGCACCATCATCATTACATGGTTTGGGCCTTATTTTCATGGATGACATAAAGGTCTGTTATGACAAAGTTACTGAATTGATGGAGTATGTTGGACCCTATTACAGTTAGAAAGATTGGATGTAGCTGGTTCAATATACAAAAAGTATGCATAGGTATGCACTATCAACAAATTATATACAACTAAAAGATAAGGATCAAAATAAAGGAGTGGCTAGGTACATTGGCGGAAGGCCAGAAGAATCAGGGAATATCGTAGGGTTTATAAATAGTACATGACCTATGTCAACAAATAAGAAACCCAATTGCATATTCGAGGTACGAGAGGGAATCCATGTATTCGTATGTGTGATAAAATCAATAACTGTAGGGGAAGAGTTGCTAATCAATAACAATTTGAATCACTTAGATACAAACACAATTACTATGGAGTTGGTATGTACTATCTACCATTTTACCCAACCTCCAATTAATGACTCCAATATACCATTTTATTATTATGTTTTTTTTCGTAAGTCTATTGGTTTCATTTCGGTAATTTTTTTTATATTTAATTTTTGTCACAACGAGACATTGATCATATGAGGAAGGCTTTGGCCCATAACACAAATCGTGATCCATCTTTAGGCACTTCTATCCGACAGGTTTACCTCATTGCAATTGTACAAATTAGATATGAGCAAAATGTTTTATTATTATGTTTTTTTCATGAGTTTATTGGGTTAATTTCGATAATATTTTTAATATTCTTGTTACAGTTGGCTGATTGGGGAAAGGAACCAACAGTAGAGGAGAGCATCCATATGGAGGTGCAATCACTATTATGTGATGATGACATTGCATTTTCCGCAAAACCTGTGGATATGATGAGGAAGGCCCAAAAAAAATGCAATGAAGAAATCCTTAAGTTGGTATTCATAGTGCCTCAAATAGATGAGATATGAGAAAGGGTTAAAATATTGTCTGAGAGAGCATAGAACTTGCAATTAAGATATCATGAGATCTTTAATTATAACATAAGTTGATTTATGGTTTTATATTTTGTACTCTTTTATGTCATGAACTAAAATATGTGTTGTTCTTACAAGATTATTTTTGTCCTCATGATGTTGTTAGCCATGATCAGGGTACTGCAAGTGTTGCTCGGGAAGTAGGGGTCAATACAAGTGTCAATCTTGATCTTCCTGTGCATACATCACATCATCCGACCCCATCATCCATGCCTATATTGTCAACTGAAATGTCGGCAACACATAAAATGCAAGCATTTGATAGTGCACCCTCTGGCAGTGAACACATGCCACTACATGTGTCAAGACATGTAACTGGGGATGCAGAGGCCACTAGTACTGGTGATGTTTTAGCAACATTCCCTAGATCTTCCCATATTACTAGTACAGGAACATTGTCGGTCACATTTGTGGTGACTGAAGATTTTGTTCCCATAAAGATAGAGAAGGTCCTAGGTACTTTCAAATGTTTTAATTATTATTATATATAATCCAATTGAAATTTACTTATTGATCACTCTTTATAGACTAATGATCCCATGATTATTTTGCAGGAAATGATGTTTTTTATAAACATCTAAGTGATATTACATTGGAGCTCTTTAGGCCCACCATATGTACACGGTGGAATTCCCAAAATTAATATTTAAAAGATGAGCTCATTAACCATTTAGTTGTGTTGTTTGGTGATAAAACATTCAACCGAACCAAGATCCTTAAGAATTATGGTACCTATCTAAAGTATGTGAGGGACCAATATAGGTCACATTTAGAGAAGAACAAAAGGTACAAGCGTCCCCCCACGATTCAGTAGAGGGAGTGGAAGGACTTTGTGTCGGATGGAAAGGAGAAGGCTAAAAAGAAAAAAGGAAAGACATCACCGGGCCAAGGAAGGTATGTGATACTATTAACAATGTAATAATATAATGATTACTCTTTCTTTTTACATAATATAACGTATTTTAAATTTTTCATAAGCTGCTCGACACATCAAAGGCAAAAAAGGCAAGACTAGAAAAACACGGGCAACACAAACTTGGCTCTAGTGGCTATATGAAATTAGTCACATCAATTGTAAGTATCAATAAATAAAATATTGCATCCAAATAAGAAATTGCATAACAATTTTGGTTTTATCACACCATAGAAGCAAAATTCATGATCTTATGCAAAAATGAAGGGCTCTGATTTCAACAGAGTGCCCACAGAAGAGGACCTGAAGATTTCCTTCCAGCAAGGCTGTGGAGCCCTACTTGAACACCTAAGAATCTTGACTGGGCAAACAAAATCTTCCACTACATCCAATATGCAGGTTAATAAACTCAATAGAGTTTATTTAAAATTGAATACTTGTTCAATCTATTCAATATTAATTTCCACCATAATAGTGTGCCTATTTTTTTAAATAGACAAGCAATGATAATACTGCACATGACATTGGAATGCAGCTTGGTGAGGGTGGAGCACAACTTGCAAATGAAGGCCATGGTGTGCATCCCGGTACTGGATGTATTCATGTGCTATACAAAATGCAATATGGATTAATACATTAAACACATTTCATTGTATTTGGTGTATTAACTAAGGTAACCTTTCGTGTTTCAACTTTAGAGCATGTAGAGCATGATCAACATGTTGAGCATGATCAAGCTAGACAAGATCAGGAACATGATGTGACCCCATCAGGTAAAGAGGACCACTCTAATGTTCTTTTAAACATATTTAATTGCAATTGGTGTATTAATTAATGTAACCTTTTGTGTTTCAACTCTAGATCAGGATTTAGAGGGTGTTCAACATGTTGAGCATGAGGCTATAAAACAAGATCAGGAACATGATGTGGCCCCATCAGGTAAAGATCACCACTTTTATTTTATTTTCATTAATGAAATACTTGTAACAATAATAATAAAATATATCAATTTAACATTTCTTTGCTATTGCAATAGACCCCCCCTTGCAGCAGCGTCCACGTTGTGACTACGCGGCTAGGCATACATTAAGATCATGAGCAGAGATCAGAACAATTGAAGGGGGGATAGATGATTTTGAAAATGATACTCCACTTCAGCTTTTTTTAGTTGCAAAAAATAAACAAAAAAAAAAGTGATTGTAATCATATTATGACAACCATATTTTTGATAATATGGAAAAACTGAAAAATGAATGTTATATGTTAATGAATGAATGTTATATGTTATTAATGGATGAATGAATGAATGTTATATTTTAATGAATGAAAGTTATATGTTATTAATACAAGATGAATGAATTATTAATGTTATAAGATCGGGTATGGGGAATTGAGAGTGATGTGAGGGGAGGGAGGGGCCAAATGATCTTCCACCTTCATGTGGTTGGCCCTGTTAAGTAGAGAATATTAAACTATTCTCAAAACAAAGAGAATCTCAATAAGGTAATACACTTTTCAATATAAGAAATGCATCATTTGAAGCATCAAACCAATATGCAAAGATGAAAGAAAGTGCTAACTTTTCACTATGAACATTGTGTTGTCTGTGGATTTGGTTTCAAAGCTCCGTTTCTTTTGTTTTTAGTGGTCTCTAAAATTTGACTTTTGTGCATAACAGGTTAGTGGAAAATTTGATAGCTCTGAAGGGTTTAAAGGCTCGATTGAGATAGATACACGAATATTTGGATCTTTTTGTTGATGGGAGGCTTCCACTTAACCATGAAATTTTGTACCATCTGTAGGTATGCAAAAAAAAATCTACTTACATTCATTCAACTTACTATAGTATAATATCTAACAAAAATCTCTTTTTCATTATACTTAGATGGATTTTCATGCTATGTTCCAAAGAACATGTCTTAGAACAGGCAAGAAGGATGCTAGCAAGGGTTGAGGAATTTGGATTTACACTTGCCAATTGCATATTTTACTTCATTCATCCAACATGCTACCATTGTGTTTTACAATTGTTGGAATAATATCCTATAATTATAGAACTAGTAAAATTAAAATATGTAAGTTTCAAATATGGAATTACATATCTTTCTATGAATTTTTGAAAGAAAATATCAAAATAGAGAAGTATTAACAAAACAATCTGCATAATTTCTAAGAGATCAGGGAATTTTTTTGCAGAGTTATCTTGAATATATTTAAGATAAAAGTAACTTATAGAGATTGAAGTAGAATATTGGTAGTCTAAAATCACTAGTCAACACATCTTAGTAGTATATCAATTCAAGAGAACTAGGTCCGCTATCCATTAGCCAGTAAAACAAATAAAATCAATTCATAAGATTATTCTGTTCTAATAGGGTTGACTGGTTGCTTGTTTCTTTTTGATTGTCAGGAAGTCATCAATATACACTTGGTTTTCCCGCCTTCTCTTGTCTCATGGCTAGAGAGTTTCTGCAGAAGGCATCAAAGTAACCTTCAAGATTGAAAATGGTAATGAGTACAAGGTCAGTATAAATTAATGCTAATTGGGTATGATTTTATTTGTTCAAGACCAATTTAGATTCATTTTCTACTCACACTACTTTTATTTACATTTATGTTTTGCTAATATCCATTTTCCTTTACATTCATATTCTTCTATACATATTGTGTTTACAATAGTGTTTTCCTTAATTTAATATAGGGGAGAGGACCCAGTACCTGAGCATGTTTCAATAGTTGTGATAGTAGTGGTTTATATAGTGCCCAACCTTAATTATTTGATTCTTCTTACCGATCCAATTAGTACTTTCTAGTTACTGTGATTGATTATAAGGATTTAATATTTACTTGATTGTGATAAACTTAGATTTTTGGGCTTGTCTTACAGGTGCTTGTTTAGATGGGTGAGGATTGTTTCTTATGCTAAAAATATTTTAATTTGTTAATGCTAAAATTACATAGCTAAATCAAGGGGTAGAGGTTGTTCTCTTCAAATGGAATAAGAAGGAGAGTCAGAAGTGGAAGATCAGTTCCATCTGTAAGTTTCGTGTGTAGCTACATTGTATGGAATTATTTATCTTGGGTATTACTTAAATTTAAAATTTTGATTATCTGGTAAAAGTCATGTTTCCATAGAGGGTTTGGAGACTTTTTCTCACAATTGAGATTTCTTTCACTATGTTTTTCTATTCAATATGATATGTATCTCAAGGAGAATATGGATCTGGTTCTTCATACCATCAACTTAGTGAAGAGGAGCCTCAATGTCATGTTGTTAGGATTTACTGTGAAGCTAATCCAAAAAATTTCATTGCTGCTTGAGGCCATATTGCAGTTCTTTCTCTCGGAAGCCCAAATGATCCCCATCAAGTATCTTCTTTTTGTAGTCTCTAAATTTCTTAGAAGAAATCAACAACCAGTTTGTCTAAATGTGGCTCCTTGTTTACACATTAATATCTCTTTGGGTAGTGATGGATCAAAGTGGATTCATGGGGTCTTAAAGATAAGGCTCTCAAACATGGAGATCAAGAGTGGGACCAGGTAAAACTATTCATAATCATGCTCATATTGTTTTATTGACTGTTTAAGAGCTAGGTATCTAGGATAACATTATGTATTTTCCTATTGAATTTCTAGAGTGAGAATAATTTTGGGTTTGCAATCCTATTTTAGTACACTAACTAAGTCTCCAAGATGCACTATAGGTACTTTTTCTCACCAAATTTCTCATTTTCCACAAAATTAGATTCTAGTGTGTAGTTTAATATTCACTAGTTTAATTTTTTCTTTTTTAGCAAAACTAGAATCTAGTTCATAGGTTGTTCTTGTTGTGCAAATTTGTAAGATGAGTTTTTTGTATTCAACTGCAAAGTACTTTCCTTTTTCAATAAAATTTTATGCAATGGAGTTCAGATATTAAAATTAGGTTACTAGTTGCTCTTTGAGTAATAGTTTAAAACCTTATTCATTATCCTTATCAATGTATATGACTATCTTGCAAACTGTCCTCTTATATTCATGACTTTCTTTCAACTTATCAAAAGATGACTGTGTCTTGATTAAAACCTTTGTTTGATGGTTGTCCTTCATATGAATGTCTCAGTCTTCTCTTTCACAACTTTATGTTACTTCACTATTCTTTCATACCTCTAATTTTTTGCAATAGTGTCTTCAACCTCTATGTAATTCCCATGATGAACTACGTGTTACTATGTTAGCACTTCCTTGACCATGATAATGGGAAACAAAACAATTGAGATTCCATTCAGTAAATCTCTATACAATTGCAGAAACTTTAGCCTTCAATACCTCATCACCATTACACTCTTGAAGGAACTCTCACAAACTTATACTATCTATCCAACTTTGAGTCCTATATTGTCCTTTGAATATTGTGCTTTCTACTTTCCATTATCAAAATTTGTCTTCAGAGCTTATTTAAGATTGTTCATTTGGCTTGACTTTAGCATCCAGACTTGTCTATCATAGTGCTCAAACCATCATTATATATTGATTTCCCTCTACATCATAGTTTATTATCTTCAAAAAAGTTTCATACCACTACCTTAGTATAGTTTATCATTTTGATATGAAGTAAAGGGCACTATGATATTCATCAAGAGTATTGTCAAAACCCTTTCACTATCACTAATGGATTTGATTGTACTCTTGATGGAAGCCATGCAATTGTACTTCACTTGACAGTAACCTTATTCTCTTGCTTTGATTTCAACACAACATTATACTATTAAGGGTTACCATCATTCCTCTAGCACATGTCCTTATATCTTTCATTGCTAAAGTGATTTTACTTACACATTGGTATGACTATCTTTTAAAATTTGAGAATACGTTATTTATGATAGTAAACCTTCCTATAGAATCATAAATTCTATTCTTCATGTGCTCTATGGTGAATATTTTTTGTCTTAACATCTATAGTTTGTCATTCACTGTCCATGACAGTCCCCTATATCTCATGACTCATCATAGGTTCTATATTTTTCTCTAATTGTTGATCATCAACATCAAATGTGTCCATCATAATATCATCCATAGCCTCCATATTCTACAATTATTCATTTCTCATTTCTCATACATAGTAACCAAATAATGCAGACCTAGAGCTTAGACTACAAATGTATGCAAAAAATGATAAATCCCTAGCTCTGTAAGACTAATTAAACACAACAACTAACATGTTGCTAGATATTTTAAACAATTATATGAATGTTATTTTTCTACCTTGTAAACACTTACTCAATGCATACAATAATTTATTGAGATGCAAAGTTGAATGGCCTCTTAACTCTTGACACTAATTTCATTGCATTTGTCAAAACAGGGTTAATCATATTGTGATCTAAATTTTCATAATGAAGTCTTCCAATGTGTCCTTTATATCTGAGCATTGATGACAATCCATCTTGTCTTTTACTACCCCTTTTAAATGCTCATGGTCTTGGCACATCAAATTTCTCTCTTTGATTGACATGTCTTTATGTCCTATCATTATCCCTATGGATGCACTTTGGAGCCTCCTCCTACTTTTAAATATCACCCAGAGTCACCCCAATAAGTATTTCGATCCATTTGTATCTTCATTGATAAGAGATCATGTATTGCTGGGATATTCTACAATTTCCCCGACATGGTGAGTCTCCCTGATGATTATTCTTTTGATCTCAAGTATGTCGCCAAGACTCCTACTGATGTAATCTTATCAGTGTGACATAGCGGATTGGGTAGAAATTTAGAACTTACTCTGATGGTATATGTCTTGCCGATATGCTTCCATCGTGCTTCATCGATGACACAAGATGAGTATCTCACTGATGAAACTTCATCATTGAGACCATAGGCCAGTCCTCCCAAAAAATATTCTCAAGAAATTTTGATCGTTGTAATAGTCTTGATCTTTCACTGATGTGCCTACATTTGAACAAATAATTTTTTTTATAAAAAGTTGCATTGTTTTGTCAAATTTTCGACGAAACTCCAAAAGTGTCTGATGAATTTTTGACAAACCTCCAAAAGCATCTGACGAATTTGTAATACATCTGATGAAAATTTCATTGTAATGACTTGCCTATTTCGTTGCAATTTTCATGAACTATTGTTATTGTTCTTTCGATGTCAAGTATGTCACCAAGACTCATGTCAATGTAATCTTATCAGCATGACATAGCAGGTTAGGTAGACATTCAGAACTTACTTCGATAGTATATGTCTTGACAATATGCTTCCCTCGTGCTTCATCAATGAGACAAGATGAGTATCTCACTGATGAAACTTCATCGCTAAGACCACAGGCCATTCCTCCCGATATATCTTCTCAGGTAATTTTGATTACTATAGTAGTCTTTCTCTCTCACCAATATCTGTAATACATCAAAACTTTCGTCGTAATTGCAACGAACTTCTGTTGTTGATCTGATGCTTTGGAAAAGGCATGCCACTTGTGTTCTGGCTACTGTTCATCACTATATCGACCAAATTTTCATCGATATTTTGATGAGCTTGTATCGTGATCTTGACATTTTAAAATTTGTCTGAATATCGACGAAAATTGAGCGACAAAAATTATTTTGGTGATTCGTCGGTATTCCGACAATAGATTGTCAAAATTCCAACAAACTATCATCGAAAATTGGAGTCAAATACAATACTACATCCTCATGTGCAAATGGCTCGTCTTCTACTGCCAATGAATTCCCCTTATCCTCAATTATTCTTTCCCTTCTTAATACACCCACAACACTTTCAAAGTTTTCCAAAACATATTGTACTCTTCCCCATTCTCCTTGATATTTGGCAAAGGGTTATATCTAGGATTAGAGTTCATGGCATTCTCAACCATCTTTTTGAAGGAAAGATACATGGCCTTCTTTTCCTCTTGCACCTTCAAATCCAAAATATTCATGATAATATCTTCAGGGTAGTAGAAGTTATGCACAAATACACTAGTCCTTATCCTTGCCTTTACTGTAGCAATGAAACCCTCAAGTTCATGGTTTCTAAGGTGAACTGTCCTAAAGTCATAGGGTTCCAAGATCTTAACAAAATCTTTCCACCCTCCCTTAACCGTCACAAAGTCTGCAAAGGATGTCCATTCAGGGAAGAAAGACCCCTTCTTTTGATTTTCTAGCAGATACATCCCTTGGTAGCACATAAGTATTCATAGGTGTCACATATACATTGAATATAGTTGTATCTGGATAGGGAATGATATCTCCCCAATTATGAGTTATCTGCAATTCAGGCCTTCTTTCCATAGGTCTTAAAAAATTATGAATCTCCTTCCAGATCCTTAGTGGATCATAGATCAAGGATCTCCTCAGCTTGGAGGAGAAAACATCATGAAAGACCACATAATCAAAAATTTTATCATGTATGTCAAGAATCCTGGTCCAACATTGAACCAACAACTCAATACCATCCTCTTTCATCTTCAATGACATATCTTTTCCAAATTATTTCCTTCCCTTGTATAGAAACATATGCATTAGTAGGGAGTACCGCTAGAATTAAACCCAATTCTTTCCTTCCTTAAGAGAAACCAGTCCCTTGTGCATGTGCTCTACCAAGTAAGTAGCATAATCATAGACCACGTTGAAATCTCCATGCTGGATATGTCCTGCCATGTACATATATTCTTTTGGCATAGTTTCTAGTCGATCAAAACCAATAATTTGGCATAAGGAATAAAAGGTCTTCTTAAAGTAGTTAGAAAAGTATTTCACAGGGAAAGGTTCCCTCTCATCTTTTCCAATCTTTATTTGTCTCTTATTTTTTCCATATCATGTGGTAGCAATGTGTATTGGCAGCATTGTGGTTCTCAAAAAGACCTTGGTATTTCCATACTCTTTCCTAAAAACATCTAGGTCAATAGGGATCATGTCTTCATTCCACTCAAATGAGTCAAAGACTTCAAAAATTTCTTCTCTAGAAATCCTGACCATCTCAATGCCATCAAATGCCCTAATTACCCTAGAAACAGTGTCATACCTTGTTGCAATGTATTTCAGCAAGTCCACATCCATATAAACATTTGGGACCACAAGTTTTCTCATGTCTAATCTTTAGGTATTGCAAGTGGGAACTCCAAAATTTATATTTTTCAACCAATTCTTGAACATGTGCCATATAGTGAAAGGTTTTTTAGCATCCTTGATACAATGTTGCGTATCCAGCAACCCCTCATAAATCTTAGGACCATAAAATATTACCTTCCCCTAAGCTTTCTTACTTGTTGATGGTTTGAGTTGGTCAACATATCCGGAGAGAGTAACCTAGTTGGGGTTTCAGAACCAGACCCTTGGGGTTTGGGAGCCATGGACAACTAGGTAGGTTCAAAGTAGGCTAGGGTTTCAATGCAGGATAGCTCAATACCTAGTGCTTAATTAACAACTAGCACAAATTGGATATACAAATTTTAAAGCATAGTAGAAGACCACACTTATGCACAATTCTAAAGAAAAACAAAGCAATTAAAACATGCAAGCTAATCCAATTTAAAAGAAAGAAGTGAAAACCTTCCTTAAATCAAAATTGTTTAAAAGATAAAGCTTGTAATTTAGCTTATGGCTATTTAGTTCATAGGATACCCTAATTTGTTCAAGTTGTAGCTAAAAACACTTTGCACGATCCCCTGAAGGCTTTGAATTTACTTGCAATTATGAATTTTGTGAGGAAAATAAGTTGTTATGTGCTTTAATGTCAAAAAAATAGCGGTTGCGGGTGTCCTGTCCACCATTATTACTACTGGTGTGAAGCAAACAGTTGAATTAGTTGTGCATCCAATTTTAAATAGAAACTGTCAATTTCTTTCCAAGATGGCATAGAGAACGGTCAAGATCAAGTCAATATGGTTTAAATTTTATTTGTCTTAGTTCATTACCTCATCGGCCAATGAAAACTTGTTGGCTGGATACCATATCATCCTCTCCCATGGGCTCCACCTCCTTTCCCAAGTGAATGAAATAGTCCAAGTGTCCATCATTCACATACCTCATAAGCTTTTGAAGATAACTTGTATAAGTCATGTGAGGTGTGCAATATACGGCCAAGATTTACAAATGAGCCCGACTTAGGAAAAAATAAATGGGTTGATATAACACCCAATGACCAAAAAACCTATGTAAGGGGGCTACTAAATATATGTTTCTAATGACTTAAGTCATGACTTAAGTGACTAATGGCCGAATGAGAAAGTCAATAAGGAATATAGAGCTAAAAAGGTTTGATTCATTGGAGTAAGAAAAAAATATCACCAGAACACATCTTGTTGTCTCACTGATAGCCCGAGCAAAGTATATCAGAGACACCAAAGCATATCAAGGAGAGATGACATGTTGTCTCACTGATGTACTGATATAGCAGAATGATGAAGATAGTTATTAATAAAGTACATAGTGGTATCGGTGAGACACAAACCTATTGGGCTAATAAAAAACATGGTTTCCCTAATATAGCGATGAACTAATAGAAGAAAAGGGTATCAAGAGGAACGATTGTTGTCAGCAAAATATAAACAAAGTTTCCCCGATGATTCGATAACACAAAGAATGTCATAAGTGATTAATTACACACCTAAGGTATGATATCAGAGAAACTAAGGGGTATCAGGGAGACATCATCTGATATCCCGCTGATTCCCCAAAGGAAAAACAATAACATACATTTGCTTCGATGGGAAATATGGATATCGACCATAGTCATATATTTGACATATTTATATCATGTTTTTGAGAGCTAAATTTTATCCCGAGTCACCAGTATAGCTCTCTCAACCTTTTCAGACTCTTTCATTGCTACATATCGTCTATGGGATTCAATTATTTGTACCATATGGTCTATGTGCTTTGAATCCTTAAATCTAAAGGAAATTCTCTTAACATAAATACTGCTAGGGAATTTCAATGTTGGCATGTAGTTGGCATTAAATTCAGTACCTAGAACATTGAAAATTATCCTTATATAAGAATTTTTTCCATCTTGTTGGCTTGTAACACTCTTGATGGTGGCTATATTAAATATGATTTTGATTCCTCTTCTACATCAGAGGATTCATATCCTTGATCAAACTCTTATGAATTATCATAATCAAAATCACTAGCTTCCATGTTCAAAAATTCCCAACCACCATCTTCAATAAATTTATCTAGATCATCAATAGTAGTCTTCAAAATTGGCCACTAGTTCAAGTTCATTCTAGTTTCATAATACTTTATATCCATGGATTTCATCCATTCCTTGATGTCATCAAGCAAAGATTAAGCAATGGCATCAATGTGGAGTGCATCCCACTTGAAGTCTTTGAAAACAATAGCCATATCAAATTCCTTTTTCCCAAGTCCTACTCTCTCAAATTTAACAATATCAATCTCACTAATAGTGATTACTAATAAAGGTAATTCCACTAAATTTTTCTTCCTCTTCCATGAAAACCAAGCTCTCTAAATGGTATATCAAACTCTAGCTCAAAATATTTTAGATGAGGCTTCTCCAATAGCTCTCTTACTCCATTGACAAATCCTTGAAAATATGCATTGATTTTATTTTTCCTATCACTCTCTTGTTGTTCTTCCTCAATTTCATCAGGATCATACATTGACCTTCTTGCCCCTCCTAATGTTTGGACCACATCCATTACCTCCACATAAAACTAGGCATCCTTGGTCTTCTTGATTCACATGCCATGATATGGTTATGCAAATGAAAATGAAGCAAAGTAATCATCTTTCTTCCTCTTCCATGAAAACCAAGCTCTCTAAATGGTATATCAAACTCTAGTTTAAAATATTTTAGATGAGCTTTCTCCCATAGCTCTCTTACTCGCTTGATAAATCCTTGAAAATCTACATTGATTTTATTTTCCGTTTCCCTCTCTTGCTATTCTTCCTCAATTTCATTAGGATCATACATTGAACTTCTTCCCCTCCTAAAGTTTGGACCACATCCATTACCTCCACATACAACTAGACATCCTTGGTCTTCTTGGTTCCCACACCATGATATGCTTATGCAAATGAAAACGAAGCAAAGTAATCATCTTTCTTCCTCTTCCATGAAAAAAAAGCTCTCTAAATGGTATAACAAATGCTAGTTCAACATATTTTAGATGAGGCTATTCCCATAGCTCTCTTACTCGCTTGACAAATCCTTGAAAATATGAATTGATTTTATTTTTCCTATTTCTCTCTTTTTGTTCTTCCTCAATTTTATTAGGATCATACATTAATCTTCTTGCCCCTCCTAAATTTTGGACCACATCCATTACCTCAACATAAAACTGGACATCCTTGGTCTTCTTGGTTCCCATGCCATGATATGGCTATGATAATGAAAATGAAGCAAAGTAATCATCTTTCTTCCTCTTCCATGAATACCAAGCTCTATAAATGGTATATCAAACTCTAGTTCAAAATATTTTAGATGAGGCTGATCCCATAACTCTCTTACTCACTTGAAAAATCCTTGAAAATATGTATTGATTTTATTTTTCTTGTCCCTCTCTTGTTTTTCTTCCTCAACTCCATCAAGATCATACATTGACCTTCTTTCCCCTCCTAAAGTTTGGACCACATCCATTACCTCCACATAAAACTAGACATCCTTGGTCTTCTTGGTTCCCACACCATCATATGGTTATGCAAATGAAACTGAAGCAAATTAATCATGTTTCTTCCTCTTCCATGAAAACCAATCTCTCTAAATGGTATATCAAACTCTAGTTCAAAATATTTTAGATGAGGATGCTCCCATAGCTCTCTTACTCGCTTGAAAACTCCTTGAAACTCTGCATTAATTTTATTTTTCTTGTCCCTCTCTTGTTGTTCTTCCTCAATTTCATCAGGATCATACATTGACCTTCTTGCCCCTCCTAAAGTTTGGACCACATCCACTACCTCCACATAAAACTAGAAATCCTTGGTCTTCTCCATTCTCATGCCATGATAACGTTATGCAAATGAAAATGAAGCAAAGTAAGCAAAGTTAACATATATGCATCATTTGCATAAATAGTTGAACCATTTATGTGCATGAATAAATAGTAGGAGGATGTAGATGAACTCAATTCATTTGAATTTATGCCTCTTGGTAGGAATTCCTCTTGAATCTCTAATATTAGGTTTTTGAGACTTCCTTGTATCTTTTACCTTTCATCGTTGCCTTTCCTCTTCACTATCAGACTCATCTCCTGTTTCCTTATCTGCATTTCTGGCTTTGGCTTCTAATTCGTCCCATGTTTAACCTTCCTCCTCTTCAAAATATTCATCTTCTTCATCATCCTCATCTGAATCCATAACATTTATCTTCTGAACCTTCCTCATCTGATTCTAATTCCTCTTCTACATCAGAGGGTTCATATCCTTGATCGAACTCTTTTGAATTATCAAAATCAGGATCACTAGCTTCCATATTCAAAAATTCCCAACCACCATCTTCAATAAATTTATTGGGATCATTAGTAATAGTCTTCAAAATTGGTTTCCAGTTCAAGTTCATTCTACTTTCATAATACTTTATATCCATAGAGTTTAGCCATTCCTTGATGCCATCAAGTGAAGATTGAGGAATGGCGTCAATGCAGAGTACATCCTACTTGAAGTCTTTGAAAAAAATAGCCATATCAAATTCCTTTTGCCCAAGTCCTACTCTCTCAAGGTGAACAATCTAAATCTCACTAATAGTGATTACTAAGAAAGGTAATTCCACCAACTCTTTCTTCCTCTTCCATGAAAACCAAGCTCTCTAAATTTTATATTAAACTCTAGTTTGAAATATTTTAGATGAGGCTGCTCCAATAACTCTCTTACTCGCTTAAAAAATCCTTGAAAATATGCATTGATTTTATTTTTCATGTCCCTCTCTTGCTGGTCATCCTCAATTTCATCAAGATCATACATTGACCTTCCTACCTCTCCTAAAGTTTGGACCACATCTATTACCTCCACATAAAATTGGACATCCTTGGTCTTCTTGGTTCCAATGCCATGATATGGTTATGGAAATGAAAATGAAGGAAAGTAATCATTTTTCTTCCTCTTCCATGAAAACCAAGCTCTTTAAATGGTATATTTGTTGATGGTGTTTTCTGCACAGCAACAACTCAGACAAAATACAAGTACTCTATCTCTCTTGAAAGGTAAATCTCTATTAGCAAGCCTCAACAGATAACCCCAAGGTCTCTAATGTCAGGTCTTAACAATGCATAAACAGCTCAGATAATTGTGAGATTTTTGGCAATCACAAGGGGCCTTATGTAACAACTAATGGAGGTATTGAACTCATCATATTTTCAATATTTCAATGCTTTTAACCTTGAAACTAACACAAATTTAAAAGAAACAAAAAAAGATAAGGGTTCAGAGAGAGATTTTATTCTAAACTAACTCCTAGGATCAATCACACTAATGGTGAATGTTGTGAACGGAAAAATACCCTATGAAACCAATCTCTGTTTGATCAAGGACAAACCTACAACTGCACAAAAATGGTGCAACCTTCTGAGGAAATTGAAATATTTTCAAACTATGAATATTTACCCACATACCCAATGACTGGCTTAATGTAAATAAACTTTCAGAGTTGAACTTAGCACAAAATGAGGCCCAGACTAACTTTACATGGAAATTTACAATCAACAAATTGTTAAAAGTATGGACCGAAGATTGATCGACATTCTTCGCACTTCACCATTTCCATGAAAGAACTGAAAGCTAATATTCAACATGCATTTATAAAATTTTAGAGCAATTTAAAGATAAAGAATAACAAGAACCATACAAGATAAAGAAACACAAGAGAGAACACCAAAGGACAATGTCTCCACTTATATTGAATTACCCAAAACTTACAACAATTCTTACATTCAAAGTTCCAGTATTTTCTCTCAAATGACTAATTCCTATCTCAACTACAACTATTATAGTAACATCTAACTCTTCTAGCAATGTCTAACCCCAAACAATGAAGCTAAGGCTTCAATTTTTAGCCAAGAATGCTTAGGGTGACCAAAAAAGAGGGCCCATAGATCCAAGCTAGCCATGCATCCAAATTTACTATGTTTAGCCAACCATGCAAGGTGGGTGGAAGATTCCATTGAATAAGACAAAAATACATTTCAAAAATTCATGAGTGAAGTTTTTAGGTAGTTTAAAGCCAGCTAACACATTTTATTTCTGGAAGAAAACCAAAATTAATCAGCCCCTGCCTATCTAACATGGATTCCTAAGTGGCACCTTGCTGGTTGGCGTCCTCTATCCGACTGGCTTCCAATTTATGAGTTATTTCTTTAGATTTCTCCAATATTTCCCTTATATCCACTGGATCTAGCACTAGAATAAATTTAATTTTAATTTTCTAACTATTGAACTCCTCCAAGTATTGTGGCATCACTTTACTCCACTCAACATGTAACTCTTGGTACTTGTCCAGCATGGAAATATAGATAGCCACATCCTCCAGGTGTTCCTTTTCTATTGGAGAATTGTCCAAAGGGGCATAAACCTCATGCCACCAAGCCTGTATTCTTTCAATGTTCAATTTTTTTTTCCGAATTTCCTCCTTCCGAATATAATTTGAAGGAAACTAATGCAGCTATTGTGAATCTCTTTCATCTTGCTTTGTAGTTTCATGATCTTCTTCAAGAATTTATTGAGTTATTTCCTGTAATTCTAAACTTCGATCCACTCCTTCACTTTTCCAATCTCATCTTGGGAAAAGACTTTAAACCCGGTCAATTGATCCTTAGGAATTTGAAGAATTTTTTTTAATTCTTTAGTTGTGGGCTCATCAACCTTTCCACGATCTACAAAAAACTGTGAAGTTTGTTCCAGGAAGTTAGAGGCACTAGTATGAAATTGAATAATTCTTCCAATCATTTCATCTCCTCTTTTGCTAAGATCCTGAAGCCACTCTTGAGTATTATGAACCGAGTTCTTTAGTCTTTTGATCTTTGAGACTGGCTCTTTAGGTAGCAATCCCTTGGGAAGATTGGTGTCACTACCAACTGCTTGCAATGATTTCATCAAATGTTGCACATATCTATAGACATCATCTAATTGTTTCTACATCTTTTCCTTCTCCTCTGTTTCCTTATCCAGTCTTCTCAAAAATTTTCAGGAAGAGTCTCAAAATTCATCCTTTTCTTGTTCCTTGGTATTTGGTCCTAAATTAATTGTTTCTACTTTGTAATTGGATGGCCTAATTTCATCCTTGAAATTTTCACTGGCTAATACTGCCACATGTATAATTTGATTATTGAATTCATCATGGGTGAGACTTGAGATTGTTTTTTCCCTCTTCCTTTGCTTCAATTGCCCCCATTATTCTAGCAACCTATCCCAACTGGGAGTCTCTTCTTGCATGATAATTGGCTTCTTATTTATTCTTTTCTCTAGCCAAGCTGGGACAATAGGTTGCTCTGTATTTACCTCTATATCTCATTCCTCTTTAGCCCGAGGTAGACTATTAGCAATCTCTTCAACATTGATCTTTGTATCAAGTTGATCATTAATTTTATCTTTCTCGGGAGACTCAGATTGTTTCCCATCCTCGACAACCTCTGATTATACATTTTTATTATAACCACCAAAAGTGGATGGCCCCATTTCTTGCATCATTTTCCTCCATTCTCCACTAGTAGGAGTGGAAATCTCTTCATCCTCATATTCTTGAGGCTTGGGGTTGTTTGATAAATCATCCTTTTCGATGGAAACTTCCTCTAATATATGTGTTTTAAGAGGAGATAACGGAGAGATACCATCCTCAATAGGCACTTCTGCATGCACTTCTTCTTCAGTAACCCCTTTTTCAATAATTGGGGAGAACTTTTGTTGAGGAGAGATTCTCCAAACATATACTTGTGGTTTTTCTCTAGAACTTTCCACCTCAACAACCTTGGTTGAGGAAGAAGCATCAGTGTCTATGTCATCCTTCTTTGCCTTGGTCCCTTTCTGCCTTTTGGTGACCATCCTTCTCTTTCTTTTTGGTTTTGGGGTCTTTCCCTCCTCGGTTGTTGAAGTTTTCTTTGCCTTAGGAGATGGCTTCTCTCCTTGTTTTGATGGATCCTGACTCCTGGCTCTCCTCTTTATTGACACTAGATTATCACCTTTGTATTCTTCATCAGTATGAGGTTCTAAAATATCACCTCTTTCTCCTTCTACTTCTCCCTCGGAATGGGATTCAAGGTCTCCCATTATATCATAGGTAAAATTTATGTCGTCAGTCTCTAGTTCTTGTATTCTTTGTTTTACCCAATGCCTATAATATTCCTTGAACGACTTAGTTATACGGTCAAGATCAGTTGCCTCTTCTTCAGACCAGTTTATTTATGGAAAAGGCTTGTTCTTGTATGGTTTGTAGTCTTGTTTTTGTACCAATTCCACCTCATTATCATGTTCCTGATCGATTACTTCTATTATTTTATACAATCTTATCGTTTTGAGGGGCATTCGGGAGAACCTTCTCCTGAGGACTTCAACGTCATCCTTCCAATTTTCCCAATAATCCTCTATATGATCCATGTGTGTGAATGTTTTGTTGGATTTCCTTGTGGCTTTTCCATATGGATCAAACTTGCTTCTAGTTGTATGAGAGTATAATTCAAACTGTGCCAATTCTTTCTCAGAATTTTGGGCACTTTGGACGGAAGGGCATAATTCTAGAGTTCCAATTCTGAGGGGGAATTCTGCTCCCAATCCCTTTTTCTTGAGAACTTGTTGCATAATTTCTTCAAAGGCCACCATTTTCCTTGTGAGTTCCAACATCAGAAGCTTGTTGGTGGGATATCTAGGCAATCTAAGTGGGACAACAAGAGCTCCTTGTACCTAAAAGTATGTAAAATTCATAAATTGAATGAACCATTGTCCATATTTCTTGATTAATTCCATAGCCTCAGCAGATATTCTAACATGAAGGGCATCCTGCAACAGTCTAGGAATGTACATAAATAATGCATCATTTTCCCTTCGGTAGTTGGTGGTTTTATACTATAATTGAGGATGCACATCCCAAATCTTATCCTTTCCCAATGTTCCTTTGCAACTGAGCCCTTTGTACTTAGTTTTTCTTGCCAACATATATACCAGATATGATGTCATGATAAATCTATCAATTTCTTGTACACTTCTCAGTTGGACATCCAGATTATTACTAATGATCTTGGCCCAATGGTAATGCTTATTGGCCACAATTTGTGTAATGGGGTAAAAAATCCATGTTTGGAAGATATGTGCTTCCTCGACTCCCATTACCCTACCTAGGAGAGTTATGATATCATGGTAATACATTTTAAAGTCACTTATGTGTAACTATTTTGGCAATTTGGAGAAGTGGGGTTTGGGCTTCAGGATCGATGCATTGTTCATGATCTCGAGGGCTCTATTTGGATCTTAATCATACAATTTAATTGCCTCCCCAATGTTAATCTCCCCGATCAGGTGCTGATGTGAGGCAATGTTGAAGACCTTCATAATAGATTACTCAATAAAATTGGCTATGACCCTCCCTTGTGGCCCAACTATGATTCTTGTATTGGAGTCATAATCCTTTCCACATTTGAGGACTAAATCTGGGCATAGTCGCATTGGAGGAAATCTTGTTGCTTGTGCCAAACCGGTATGGGTGAGGACCTGTGCCAACTATGTGGGAGCATCACCATACATTATTTTATGAAAATCATCATAATCAACATGTCCCATTTTTATTTCTGCAACCTTGGACCGAATAGATGATACCTTGGTTTCTAGCTAGATGCCCTTGAAGTCATCTTCATCCTTTCTTTCCTTTTCCGGACCTCCTCTTGAACTAGAGAATCCTTCATCTTGGAGGCCTTGTCGGGACTCAATTCATCATGTATCTATTAGAGAAGAGCCATAATCATTCAAATGCGAGTGAATCTATAATAAGAAAATACAAGAAGAATGGATTCCTTCATCTAATGATATGTAAATGGCCCAAATATGAAAATGAATTCTTAAAAACTTTAGACATATGCTTTCAAAATAATTATACTTAATCTCGCATGGAACCAAAGAATGTTTAGATAATCTGAGCAGGCTCGGATTTTCTGACCGGACTAAGGTTCGGATAATCTAAGCTAGCTCGAATTTTCCAAAATTTTCTAAAGTATGCATATTACCCTTTGAATAATATGGAATTGGAAAGATGAAGTTTCAATAATAAACATGAGCTAATTTCTATCATAAAATGCCTAAAATTTCCCCTCAATATGAATTTTCTTAAATTCTTAGCTTGTTTCAAGCATTGAGGAAAAGAATCCACAAAGCTCAAGAATTTCAAGGGACCTCAGATTGGCCTAGTGGATCAGGATTCAGGTAATCCAAGCAAACTCGGAATTACTGAACAAGGGGAGTGGCCTTTGGAATTTTGACAAGAGTTTTGAAGGAAAATTCAAAAAATTTGAGGGGGTTTAGATTCTCCAAGCTAATTAGAGCTCAGAAATTCCAAGCTACATCGGACTTTCTAAGATTTTCTTAGGACTACAAAATTTCAACTAAGTGATGGTTTTTTGTTCCACTAAACATGAAAGGAAGAGATGGAATCCATCTTTGAAATTGGTCACTTAATCATTCACACAATTTATTTCAGAGTAGGTTGATAGTGTTTCACATTTGAATCTAGCGTGTAAAACTAGGGCATACGGTAGAAGGGTTTATAACTTGTGGCCTTGAAACCAAGCATCATTTCCAAAGTCTCAAAATTATGTTTAAATAGCAAGAAGAGGCATGCAATAACAAACCAAAGGGTTCCTAATGATCATAATCCATAAAAATCATGAAAAATATAGAACCCTTCCCAAATCGATGAAAACAAACCCACGAGCAACATGAACCCGACATGGCAAAGGCGAGGAATAATTTGAATCCAAACTCAAAATTTTCCATGAATGATCAAAAGGTCAGCCAAAAGAGCTTGAAATGGACTGAAACCATCCAAAAGCTATCAAAATCATACCTTAAATGGAGTTTGGCATAGAGAGTGATGGCGAATTGACAAGAAGCCCTCTGGAAATCCCATGAATGATTCCCAAAAGCATGCAAATTGAAGGAAAAATCTTGATTCAAGGGTAAGATGGAGACGAACTTCTCTCAATTTGTCAATAGTGAAACATGGAATGAGGAAATGACCAACTAAACATCCTTTTATTCCTAAAAACAACTCATAAAACCCGCCATTAATGCCCAATAGTATTGTTCAACAAACTCGGGAAAATGACAAGAGGCCATATTTTGGGTCATCCAAGGTACATCGGATTATCCGACCGGATTAGAGTTTGGATAATCTGAGCTACCTCTGAAATTCAGAAATTCAGTTATACTTAGTCAATTTCCTCGAAAATCAAAAATTCCAAGTGCAGGTTCAGTCTTCAAGAGCATGGAATTTTATTAGGATTTGCAATGAAGCATCTCAAATGCAAGATAAAACACTACGCCCATGGGTGACCCAAGACCAAGACCAAAAATACCAATCCCTTAAGGGGATTAAGTCAAGACCCTAAGAAAAATAGACAAAGGAGGCAAAGCAAGAAAGAGGGTCCCTGCATCAATGGGGCGTGTGTGCAAAAATTGCACAACAAATGGTGACTCCGCTAAGAATGCTCTAGAGAATTTAAATGACAAGCTGGAATCAAGAACCCAGAACCCTAGTTTCGGTCCCATATTAAGCCACCTGACAAATGAAGCTTCAATGTCAAGAGACAAGAAGATCCCTCCTATGTTGGAATCCCAGTGTGTGTATATGCATTCATTTTCTTCCCTTGGCTACTACAAGGAACAAGGGTTAGCAAGGTCAAGTTGTGTAAAGACTCTACCTCTAAAAGCATTCTCGATAGAGCCTCGCCTCTAATCAGGCATCCATAGCCATGACAAGGTTATCACTGTGACCCTCTTGAACATAGCTCTACTGCTAGCCAAGTGTCCATTCTAGAACTACTTAATCTAAGGACTTATCCACTTTAACATTAAGCCCGTGTGACATTAAATAGGGATTTTCACCACATTATCCTAGAAGGATGATTAGAGTTTTTAAAGGAAATACTCAAAACAATCCCAGATAGCACCATGATTGTTGTGTAAATGCAACAAACCTAGAAGAGAACAAGGCAACCCAAAACCAAACAAAAACCAGAACAAACCCGAACTAGAATTAAAAAAAACCCACACCAAAAACTGGAAGGGAAAATAAAACAAAGAAAAATAAGTAGAGAAAACCAACACCTAAACTAACTATTTACAAAGGGAGAGAGATACAATCACCTCAAGATAGGAAGTAATGCTTCAAATATTTCTTGTTGACAAGCAATGGGACATCCTCCCCAGTGATGATTTTCAGGCAAAAAGCATTATCTCCCAGTATCTAAGAGATTTGAAAGGGGTCAAGCCAAAGTTTATCATATTTTCCATGTTCCCCATTCTTATCATGCACTTTGTCCTAGTACAGTTCCAAATCATAAATTTTGAAAGCCTTAAGTTTGGATTTTTTATCAAACCACCTTTTGATGATGACTTGGCACTTAGAAATTTTTTCTAATGCTTCATCTCTTTTCTCTTCAAGGTGTAAGAGTTCAATTAAATGAGCCTCACACCTATCCCCTTCATCATAATATTCATTAATGAATTATAAAGTGGGGATTTTCAACTGAATGGGAAACATAGGTTCAAAACCATACACAAGGTGATAAGGGGAGGTTCCTATGGAGGCCTTCTATCTGGTACGATCTTCCCAAAGAGAAAATCTAAGTTGGGTATGCCAATCTTTAGGATTCCTCTCTGAAATTTTGTGGATGATAGTCAAAAGATTCTTGTTCGTGGATTGAGCCAAGCTGTTTCCTTAGGGGTAGTAGTTAGAAGAAAATTTAATAATGATTCCATGATCAAAATCCCACCAAGAAAACTTTAATGAAGTAAATGTAGGGCCATTATCATAAACCAAAGAAATATGACAAAAAAAGCGATTGATAATACCTCATTCAAGAAAATCGATTACCACTTAAGATGTGTATTGCTTACAGGAAAGAGCTTTAATCCATCTAGTACATTAATCAATTATAGTAATAATATACCTATGGCTAGCAAAAGAGGGTGGATTGATTTGACCAACAAAATACAATCCCCATTGTGCAAACAGTTTTACCTCAATTACTGGTTGAAGTGGAAGTGTTGCATACTATTCTCTGCTTGCTATAGTTTGACACACATGATAGGCTCTTACATGGTTGTGTGTGTCCTTGAACAATGTTGGCCAATAGTAACCTACCCTTAGGATCTAATTTACAGTGGATGGTGCAAAGCCATGTCATGTGCCAAACTTGTCATGGAATTCAATCATCACCCTTTCAACTTCCCCTTTTCCAAGACAGTGCAGGTAAACACCCTCATGATTCTTCTTGTATAGAATGACTCCTCTCAACATGAAGCCGTCACTTTTCAAATGTAGAGCTCTCCTTTGTACTATATTGAGATGACTGGGGCATTGCTGATTCAATATGTAGTAAATAATGTCATCATACCAACCACCCAGAGAAACATCCTAAAGGTGATAGTGTTGGGCTGTGAGATCAAGGCCCATTTCAGCTATTGTCTTAGTTAATCCTTTCCCTCTTACTAGTTTCATGGTTTGTATCTCAATGTCATACTCCTGCAGCATTGTGACCCATTTCACTCTATGTTCCCTGAATTCATTTTGCATTAGTAAAAGCTTAATTATAGGGTCTAGTACTATTGCATAAACTTTTTTTCTCAGGATATAATGTTTGAACTTCTTCACTCACCTGACCAAGGCATAGGATTGTTTTTCTACACTTGGATATTTCAATTCGACATCCTTTAGTGGAGCACTCATGAATGTTATGGGGTGCTCAATTCCTTGATAAAATTTTTGAGTTAACATGCCAGCACAGGAATGATCGGATGCGAATGAATATAGGTAGAAAGGCTTGGAATAATCAAGACTCACCAATATTGGGGCTTCAGCTATTACCCTCTTAAGTTCCATAAAAGCCTCCTTTGCTTCAACACTCCATTCAACTTTCACATCCTATTTGAGCATGGCATTCAATGGTTTAACTATTTTTGTGAAGCCAATAATGAACTTCCTAACAAAGTTGATATTTCTGAAGAAGGATTTCATTTCCTTTTTAATAGCTGGGGGTTGAATATTTAATAGGGCTTCAATTCATTCTGGATCAATGGATATACCTTTCTCTAAAATTGTGTGTCCTAACAGCTTCCCTTCAGTGACTCCAAAGATGCACTTCTTAGGGTTGAGTAAAATACCAAATTCCCAGCATTTCTAGAATACCTTGCGCAAGTCTGAAGTGTGATCTCCACGTTTCTTCGAGAAAACACTTAAATCATCCATCTAGATAATGATACATTTACCAATGATATCTTTAAAGGCTATATCCATGGTCCTCTAGAAGGTGGCTCACGCATTAATCATCCCAAAAGGTATCCTTCTATAGGAAAAATTACCCCATTTCATGGTAAAAGTAGTCTTATTCCTATCCTCATACTGCACCATGACTTGATTGTATCTGGAGTATCCATCTAAGAAGGACATCATCTGGGATCCGTTGACTATCTGTAGCACTTCATCCAATGATGGGACTGATAATTGTCTTTTTATGATGCATGATTGAGATTTTTGAAATCAATGCAGAGCCAGATTTCTCCATTATTCTTCCTTACTGGAACCAAATTGGCCATCCAGGTTGAGTGCCTAACTAGAAATATTATGCGAGCAGATAATAAATTTTTCACTTCCTTTTGAATGACAGGTTCTAGCAAAGCGTTAATGGGTCTTTTCCTTTGTCTGAAAGGTTTGGCCCCAGGCTTGAGAGGGATGGTGTGTGATAATTGAAGTGTCATATGTCTTAATATCTTCATAACTCCAAGATATCACATCCTGATATGAGTGTAATGCATCAATGATTCCTCCCTTTTCTTCCAGAGTGCATACCTTGCTGATAAAAACATTCTTGATATTATTTGCAATCCCCATATTGTATGTATCACACTGACTGCTAATAGACTCCCTCTTGGCTTGATGTTCTTGATCTCTAACCCTATCCAAGTCAAATATTCTCTCCAGCAACACCATTCCTCTCAGAATAGTGTTGGTCTTCAGATTGATGACCCCTTCGAGGGTCCATCTCTTCTTCTTGAGGTTATATTTCATCAATTATCTGAGAGGTGAACACATCAGAACTTGTGATAAAATCTAGAATAAGCTTTTCATCTTCGAATGCTTGAAAATTAGTTACATTTTCAGGAACTGATGGTTGGAGTGAGTTCTACAGTAAACTTCTTTAATCTTGAGAGTGAAAAAGGTTGCAATGTACTAGCTACCTAAGCTAGAGAATCTATAGTCTAGTTCTTGCCCTAAGGTATTAGTTTAATGTTAAAGGAATCAAACCCCTCAATGAGGTCCCACACTCTATGCATGTAGTTAACCATCCTTTTGTCATGACATGAGTATTGTTTCCTAGCTTGCCTAACTACCAATTCAGAATCTCCAAATACTTGCAAAATTATAACTTTCTTTCTTAATTCCATCAACAATCCATGAATCAAAGCCTCATATTCAGCTACATTGTTATTACAATGGAATTGGAGTCTATGAGTAGAAAAAAAGGTTTTACCTTTACGAATAATGAGCTCAAAACTAGCTTAGCCTCCTTGCTTTAGTTTGGATCCATCGAATCTGAGCATACAACAAACAACAACTCCTATTTCTATTGATTTTTCTTTCGCTTTGCCACTACTGGAGGGTTCCTCGAAAGATATTAAGTTTCTACCTTTGGGGTCATCTTGGAAATTTTGTACTTCAAGTCTAAAAGCTAGGGTTGGATTGATGCACCGCTATATTTGCTCCATGGTTTTCTAACATAAGCAACATTCCCCCTAGAAGTGAAGGAGGGGCCTCAATCTTTCCCCGAAATAAACTCAGGGAGGTATCGGCTTGTGCAGCTTGGCCTTTATCTTTTTCCCTCCCTTTATCCTTAAATTGTCCTAGACCTTGATCTCTTGGTTGTTGCTAACCAGAATTCCTTACAATTGCTTCATTCTCTACCCTACCCTGGGAGACTTCTTTGGCCTTAAAAGCTCATAAGACAAAATTCCTAATAGCGGGAACCCTCAATGGTTCAAAATATGAGAGACTTACCTTCACTTTCTTGAGTTCCTCAGTTACATATTCGCCCAGCTGTAAATTGTGCTTATGTCACTCAAGGTCTCCTTGGAATGATCCATCTAATTTTCCTTTCCTATATCAATATTCCTTCCTTTTCATGAATCAGGTTGTCCTCCTTTTGAAAGATACTATGTTGGCACATGAGGATAAGATGGGTTATTACTGGAATTAGGATTAGGAGGTGTGGTGAAGTTATTTGGAGGAATGGAGGTAGTAAATCGACCTCTGACCTGAGGGCCTCTATTTGGTTGATTCCTTAGGTCATGCTTTCTTGTAGGTTGTTGGAACATCTAAACTTATTCAATGCTTGTCTCTTCACTCATCTACATGGCCATTTTCATTCTCAGTACCTTCTTGAAATAGCTGATAAATTTTGTCTATATTGCATACTTGTTCTAACTCGACATCCGATTCAATCACTTCTCGCTTAGAATCATTCTCTTCACATTCTGGGAAAGGAGCATGATTTAGTGCCAACACTAGGGAATCATAGGGACTAGATGGTACCAGCTCTTGACCACTATAATTTTTCTTAACCTCATACTAGAAAATAGATGCAGTAGCTTGGAACTCAAGGAAATCTAGCTCAGAGTGTTGACTAGTTTTGTGAAGTCTACACCATCCTGACAGTGTCTCTTCCGCCAAATATGCACCACCTAAGGTTTTGTCTTGGTTAGAGGGTTGATCTAATAGGTTGGGAACACCTCCATTATTTGGTCTTTTATTCCATGTCCATTCTTCCAAGGAGGTTGCCTTCTATCAAATCCTGGTCCACCTGAATGTCCCTTATCAAATTTCTACCCAAATGGCTGACCTCTATCAAAGTTCTACCCAAATTGGGTGGGATCTCTATTTTCCCTATTATAATTGACTGCATGTTCCTTTGAGCAGATTGGAGCTTGCTATTTTGGTATCTTAGATAAGTTACCTACATATTTAGCCTCTTTACCTTTTTGATCAATTCATCCAACCTCTCCTTATCGGTATTATTATATGGTATATGTCCTGAATTATTCTGATGAAATCCTAGTGGTACTCCTAGGCTTGAAGATTGATTCAATACTTCAAAATTTTGTAGATAGGATGGGAAGTTGGATTGTTGTTGTGAGTGGATGGTTTGGCTGATACTTGTTGTGGATAGCTAGTCATTGGTGGGATCTGATTTATCAGAGGGCCCAAGTGCATGACTAGTGGAAATTGTGGTACCAGATTCATGATAGGTGTATCATTGACAGAACTTGATTGACTGCATGGATCTGTCCTGGGTGAGAAACGGGCCCTAATGATGGCATGGGTCCTAAGAAGTGTTGTTTCAAATTAGTACTAACCCTAACTACCTTGGTATAAGCTCTGAGTAGAGTGGTGGGTGGGTTTGGTCTCCATTTAAGGAAGGTGGTAGTGAGACTATCAAGGGCTTCATAATAAACTTCTAAGGAAGTGGTGTTGTCTACAACATAGGGATCTTGCAGCCTGGTATATGCATAATGGAACACATTGTTAAAGGACCCAATGGGTTTTTTGATTTCCCTTTTCACCCTAGTAAACTATAGATATAATTCATTGGAGCTAATGGGCATTTTAAACTTCTGCAGGATAGTTTCCAACTCAGTCCAATTGTGTATGGACCTTGCAGGAAAATGATTAAATACCAATAGAAAGCATCCTCTACTAAGGAATATGGGAAAATTCTACATGCAACATCTTCATGGTTAATACCTCTATCCCTAAGACAAGTTTTGAAAATCCTAATGTTCTCCTCAGTCATCCTATTTGGGTCATTGGTATGGAAATTGGAGCAAAAATGCTCAATATTCTTTGGCATGGCATTGTAGTTATTGAAGGACAGGGGTGAGGGGTTATTTTATAGGAAACCCATTGGTGGTGGTGGGGGTGGTTGATTGATGACTGGCTGACTGATAACAGGTTAAGCTTGTCAGGTAGGAACTGCTTCAGAGTCAGATGATGAATAGCTGGATGTAGGTGAGGGTAATGGGGAAGATGGAAAGGGGTGAATGGATAAAAATTCTTCCCCATTTTTGGTCCTTCTTGACCTGCTAGGGACTGGTAACTATTGGAAATTTTCCTCTCTTGGCATAGATCTAGTTCTTCTTCGAAATCTCTCAGGAGAAATTGCAGATAGGAAACGCTCCAACTTTGCTTATTTTTCCCTCCTTCTAATGCTAATCTGTTGATGGTGTTTTTTGCAGAGCAACAACTTAGACATAATACAAGTACTCTATCTCTCTTGAAAGGTAAATCTATATTAGCAAGCCTCAAGAGATAACCCCAAGGTCTCTAATGTTAGGTCTTGACAATGCATAAATAGCTCAAATAATATGTGAAATTGTTGGTAATCACAAGGGACCTTATGTAACAACTAATGGAGATTTCAAACTCATCGGATTTCCAATATTTTGATGCTTTTAACCCTAAAACTAACTCCTAGGATCAATCACAATAATGGTGAATGTTGTGAATGGATAAATCCCCTATGAAACCAATCTTTGTTTGATCAAGGAAAGACCTATAACTACATAGAAATGGTGCAACCTTCTAAGGAAATCGAAAGATTTTCAAACTATGAATATTTACCCACATACCCAATGATTGGCTTAATGTAAATAAAATTTCAAAATTGAACTTAGCACAAAATGAGGCCTAGACTAACTTTACACAAAAATTTACAATTAGCAAATCGCTAAAAGTATGGACCGGAGATCAATCAACGTTCTTCGCACTTCACCATTTCCATGAAAGAACTGAAAGCTAATATTCAACATGCATTTATAAATTTTAGAGTGATTTAAATACAAAGAATAACAAGAACCATGTAGGATAAAGCAACACAAGAGAGAACACCAAAGGACAATGTCTCCACTTATATTGAATCACCCACAACTTACACTTACATTCAAAGTTCCAACATTTTCCATCAAATGACTAATTTCTATCTCAACTACAACTATTACAATAACGTCTAATTCTTCTAGAAATGTCTAACCCCAAAGAATGAAGCTAAGGCTCTAATTTATAGCCAAGAATTCCTAGGGTGACCAACAAAGAGGGCCCATAGAGCTAAGTCATCCATGGATCCAGATTTACTATGTTTAGCCAACCATGCAAGGTGGATGGAAGATTCCATTGAATAAGACAAAAATACATTTCAGAAATTCATGAGTGAAGTTTTTAGGAAATTTAAAGCCATCTAGCACATTCTATTTCTGGAAGAAACTCAAAATTCATCAGCCCTTGCCTGTCTAATGTGGATTCCTAAGTGGTGACTCGCTGGCTGGCATCCTCTGTCTGGCTGGCTTCAAGTTCCTGAGTTATTTCTATAGATTTCTCCAATATTTCCCTTATATCCATTGGATCTAGCATTGGAATAAATTTAATTTTAATTTTGTGACTATTGAACTCCTCCAAGTATTGTGGCATCGCTTTACTCCATTCAACTTATAACTCCTAGTGCTTGTCTAGCTTGGAAATATAGATAGCCACATCCTCCAAGTTTTCCTTTGCTATTGGAGAATTATCTGAAAGAGCATAAACCTCAAGCCACCAAGCCTATATTTTGTCAATGTTCAAATTCTTTTGGTCGAATTTCCTCCTTTCTATTATTATTTCAAGGAAACTAACATAGATATTGTGAATCTCTTTCATCTTACTTTGTAGTTTCATGATCTTCTTCAAGACTTAATTGAGGATTTTTGTCCTATAATTTCAAACTTTCATCCACTCCTTCACTTTTCCAATCTCATCCTAGGAAAAGACTTTCAACTTAGTCAATCAATCCTTAAGAATTTGCAGAATTTTCTTTAATTCTTCCATTGTGGGCTTGTCAAACTTTCCACAGTCTGCAACATACTGTGAAGTTTATTCCAGGAAGTTAGAGGCACTAGTATGAACTTGAAGAATTTGTCCAATTATTTCATCTCCTCTTTTGTTGACATCCTGAAGCCACTCTTGATTATTATGAACCAAGTTATTCAGTCTTTCGATCTTTGAGACTGCTTTGTTAGGTAGAAATCCCTCGAGAAGATTGGTGTCACTCCTAACTGCTTGCAATGACTTCATCAAATGTTGCACATATCTATAGGCATCATCTAATTATTTCTACAACTTTTCCTTCTCCTTCATTTCCTTATGCAGTCTTCTCAAAATCTCTTGGGAAGAGTCTCAAAATTCTTCCTTTTCTTGTTCCTTGGTAGTTGATCTTGTTCAACAAAAACTGCCTAAGCCTTGGTAGTTTTCTTTTTCTTTGCGGCTACGCCTTATTTTTGTATGCTCACTATCCTCGGAGCTCGCCATGTGGCTGCCTCTCGAGGTTTTTGCTTTGACTTCACTTCGCTTTTTGGCAAGCTCCATCTGCATGTCGTGTGGCTCGCACTGGCTGCTTTTTCGAGTCATGCCCACCTCATTCCTTTCTTTTTCTCAGAGCTCTCCACGTGGATCTCTCTCGTGGCTTTCTATTGGGCATTCTTGCTGCTTTCTGTCGAGCTCCATCTGGGTGACACATGGCATTTCTGTTCCTATGCCGGTTACCTTGGAAATGCTGACGGATCTTTTGTGCTTCCTGCTGCTACGTGTCCTCTCTTGTTGCTACACGGTTTTCTATTTCGTGTCATAGCCTCGCTGGCATATTGTTGATCGATGGATGTTTACAGTGGTGGCTCGAGATAATCTAGGCCGAGGATCACCACGCGTCGTTTTCTCTTCCATGATGCATTTTCAGGCGGTGGGATGGCCAATATATGGGGCCTGGTTTTCTTTTATTAGTGGTTGATTAAGTTTATAAAAAACTTTGAAGCACTAGGAAGTAAGCCTCGTGTAATAGTTGCTTTTAATTCAAAAACTTTGGACTGTACCAAATAAATTCAGCCTTTTTGTTTTCAAGCATTTGTTGGAACTATTGACCTATGTTTTTATCTTCATTTTTTATGAATGCCTATTCTCCAGTTTTTTTAACCTCATATAGCTGGAATGAATACAGATCATGTTTCTACTACTCTTATGTATTAATACAAAGTTATGCTTGATTACATTATACAAATTAGAGGGTATTTTTGCATGACAAGTGCTTTTGAGAAAATTATCTTAAATAACAACAATTTAGTGATTCGGGCCTTTGCATTTTGCACTGTGCTTTATTGAAATTCGTCTAAGACTTTGGTGCATTTCCTGTAGTGTAAACTTTACATTCATGCTATTCTCCTTATCTTTTACCTCAACCCACTAAGCGAAGAGCCGGCTTCGATAAAATCTCAGAGGTTATTTAGCTAGCGCATATTGTCCCCTAATAGTTAAATTTTCCATAAGACTGCTGCTACATACAAAATATTGCATCAACAGGTCTGAAATTAATTATTTCTAATTTGTAATCATGATAGAGCTTCAAATTTTGCTCTTTGAATTCCATGATTATCTTGCCTCTATACTGGTTTTTCTTATTATTTGGAAGAGAACAAAGCTTGCGGTTTTTTTTTTGTCTTCATGAAAATCTTAATGTTTTATCTAATACCTTTGGTAGGCCATTGGTCGCACATGTGCCTCCTTCAATATGGGCCCCCATCCCAGTTTCCACTCTAAAGGCTGTCCCTAAATATTCTGGGGATGAATCAAAGATGCCAACAAAGCACCTGCAAGATGTAGCAGACGTATGTCTTGCACATGGTATATCAAATGAAAATGTAGCCCTTAGATTGTTGGTCATCTCATTTCGAGGAAAGGCGTTAAACTGGTACCAGACCATAGAAGCAAGCACTATAGCTACTTGGGACCAGCTCAGAACTCCTTTTTATGAACGTTTCTCAATGCTGGTGATAGATTGTCATTATACCATCAATTGGCCAACATAAAGTGTGCTCCTCATGAAGCTCTGCCTGATTTCAATGCAAGATTTTTGACCTGGCAGAGAGTGCCTGTTGGCAGCCAACCACCTCCAGATCTAGCTTTTATGTTCTACCTGAATTGGATAAATGCTGATATCTCCATGATGTTATAGGCTCTGGGCAGAGAAACTCTTCTTGATGCTTATGCTCTAGCTGTTGCTGCAGAAAATAATTTGATCGCTGTAGGAAAATTGACACCAAGACCCATCATGCCATTGTTCTCCAAGTGCAACACTCTAGAAGCCGAGGTTCCTTCTACCAGTGCATTTACGACTCCCCCCCAATCTATGTACATCTATCCCGAAATTGTCCCAAGCATGACTCTGACGACAACAACTATAGTAGCTCTGGTGCCAAACCCCATGGCTGTTGAGATGAACAAAATGAGAGAACAAATGCAGGCTATGACTAATGAACCGACTACTTTGAAGCGGCAGCAATATAGCTATAAAAAGCTAGCATACCAAAATTACCAAGGTGGAAAACCTCTGTACCAATCAAATTAGTGGCAGGATAGGTCACAAGGGAATACTTCGACTCAATCAAGTAACCAAATGGTTCCGGTAACCCTACCGATGCAGACTGCTCATCCTAGTTCGAATAAGGAGCTAGTGGCAGGTCAGAACAATTTAGCCGAAGATGCTAATTCATGGTGTTTTCCTTGCAATGACACACACATGCCACAAAACTGTCTATGGGGAACTTTGAAACAACAAATCACAGATCAACGTAGCCAAGGCTGCACATCCGTTTCTGGCATCTTACCATATGCTTCTCAACAAATGGATAATGCGGTCTTTGCCACACAAATGCAAGGGATGTCTATCTAGCAAGAGTTGTAGATTGTCCCAGACCAGGCTCTCTTTTTGTGGATGGAAGGAGAAGATTCAACGTTTCTGAATGACATCCCTATTGATAAAGTACCCCGAGTGCAATCTGATTATAATACGTGTTCTAAGCGTAGATTTACCAGAGAGTTTACAACTTTACCTACCAAGGTTACGTCACAACCAATGCCCAGCCTGGCGATATGCCTATTGCCAACCCCACCACAGTCAGAGAAGGTTGTTCTTAGCCCTCTGAATCCACTTCCTCCCAAGACAAACGCTCTGCTGATCACTTCTACTATTACCAAATTGTTGGATATACCGACTATGAAACTTGTAATGGCCGCCAGACCTAAAGAACAGGTAATCGCAACTCACCAATCGAAAGGGAAATTCAACGTGGTGGAACAACTAAAAAATTCATCAACCAACACTTCTCTATGTGATGTCGTGGCCATTCCAGAGTAAAAGGTACTGCTACAAAAGGCGCTGTCAATTGAAGAAGATTCTAAGGTTTCTGCTCTACCCAATAGAGAGGATGCATCCAGGTCCGACCTGGATAAGGTGGTAATGATTCAACAAGAGGAGAAGCTCGAGTCCGAAGGGGAAAGTAAGCCTAAACCTAGACCTTTATTTCTAACACTAATTATTGGTGACAAGTTACTACATAATTGTATGATCGACTCTGGTGCTATCACCACTATCATGCCAAAGCAAGTAGCTGATGCTTTGGGTCTAAAGTATGAACCTCTGAATAAAGGAGTCATGCAACTTGATGGAAATAAGGTGGATAATGTTGGAATAATTAAGGGATTACCTATGACTTTGTTTTCCTACCTTAGTATCACTGTAAATCAGGATACTATACTCATCAATATCCCTCCACAGTTTGGAATCTGTTTGTCCCGAAAGTTCACTACGAATGTAGGAGGATATCTAGCTTTAGACTAGTCTCACTTGATTCTAAGGACCAAGAATGGGGCTAAGATGAAACTGCTATCAGAGACTTTACATCCTGAGCATGTTGTGAACAAGGCTTTGCTAAATTTTGAAGAAGCAACACACACTTCGATATCTCAAGAGGAAGGGTATAATGTCGAATTTCTTGAAGAAGAGGAGGCTACAAGCTCTCGAACAGTGGATGAAGAAAATTTGTTGAAAGAATTTATTGATATAGATCATTTCAGGAATTACCACTCAACTAGCCTTAGAACCTATGTTATTCATGAAGAAGGTCAAATCATGCCTAAAGTTACTAAAGAACCCGAGGGTGAAGAATCTTCGGAAATATGGACGTTATATTTTGATGGAGCCAAATGTAAAGTAGGAGCTGGAGCTGGGATTTGTTTGGTATCTCCGTCCGACAAAAATATGTTGAGGTCTTACCATTTCTAGTTTTCCTATTCAAACAATGAAGCCGAATATCAATGTCTCATCCATGGTTTAAGCTTTGCGGAGCAAATGGGTGCAAAGCAGATAAGTGTCCTTGGAGATTCTGAGCTGGTGGTTAACCAAATCCATAGAACTTCAGTCGCAAAGAATATCCGCATGCGATCTTATCAACATAGGGTCTAGGAATTGATCGACAACTTTGAAGCATTCAATATTCAGGCTATTCTGAGGGAAATGAACTCTGAAGCTGATAGGATGGCAACTATTGGGGCTCAATTCGAACCTGCCACCGAGTTATTTAAAAATATACATGCAATGAAAGTAATTATAAGACTCGCCATCCCAGATAACAATTAAGATTGGCAGGTATTTGATAGTGATGCTCATATTGCATCATTCCTCCAGTCATCTGGAGAATTTGCTGATCAGATGCAACCGAAGATTGTCGAAGCTTATAGAGATCAAATCATCCAATTGAAATCCAACAAGCTCCTGAGGGGGCTAGTCACTCTAGAAAGCTTGTTTGATTCTGATGATGCAACAAGAGATAAAAGGAAACTCATGGCAGACAAAGGTGATTATACCAATTTTCATATCGGAGAACATAGGAAGCTCAAGGTAGGGAAAGAAGTGTCACAAAAGAATAAAGACAGACTAAAACACTTCTGTGAAGAATACCCAAGAGTGGTAGCTTGGTCATATGATGATCTTAGGGGATATGATCCCAGAATCATCGAGCATACTATTGAATTGACAGAGGGAGCAAAGCCAGTTTGTCAAAAGCAGAGACCTGTGAACCCAAAAATAGAATCTCTAATGTCACAGGAGCTAAACAAGTTGATCGCATCCCGGATAGTGTTTCTGATCAAACATAGTACTTGGGTGTCCAACCTAGTGCCAGTCCAGAAGAAAAATGGAGATATATTCCTGTGCGTAGACTTTCGAGACCTTAATAGAGTATCTTTAAAGGATCATTACCCCCTACCCTCAATGTAGGTGATTCTTTAGACTGTAGCCGGTTCTAAAATCTTTTCAATGCTGGATGGTTTTTCAGGCTATAACCAGGTTTGGGTAAAAGAAGACCAATATAAAACAGCGTTCACCACGAAGTGGGGAATGTATGCTTATGCTAAAATATCTTTCGGGCTCTCAAATGCTGGAGCCATGTTTCAGTGAGCTATGGACATTGCTTTTAAAGATTTGATCCATAGGATTATACTCATCTATCTGGATGACTTAACAGTATTCTTAAAATCTGCTGATAATCATTTTGATCATCTGGAGCTTGTTTTTTAGAAATGCCAGGAGTTTGGAGTCTCCCTGAATCCAAAGAAGTGTGTGTTTGGAGTTCCCCAAGGGAAACTATTGGGATATATCGTCTATAAGGAGGGCATTGCTATTGATCTAGAAAGGGTCGATGCAATCCGGAAACTTCCGTTGCTTGTCAACAAAAAGGGTGTGCAGTCTTTTCTGGGAAAGGTTAATTTTATTAGCCGATTTATTGCAGATTTCGCAGGCATTGTTCATCCAATTACTTTAATGCTTAAGAAAAACCAATTTTTCAAATGGACAATGGAAGCTAGAATAACTTTCGAACTTGTAAAAGAGGTTATTTCTTCTGCCCCTATGTTGGTTAACCCAGACCTGTCGAAGGATTTTACTATGTATGTTTTTGGTGGTGGAAATAGTATTGCCACAGTGCTTATATAGAAGGATGATAAAGATGCAAGGGAGTTCCCTGTTGCTTTTTATTCCCAGACTTTGAAGGACTATGAAGTGAAGTATAACTTTGTAGATAAATAGGCCTTCACCATTGTTAAAGGGCTTAAGAAGTTCTGGCATTTGATATCATATAATAAGGTGATTATTTGCGTTCTGCATCCTAGTGTGCGAGAATATATCATGGAAGGAGAAATCACCAAGAAAAGAGCCAATTGGATCACCAAGATCCTAGAATATGACATTGAAGTCAAACCTGTCAAGACTGTCAAGGGAAAAGGACTTTGTGAGTATATCATCGAAAACAGTGAAACAAAGATAGAGTTTGAAGCCTCGGAACCTGTGTTAATAAATGAAGAGAATTCTTAGAGCAATTGGCTTGATGACAGGATAAATTTCATGCAAACTAGAAGGTATCTAATTGATCTCCTAGCTTTTAAAAGGTGTTTCTATCACCTACAGAATAGCAATTTTGTTCTTTTGGAGGGTGTCCTGTTTAAAAGAAATTTTAACGGCATCCTGCTAAGATGTGTCAATGAGGAGCAGGCCTGGAAAATATTAGATCAATATCATAACAGCCCTGCCGGAGGACATTTTTCTGCAATAACCACGGCGATTAACATTATGTGCGTCGGTTATTTTTGGCCTACACTTTTTAATGATGTTTTCTCATTGATTAAGTCTTGCAAGGAATGTCAATTCTATGTTGGAAAGAGACAAAATGCTGCTATGCCTTTAAGGCCTATAGTGGTAGAAGAACCTTTTGCTCAATGGGGTTTAGATTTCATTGGGATGATCAACCCTGTCTCTTTAGTTGGGCATAAATGGATATTAACAGCAATTGACTATTTCACCAGGTGGGTAGAGGTAGTGCCACTGAAAAATGCTACGGAGATGGAGATTGTTAATTTTCTCGAAGAATTGGTGGCCAGATTCAGCCCACCTAAAACAATTATCTCTGACAATGCTAAAGCTTTTATCAGCTCAAAGATGAGCCATTTCATTCTAAAGTATGGAGTGTTCCTAAAGACTTCCTCTAACTACTATCCCCAGGGAAATGTTCTAGCGGAGTCTACTAACAAAAACCTCCTCAGGTTGATCAAAAGGATCGACTCGAAACACCAAAAAGAGTGCCATAAGAATCTTCGGACAACGCTGTGGGCAGACTGAATCACACCCAAGCAAATATTGAAGACATCTCCTTACGAGATGGTGTATGGAAAAGAAGAATTGATGCCTATTTCCATAGAGATTCTCGTCCTACAATTGCTCAAGTCTCTAGAAATTGAACAAAATAGAGCAATGGAGGTGTGATTTTTTGAGTTGCTCGAGGTACAAGAAAAAAGAGAACATGCCCTACAAGCAATGAATAGCTGTCGGCAGGTGGTAAAGAAATGGTTCGACAAGAAGGCTTCAGACCAAGGGCTGCAATGTGGAGACCTACTGCTTAAATTTAATGAGCGCAGAGCAAAACCTAGACAGCATAGCAAATTTGACAGTCTCTGGGAAGGGCCATTCAAGATTTACCAGTGTAAACGGTTCAACTCTTTCAAGTTGAAAGATATGGAAGGCAACACCCTGAGTATTCCAGTCAATGGAATACATCTTAAAAAGTTCTATTAATCTCACTTATGTGTTAATTTTGTATATTTGTACATATGTAATTACTCTTCCCTGCTTTAAATTTTGATCTTAAGTGCAAGAGATGGGAAAAAACACCGCAATAATACAAACATTTGAAAGAAATTTGTAAGTAGGCTGCACATTCAAGAAAGATATATTTTATGTATTCATAGTAGCCAAAGATTTATAATATATATCTAAGGCTGAGGGCCTAGTATTAATATTTACATAAGTCCGCTACATGCGGAGCTAGGAGGCTAGGGAAGCAAAATTTGTAACCATCTTTATCTTCAAAATATTAGTGAGAAGGATTGACGATCATAGTAGCAAGCGACTCGAGTTTCGGAAATACCATTCCCTCAAAGTTTTTGTACCATTGAAAATTGGATAATGGCTCAAGATAGTGTATGTGCATTAGGAAGGAGCAACCTACGCAGGCCCTGGCACGATGCTCTTCATGGGTTTCTAGCTCAAAGCCAAACAAAAAGGGCCTGTTGGAATGATGCCTCCATGCAACTACTAAGGAGAATGTTTTGAACCGAGGGAATCCCATGACCCAGTTGGGCTGCACACACAATCTGCTCCAGACCTCCGAGGTAGCGCGTAAGGAAGACTAGCTTCATCAGTTTTATAATCTTACGCTTGGAGATGTTGATGTCTAGCAGCGAGGTGATGAAGTGGGAGTAGATGCTAGTGTTCATTCGATATTGCTCTTCATAATGCACATAGTCCTTCCCAAGGATCCATTTGATGGCTTTCACATATAACAGGTTTTTCACACCTGTAATACGCTTTAGGCACCTACAGGTAATCTTGCCAAGAAAGGAAGCCTGGGTCTTTCTGCAATGGAGCCTCACTGGTGTTTCCATGACTTCTACTTTTCTAGCTAAAGATTAAAAATACTATCCAGCAAGAAGTTGCTAAACTGAAAGGCTAGTTGATGTTGTGATTCACAATATTGCACAAGGGGCTGATTTATAGACTGGCTAAGTTTTGCTTGCCGAAGAAATCATGATTAACAATTAAACCAAGTGGGTTGCTTCGCCTTAGTTTTCGGCATCGCAGCATGCGAGGTGATGGCGAGGTGCAGGATTAGCTTGAAACTTGCTCCGCTAAGCTACCACATAGTTCGTAGATCAGTCAGTTGTCAGTAACACAAGGCACCGCCATCTCATCCGAATCGGATGAAATTATAGAGAGAAGCTCTATTGGGCAATGTACCCTGTACGAGCATTCATGACAATCAATACAGATAGCTTGCAAAGAAATGCTTGCAGGGTTGCTTGGGTTCGTTTTTCAAGATAGGAATCCATTTTCGTCACATGCGAAAGATTGTCAATTAATATTTGGGAAGTTTGGCTAGTTGGCGATCTTTTCGCATGAGCAAAGCTGATAATGCATAATAGCAACTTGGCATAAACGGCTAGTACGTACCTTTTTCGGCCGCCATTCTCGAGAAAGCAGAAAAGACAAATTATGGCATGCAGAGAAACATATTTATTGCAGAAGTTACCAAAAAATTAAGCAATTAAAGCATTTGCAAGAAAAGAGAGGCTTTTTTAGAGAATCTAAGTCATTTGCCAAAGGTTTGCACAAAGACCCTTGTGAAGACAAAAATGGCCAAAATTACAAAAAACCCTACATAGACTTCGGCTCAAGTAAGTCTAAGTGAGCAGATGAGGAATGCACCCTATGTACAACTCTATGATGGAGAGTCTTATGCTACTTTAGGCATACCTACAAAGCCTATCTGGCCTTTCACTCACCCAGTGAACCAGAAATTATTGAGCACGGTTCCTCACAGAGACCAGGCAGTGGTTTTGGAAGATTGGGATAATGTCTTTGACTCTGAGTTGTCTAGCAATCCTAAGAGCCTTCAGGAAGCTGCATGCAAAAGGATGAAGCATACAATGGACCAATTTCCTAAATGACTATCGTACGGTGGGCTTGCACAGTACATGCTCCCCTTGGTGCACCCATGCCCAGAGATTGTAGTAGCACACACGATACTGTACGACCCAAACACAAGGGTTATCAGCGGCAAGGATTTTCAGGTAGTCATTAGCCCCATGGCTATTCAAGATATGTTGTGCATCCCATTTCCTTTGAGTAAGAAAGTTGACAATTTTAACCTAGAGAGAATGTAGCAAAAGTGGGGAAAGTTCCAATCTGGGCCATAGTTTTATCGCTTCGAATTTCAACATCCGTGCAGTTCAGCCTCACCCAAATTCCCTTTCAGTTTGAAAGCTCTAAAAGGTGTGGCACAATTTACCACTTTAATGCTAGCAATGGTGTGCGGGTTGGACTCTGACAAAGAGGTTCATCAGTTTCAAATGTCCCTCTACTTTATGCTAAAGAAGAATCACAAGAACCCGCTTTTTGATTTTGCAAAGATTATTAGCGATGGCATTTGGCTACAGCTAAAGGAATTTGGGGTCGGCTCTAGGTTCAGGTATTCATCTTTCCTGGCCTACTTAATTTTGCACCAAAATTCAGATTACTTTTCAATGTCTATGCTCTTATCTATTTTTAATGAGAGTGGCTCAAGGAAGCCGATTTTGACATGGACCCCCATCATGTCAAAAAATTTCGATTATTATGCGTTCTCGGACGTGTTCATAGCCCCGACTATAAGGGATTTGGGTAAGGCTAGTATGAATATGAGCGAATGCATATCACACTGCCAAAGGTCCTGGCTTGGAAAGTTAACTCCACCCTGTAACTAGTTCTTTGGCACGGATTTCACCATGCTCTGCATGCCAGGCTTCATCTGAAAACCTTTCCAGTTTCCTCATTTCCTCTCCAATAAAGTGTTGGCCCTGGAGGCAATGAGATAGCTATGTAACCTTGATGATGATTATTGGGGAGGAAAGCACTTAACCTCCCATTTGTTGTTGCCAATCATATTTGGTTCGGTGACACTGGTTAAGAAGAGGACCCCGCAGATCGATACCTCAATGATTCTACTTTCAAAGTTGGATCACCTCGGGCTAGTACTAATAGATGATCCCTGGAATTACAACCCTGAAAATAATTTGTTGGAAATCGGCATCAAGATATCACATTCACCTCGGCCATTCTGGGACCTCTAGAGGGATCCCAAAGAGGGAAACATAAGTAGATATGTAGGCTTCGAATATTTGCCTACAGTGGATGGTCGACCACCCTGACTGAATTTTTATCACATTGTGGGGAGGGCCAACCCAAAACTCATGATCAACCCCCCTTTGGTCACCCAATTAAAGAAGCTCAATTGGGTACTCGAGAAGATGCAAGCTTTTTGGATATACCAATAGGAGATTCTAGCAACTGGCAAGTTATACAACGATGTCGCCCTCGATGAGAAGTTTGATGACATTTGGGAAAATGAACTTCTAGATGTTGAGTATTCTCCGAACTGTTCAACATCAGTGCAGCAATCAAGAAGAGAGGAGGCTACTGCGGAATCTGGGGAAGAAGTAACTCAGAATTCTTCTACCGTCAATGAGAATCTAGTACTTGAAAAGAATACTGGTAAATAGCCTGTGCAGGAAGAAGAGCCATGCATACTAGCATCCATGCCTGCTGCCTCCTCTAAATCAAAATGAAAGCCAAGGACCGCCAGTGGTAAGAGACTGGTTATTCTCGACCTCGATGATTTTATGGAGGAGAAGTGACAACGTATCGAAGAGGCCGGTGTGGGGGAAGAACAACCAGTGGAGGAAGCAGTCGAAGCATCTGGGGCTCTGTTGGAACATCAGGTAAACTTTCCTCCCTCTTCTCTCTCCTCTATGTCTTTGGTCTCACCACAGTCTTCCCCTGCTGTCTCATCTGCGCCAGCCATCTCCGCTTCTAGTTTTTTCGGTCATTCTAGTCTTGCTCCTCCCATTTTCCCTCCTATGTCCTCTGCTTTTCATACTTTACCCAGAGTGCAATTTGGTGTCAACATCGAGCTCGTAGGCCAACAATTTTTATCCCCAAGGCCTAGCCCTACGGTTGGTGCGTCTCTAGTTTTTTCTTACACTGTCACCTCACTTTCATCCCCTCCGAGTGGCCAATTCATCTCTCCATTCAACCCGGCTATTATAATGCAACCTAGTAAGACCTCTAATGCATCAGCCACACTATCTTTCCTACTGGCTGTCCCTCAAGAGTATCCTTTTGCTGGTGGACTAGGTATCCCAGCTCAGGAATATTTCTCATAGGTCGATGCAAGTAAAAGTGTCTGCGCCAACCGTATCAACAAGCGAAAAGTGAAGGATGCAGCCAGGCAGGCGAAGCCCCACTTGCAAACCATTTTCAATGAAAGCTAGAATTCCTTGATGTTTGTGAAGATCACTCCTAATGTGATCAAGGCAGTAAGTGAGATGCAACCTAGCGACTATTCTGTGAATGTTGTCAGGTTAGACTTGTGGCAGGCCCACCCGCAAGATAAAGTTGAACTGATGGAGGAGACTCAAAAAATAGAGACTACAGATTTCCTCAAGCTTACCCGATAGGAGAAGAAGAAGGATGATTAGATTGCGGAGCTGAAAAGGAAGGTCAACATTTGGGTAAACAAATTCAAAGCCTAGGAGAATGAAATAGATTGGCTGGAGAAAGAGAGGAGTACCTTCGAAGATAAAATCAAAGAGTTGCAAAATTTGGGAGAAGAGGTCGTTCCAACTCTTGAGAAGCAAGTTGAGCTGCTCCAAGCAGAAGAAAAAGAACTCCTAGCTAAGTCTAAGCTGCTAACTGAGGACATGAAAGAGCTCTGACAGAACACCACTACTGAGATTGCTGAAGTGAGTACCAACTTGGAGTTGGAGGTCCAAAAGACTAAGTGGGCCGAATTGGCCCTGGTGAAAAAGGAAAAGTAGGTTTTTACCCTGAAGGAGCAAATGTCTGCATTAGATAAAAGCTTGATAGAGGCAGTGGCAGGTTTAAGCGGCAAAGAGGCAGAATTGGCTTCCCTAAGAACCCAACCCCTTGTGCCTCGGATGAGCTCCTTTGAAATTTCCAAAGGGCTATACACATCATACTGGGACAAGGTGATGGCTTTATACCTTACCCTGCAACCCACTTTAAAGTTTATGGCGCAAGCGGCTAGCCTCTGTGGAATGGTGAGTGAATTGATACAACAGGTTCAGGAGTCAACTTTTGACAAGGTTCCAGAGGCTAGAATATTATTGGGGAAGTTGTATACCACTTCAAATGAAGCATTGAGTAGCATGGGCATCAACAACCGAATGACGGCAGCTTTGGGTGCAAGTAGCCTCATCTCCATGCATGAGATCATTCAACAAGTAGCAGATTGCAGAGCTCCATTAAACTAGGTTACCAGTGACATGCGGGTGAAGTTTTCCTATTTGACTCAGAGAGGTCTCCCTTCACCTTTCATTGCAGACCAAGTAGTAGTGGGTGTGGAGCATATTGTTGAAATGATTGAAGAAAAGAAGCAAGATCTTTCTATCTTCCAAACTTTTGATCAATCTCCAACTGCTGAGGAGATCGAGGGGATCGTGCATCAACTGGCCCAGCTTTTCTTCCAATTGGAATTGGAAACTAAAGTATCAGGCGGATTGCCTTTCAAGGAAATTATTGATCTCAGACTGGCTCACGAGCATCTGCGAGCTCTCTCTGCGCCAACAGATGAGGTATGGACCAATCTGCAAGCCGCCCTCTTGTGGTTGTGAGCATTGTATTGTTGAGCCAAAGGTTTTTGGGGTTCTCCTTTTCGTGAGCAAAAAGCCCCTCTGAGTCACCAAAGTGTTCAACAAAAACCGCCTAAGCCTTGGCAGTTTTCTTTTTCATTCCCCACGATCTCGTGATGGCCTCACCACTGAGTTTCAACTGATTACCATATCACGGGCGAGTGCCACTTGTGTCAATTGTCGACGCCAATTTTTTTTAACAAAGTGCTTTAATTTTTATGTCGAGCTTTAATACGTTATATAGTGGGTTACTAAAACAGATGCAAGACGCACGTGCTCAAGATCGACAGTGGTGTTATAATCTTGATGAAAAAGTTGCTCGATGGTTATAAAGCAATTTTTCCTTCATCTTATTTCACCACAAAGAATTCAAGCACCTTCGCAAAGTAGTTACAGAGAAAGCAATGATTTTTCGAGCAATCACAGCACGCTTTTGGTCTTCTGCAAAGCATAATCCCATGATTTGTTCTATGTATTTCTTTAGTTACTCTGACTGTGGTTTTTTGAAAAATTGTAGTGTGCTAGAAAAAGGGTTTGTTGATTATTGTCATAGAGTTATTGGTTTGATTGAATTGTGGGGAATTGCAAGGTTTTATTGTATTTTCGTTGTCTGAGTAGCCTTAGTCTATTCAAATTTTAAGTTTTAAAGAAGCCCTAGTTTATTTGAGATGGCACCACCAAAGCAACATTTCGACCATGTGGATTATTTACAGAGGAATTTGTATGATGATTTCCTCGACCAATTACCACTATCAACAAATGATAAGAGGAGGGGTTTAGTTATTGTTGATGCAGGATTTTGCATGTAGCAATAGTTTCATGGGAAACTTAGCTATTGAGAGACATTATGCGCTGGTTAAGTGACCTTCGAGGTTTTATCGAAGCTGGCTCTTCATTTAGTGGGGAGGTAAAAGGTTAGAAAGATAGAAAAATATAAAATCTACACTACAGGCGATGCACCAAAATCATAAACAAAATCACTAGAGCACAGTGCAGAATGCAAAGGCCTGAACCACCAAAATGTTGTTCATCAGGTAAATTTTCTCAAAAGCACTTTAAACATAACAAATACCCTCTAATTCGTATAGCATAATCTCACATAACTTTAGCTAACATAGAAGAGTCGTGAAAACATAATCTATATTTATTTAGCTATGAAAGATTACAAAAGTTGTAGAACAAGTATTCATACAATATAAGAAGATAATAGCGCAGACTAACACTTACTAAATGCATGAAAAACAGAAAGGCCGAATTGATTTGGCATAGTCTAGAGTCTTCAAATTTAATAAAATTATTACAAAGGATTCTTCCCAGTGCTCAGAATTTTTTTGCAACTTAATCAACAATCTAATAAAAAGAAACATGGCCACATTTATAGGCTAGTCCACCACATGAAACACATCTAGAGAAAGAAATCTACGAGCAAGGATCAACGCCCCAGATCACCTTGAGCCGCCACAACAAACATCGATCACCCAGGAGCATGCCAGTGAATCCATTATAGGGAACAAAAAACCATGCAGCAGTAGAAATGAACATGCGGTGCCACAAAAAAAAAATGCGATAGCAAATGAGTACAAAAGGTGCAACAGCAATTCCAAGGTAACCAGCGCAGCAACAACTACCATGTGTCGGGCAGACGAGGCCTAGCAAAAAGATGGACGCCCAATGAAAAACCTCCGAGAGGGAGCCACATGGAGCATGCTCAGCAAAAGAAAGTACAAGGTGGGCCCAGTTCGGAAAACAACCAGAGAAAGCCACATGTCACGTAGATAGAGACTAGCAAGAGCAAAGCGATATGAAAAGAAAAAGCTCCAAGAGGGAGCCATGTGGAGCATGCCGAAGGTAGTGAGAAATTGAAAGGTAAGGCACATTCGCAAAGATAAAAATAAAAACCGCAAAGGCTTAGTAGTTTTTTGTGAAACAAATTGGCGACTCACAAGGGCATTTCACTCGCAAAATGAACCCCAAAAACTTTGGTTCAACATCCCAAAATTTCTCACAACCTCGAGAGGGAAGCTTGCAGACTGGTCCAAACTTCATTTGATGGCATGGAGAGAGTTCGCAGATTTTCATGAGCCAATTTTAGATCGATGATTTCCTTGAAAGGCAATCCGCCAAATACTTTTGTTTCTATTTTTAGCTAAAAAAAGAGCTGTGCCAACTAATGCACGATCCCCTCAATCTTCTCGACAGTTGAAGATTGATCAAATGATTGGAAGATAGAAAGGTCCTGCTTCTTCTCCTCGATCATAACAATAATGTGTTCCACACCCGCTACCACCTGATCTGCAATGAAGGGCGAAGGGAGGCCTCTTTGAGTTAAGTAGGAAAATTTCACCTGCATGTCACTGGTAACCTGGTTCAACCTAGCCCTACATTCTACCACTTGTTGAATAGCCTCGTGCATAGAGATGAAGATTCTTACACCCATGGCTGTCATTGTTTGATCTTCAATGCCCACGCTGCACAAAGCTTCATCGAAAGTTGTATACAACTTGCCCAATAAAATATTAGCCTTTGGAACCTTATCAGAAGTTACCTCCTCAATTTGATGTATTGTTTCACTTGCTGTTCCGCAAAGGCTGGCCGCTTGTGCCATAAATTTTAAGGTGGGTTGTTGAGTAAGGCACAATGCCTTCACCTTGTCCCAATATGATGTGTACATCTCCTTGGTGATCTCCAATGAGCTCATCTGTGGCGCAAGAGGTTGGGTCTTCAAGATATTCAACTCTGCATCTCTACTACTCAAATTCGCCTTTAGCTCTGATAAGTTTCTGTCCAATGTGGACACCTGTTCCTTTAGAGTGGAAACCTCTTTTTCTTTTTCTTCTAGGGCCAATTTGGCTCGCTTTGATTTTTGAATTTCCAACTCCAAAGTGGCATTCATTTCATTAATTCTAGCATTCGTGCTCTACCGGAGCTCCTTCATTCCTTCACTTAGCTGCACGAACTTAGCATAGAGTTTTTCCTCGTTTGCTCAGCTCTACTCAACCTTATGTTGGAGAGTCAAAATGATCTTTGTGCTCATAACCTGCAGTGCCTTGATTTGGCTTTCAAAAGTGCTCCTCTCCTTTTCGAGGTGACTTATTTCATACCAGGAAAAGGGAACTCTTGAGGGACAACCAACGAGAAAGGTAGCATACTTAGTGTATCGGTGGTTTTGCTAGGTCTTGTAATAATGGTCAAGGAGAATGGTGGGATGAAATGGCCGCTCGGGGAGGATGATAATGCAATGTAGGGAAAAATTGGAGATGCGCAAACTGAAGGGTTGGGCCTCATGGATAAGAATTGTTGGCTCTTGGTAAAGGATGAAATGTAGAGAACGAAAGTGGAAAACTAGGAGGGGTAAGACTCAACTGCTTGGGATATCCAACAGCAGAGAAAACTGGTTCGGATGAAAAAGAAGGGGTAGATGAAGAAGAGACCAAAGACATGGTAGAGAGAGAAGAGAGAAGAAATGTTACCTGAGGCTTGTGAGGAGCTATAGATGATTCAACCACTTCCTTCATCGATCGCTCTTCTTCTCCAGCAGATACTCTGGTTTGTTGCAACTTTTCTTTTGGAGAATCCTCAAGATCTACAATGACCCGCCTTCTACCACTGGTAGTCCTTACCCACTTCCTTGTTTATTTAGAGGAGTTGGATGGCTCTGATGTTTGTGCATGTGAATCCTCCTGCTACGCAGGCTATTTACCAGCATCTTTCTTATGCGTTGGATTCTCGACGATGGTAGGGGGATTTTGAGTTACTTCCTCCCTGGGCTCTATGGCAAACTCTTCCCTTCTATAATGTTGCTCGGACATTAAAGGGTTCAAAGAATTTTCTACATCTGGATGTGCGTTCTCTCAGATGCCATCAAATTTTTCATCAAGGGCCACCTCTTCGTAAAGCTTGGTGGTTGCCTTAATCTCTTGTCGGAAGATCCAGAAGTTTTGAATCTTTTCAGGACACCATTCGAGCTTTTGCAATTGGGTGCACAGAGCCTAGTTGATCTTTTGATTTGCATTGGCCCTCCCAACTATGTAGTAGAAGTTTAGCCATGATGGTTGCATGTCATCTGTCGGTAAATGTTTAAGGCCTACATATAACCTTAAATTCCCATCCTCAATATTTCTCTAGGGGTCCCAAAATGGCCGAGGCTGATGTGGGATTCTTATGCCAACCTTTGATAAATTATTTTTGGGGTTGTATTGTTAGGTGTCATTTATCACCACCAACCCAAGACAACCCAACTTTGAAAAAAAAATCTCTGAAGTATCAATCTTCGAAGTCCTTTTCTTGATCAACGACATAGAACCAAACATGACCAGCAACACTAAATAGGAGGTTAAATATTTCCCCCCCAATAGTCATTATCAATAGTACATAGCTGCCTCATTGCTTCTAAGACTACAACTCTGTCGGAAAGAAAATGGGGGAGCCAGAAGGGCTCCCAGGTGAAACCTCGCATGTAGAGTATGGTGAAATCCATGCCAAAGAACCAATCATAGGGTGGTACAAGCTTTCCCAACTAGGAATTCTGACGGGGTGATAGGCATGTGGTCATTTTGACCCCAACTCTATCCAAAGCCCGCAAAGTTGGGGCTAAGAAAAAATATAAAAACACATAGTAATCAAAGGTTTTCGACATGATAGGAGTCCATGTCGAAACTGGCTTCCTTAGGCCACTCTCGTCAAAAATAGCCAGAGACATAAATGTCAAAAAATAATTCAGATTCTGGTGTAATATCAAGTAGGCCAAGAAAGAGGAATACCTGAACCTAGAACCAACCTAGAAATCCTATAGTTGCTGCCAAATTCCATCACTAATAACTTTCACAAAATCCAAAAGTGGAGCCACATTGTTCTTTCTCAACATAAAGGTGAGGCACATTTGGAACTCGAAAACCTGCTTGTTCGTATCCAGACCACACACCAGCGCCAGCATAGAAGAAACAGAATAAGGCCCACCTTTTAGAGCCCTTAGACCAAAAGGAAATTTAGGCAGTGCTAAAGTATTTATCGGCTGAGCAATTTTGGTGCAGTAAAACTGCGACACCATTCTAAGTTCTCCCCACTTTTCATGTATCATGTTTACTTCAAAAATCTCAACATCCCAGGTCAAGGGGAGTGGGATGCACAACATATGTTGAATAGCTTCAGGGCTGATGATTACTCTAAAATTAGTGCCACTTATCACTCCAGTGTTTGGGTCAAAGCCTGTCGCGCATGCTGCCATGATTTCTGGGCAAGGATGTACCAAGGGAACCATGTACTGGGGAAGCCCATAGTCCCATAGATACTTGTTGAAAGGGTCTGTTACATTCTTTATTTTCTCGCATGTGACTTCCCTAAGGCTCTTAGGATTGTGGGATAGCTCAGGATCAAAGACATTATCCCAATCCTCTGCAACCAAAGCCTGATCTCTATGAGGAATCGCGTTTAGTATTCTCTAGTCCACCTGACTGGTGAAAGTCCAGCAAGGCTTTGTGGGGATACCTAGAGTAGCATAAGACTCCTGGTCGTAGATTTGTACATGAGGCACCTTCTTCCTTTGCTTGACTATACTCATTGGGGCTAGGGCCTATGTTGGATTCTTTGCAATCTCAACCATTTTCTCTTTATTCACAAGAATTCTTTGCAAACTTTTGCAAATGGCTTAGCTTCTGAAAAACTCTTTCTCTCTTGTGAATACCTCAGCTATTTTATCCTTAGATAACTCTTGCAATAAATGTGCTTTTCATTTTTAACCTTCTTTTTGATCTTCGTGAAAAATGGCCAAAAAGGGAACGTGTCAGCCATCCATACCTAGTTGCTATATGTGTCACCAGCCTTTCATGCATATGGAATGATTTCCAACTTGCCAAATCACTCTCTACATTTAAGAGATAGACTTTTGCATGTGGTGGTGCCTGATTTTCTTGAACAACAAACCAAGACAACCTTGAAAAAACTCTTTCGCAAGTTTTATGTATTTACTGATTTTATTGAATGTACTTGGGTGCGTCGCCCAATAGCTTTTCTTTAAGATTTTCTTTGATTCGGATGGGACGACAGCCCCTTATGCTAGCACCTGGCCAATTTCTAATGAATTTTACAACTTGAACAGAGCAAGTTGCACCTGTACTTGCATATTCTCATCACTACACATGCCGCAACACTAAAAACCAAAGCTTGGCGACACACTTCGTCTCAATCATGATTATGGCCTGCCTTGTCTAGTGAGCCTCAGCTAGTCTATAAATAGGACCATTAGCAGTATTGTAAATCACAATATTTCGTAGCATTCCTAGCTTAGCAAGCCTTTCTTATCTTAGCAATTTCATCTTCTATCTAGAATAGTACGCATCATGGAAATGCTAATAAGGTTAGTCTGCAAGAAGAATCAAGCTGCTTTCTTAGGCAAAATTAGGTGCAGACGCTTAAAGCGCATGATAGGTGTGAAAAACCTACTATATGTGAAGGCAATTAAGTGGGTTCTTAGGAAAGATTGCATAGAGTATGAGGAACAGTACCGGGTAAACACTAGCATCTGCTCCCATCTTGTCACCTCGCTGCTAGATATCAGCGTCTCCAAACGCAAGATCTTGAAGCTGACAAAGTGGGTGTTCCCTCGATGCTACCTCAGAGGACTCATGAGGAGCATCATGCTAAAGTCTGCACCGGTTGCTTCTTCCTCATGCGGGTGCATTACATCGAACCATTCTGAAACCTCTTGTGGTACAAGGATTTTGAAAGGATGGTGTTTCCTGATCTCGTGCTGTCGATTGCTACAAATGTTGGTCCCTCCCATTGATAATCTGAGAATGAAAATGGTCCTTAATTTTATTTTTTCCCTTTTCTAAGCTCCGCTTTATAGCATACATATGTATATATTTCGATACAAGGCCAATGGCCCCTATCTTATATAATGTAAATTTTTGGCCAATATATATAATACTTATATTTTTCCAGAAATGTCAACCCATTTACAATGTTCTTTCAATTTTTTGCACTATTGTTGTTATTTCATAAAGCACTAAGAAGACCCAAAACTTTAAAGCAAGAAAATAATTACATATTTACAATTTACAAAGCCATCACATAGGCAGAATTAGTGGAATTTTTTAAGATGTATTTCATTAACTGGAATACTTAGGGCGTTACCTTCCTTGTCTTCCAACTCGAAAGATTTGAAGTGTTTACACTAGATAATTTTGAAAGGCCCTTCCCAGAGGCTATCTAATTTTCCATGTTGGTCGGGCTTTGCTCTGTGCTCATTGAATTTGAGCACCAAGTCCCCGCATTGTAGCTCTTGATTTGATGTCTTTTTATCAAACCATTTCTTTACCACCTACTGGCGGTTGTTCATCGCCTCAAGGGCGTACTCTCTCTTTTCCTGAACCTCGAGTAGCTTAAAAAACCTTACCTCCATTACTCTATTTTGTTCAATCTCCAGAGATTTAAGCAACTGCAGGGCAGGGATTTCCATGGTGATATGCAACAATGCCTCCTTCTCATACACCATCTCATAAGGAGATGTCTTTAATATCTGCTTGGGCATGATTCGGTCTACCCATACTGTTGTTCGAGATTCCTATGCCATTCTCTCTAGTATTTTGAGTCTATCTTCTTAATTAACCTAATGAGGTTTTTATTTGTAGACTCTGTGAGGCCATTCCCCTGGGGATAATAGTTAGAAGAAGTTTTTAGGAAAACCCCATACTTTAATGTGAACTGGTTCATCTTCAAGCCAATGAAAGCTTTAGCATTATCAGAGATTATTTTTTTGGGCGGGTCAAATCTGGCTACCAACTCCTCCAGGAAATTAACAATCTCCACTTTTGTTGCATTTTTCAATGGCACTGCTTCTGCCCATCTAGTGAAGTAGTCTATAGCTGTCAACATCCACCCATGTCCAGCTGAAGAGAAAGGGTTAATCATCCCAATGAAATCCAGACCCCATTGAGCAAAAGGTTTCGTCATAAAACTGACACTCATTGCAAGACTTAATTAGTGAAAATACATCATTGAAAAGTGTTGGCCAAAACTAACCAGCACATATAATTTTAATTGTTGTGGTCCTTGTAGAAAAATTTCCTCTGACTGGGCCATTGTGGTATTGATCCAATATTCTCTTTGCCCGCTCTTCATTTACACACCTTAGCAGAATGCCATTAAAATTTCTTTTAAATAGAACACACTCCAAGAGAACATAATTTTTATTCTATAAATGATAGAAATGCCTTTTAAAAAAAGGTAAATTAATCAGATACCTTTCCATCTACATGAATTTTATTCTATCCCCAAGCTAGATGCCCTGAGAACTCTCTTTGTTCAATAACACAAGTTCTGGAGCTTCAAACTCTATTATTGGTTTACTGTTTTCAATGAGATACTCGCACAGTCCCTTTCCTTTGACTGTCTTGATAGGTCTAACTTCAATATCATATTCTAGGATCTTGGTGATCCAATTAGCTCTTTTCTCTGTGATTTCTCTTTTTGTGATATACTCCCTCACACTAAGATGTGGTATACAAATAATCACCTTATTATATGATATCAAGTGTTAGAAATTCTTAAGCCCTTTCACAATGGCGAAGGCCTACTTTTCTACAAAGGTGTACTTTATCTCGTACTCTTTTAAGGTTCGTGAGTAAAAAGAAATAGGAGACTCCCTTTTATCTTCATCATCTTTTTGCATAATTACAGTGGCAATGTTGTTTCCACCACCAAAAATGTACATAATAAAATCTTTTGATAGGTTGGGTTTAACTAACACAAGGGTAGAAGAAATAGCTTCCTTTACAAGATCAAAAGCTTCTCTGGCTTTCGTCGTCCATTTGAAAGTCCTGTCTTTCTTAAGCATTTAGGTAATAGGCCAAACGATTCCTACGAAATCTGCAATGAATCAGCTAATGAGGTTGACCTTACCCAGAAATGACTGCATGCCCTTCTTGTTGACAAATAACGAGAGCTCCCAGATCACATCAACTCTTTTAGGATCAGTAGAAATACCCTCCTTAGAGACAATATACCCCAATAGCTTCCCCTCGGGAACTCTAGACACAAATTTCTTCGGGTTTAAAGAAATCCCAAATTCCTAGAACTTTTGGAAGACAAGCTCCAAATGATCAAAGTGATCATCAGTAGATTTTGAAAATACTGTCAAATCATCTAGATAGATAAGTATAGTTTTATGGATCAAATCCTTAAAGGCAATATCGATAGCTCTTTGAAAGGTGGCTCCAGCATTCAAGAGTCCAAAAGGAATCTTGGCATATGCATAAGCTTCCCACTTTGTGGTGAACATTGTTTTATGTTGGTCTTCTCCCTTTACCCGAATCTAGTTGTAGCCCAAAAAACCATCCAATATTGAAAAAATTTTGGAGCCAGCTACAGTTTGTAGAATTACCTCCATTGAAGGTAGGGGGTAATGATCCTTTAAGGATGCTCTATTCAAGTCTCAGAATTCTACACACAGTCGTATGTCTCCATTTTTCTTCCAAACTAGTACCAGATTTGACACCCAAGTGTTTTGTTTGATCAAAAACACTATTTGGGATGCGACCAATTTATTCAACTCTTGTGACATGAGAAATTTTATCTTTGGGTTCATAGTTCTCTATCTTTGATGAACTGGTTTTTCCCCTTCTGACAACTCAATTGTATGCTCAATGATCTTGGGATTATATCCTTTAAGATCATCATATGACCAGGCTACTACACTCAGATATTCTTCACAAAAGTGCCTTAGTCTATCCTTATTCTTCTTAGATACTTATTTCCCAACCTTGAGCATTTTGTCTTCCCCGATATGCAAATCGGTGTAATCACCCTTGTCAGCCATGAGCTTCCTTTTGTCTCTTGTTGCATCATTAGAATCAAACAGGCTCTCTAGAGTGACTAGGCCTCTCAGAAGCTTATTGGATTTCAACTGGATAATTTGATCCCCATAAGCTTTTGTGATCTTTGGTTGCAGCTGATGGGTGAATTCCACAGACAACTGGAGAAATGACATGATATGATTGTCGCTATCGAACACTTTCCAATCTTGATTGTTATCTGGAACAACGGGTCTTGCAATTACCCTCACCGCATGCTTATTTCTTAATAATTCAGAGGTTGGCTCAAATTGGGCCCCGATAGTCACCATCCAGTCAGCTTCAGAGTTATTCTCTCTTTGTATAGCCTAAATATTAAAGGCCTCAAAGTTGTCAATAAGATCTTAGACTCTATGTCGGTAGGATCGCATATGGACATTTTTCGTAGCAGAAATTCCTCGAATCTGGTTGACCATCAATTTCGAATCTTCGAACAAACTTATCTACTTTGCACCCATTTGTTCCACAAGGCTTAACCCATGGACAAGACCTTCATATTTTGCTTCGTTGTTTGAGCATGTGAATTGGAAATGGTAAGACCTCTGGGTCTTTTCCTCAGACAGGGATGTCAAACATATGCCTGCTCTAGCTCCAGCTCTACATCTTGCTCCATCAAAATACAAAGTCCATAACCCCGAGAGTGCTTTTTTTCAAGACTCCTTAGTAACTTTGGGCATAGATTGGCCTTCCTCATGTATGACATAAGTGTCGAGTCCAGTTGCATGAAAATTTCCAAAAGAGTTAGTATCAATAAACTCATTCAACAAATTTTCTTCATCCCCTGTCTGGGAACTAGTAGCTTCTTCTTCTTCTAGAAATTCCACATTGAACCTCTCCTCCTGAGTAATTGAAATGTGTGTTCCTTCAAAGTTGAGTAGAGCCTCATCAGCAACATGCTCAAAATGCAAATTTTTTGACAATAGTTTCATCTTGGCTCCATGCTTGGTCCTCAGAATTAGGTGTGACCAGTCCAATGCTAGATATCCTCTAACATTTTCTATGAACTCTCGGGACAAATGAATCCCAAATAAAGGAGGAATATCAATGAGTACAGTATCCTGATTTATAGTGATACTAGGGTAGGCAAACAAAGTCATAGGCAATCCCTTGATTACCCCGATAGTATCAACTTTATTTCAATCTAGCTACATGACTCCTTTGTTCAGAGGCTCATATTTTAAACCCAAAGCATCAGCTACTTGCTTTGGCATGACGGTGGTGCTAGCACTAGAGTCGATCATACAATTATGTAATAGCTTATTGCCAGTAATAAGTGTTAGAAAGAAAGGATTAGGTTTAGGCTTACTTTCTTTTCTGGACTCAAGCTTCTCCTCTAGTTGATTTGTTAGCATTTTATCCAGGTCTGACCTAGATACTTTCTCTTCATTGGACTGAGTAAGTACCTTCACATCCTCCTCTCCGACAATGCCTTTTGTAATAGTACCTTTTGCTTTGGAATAGCCAGGACATCCCACAAAGAAGCGTTGGTAGATGACTTCTTTAGTTGTTCCACCACATTAAACTATGCTCGCGACTGGTGAGTCATGGTTACTTGCTCTTTAGGTTTCGTAGTTGGTATTGGCTTCACCACTTGTACGTCTGGCTATTTGGCAATAGCCGGGATGATCATATGAGCCTTTACCTTTGAAGGAGGCGGATCTAAAGAACTAGGAGGAACCGCACTAGTATGTTGTGGGACTGACGATGGGCTTATTGGTGGACTAGGTGTCGGCTGAGTTGAAGCATTAGTTGGCAGGGATGCAAACTCTCCAATAAATCTTAGCTTAGAATGTGTGTTGTAATCAAACTGTACCCATGGAATTTGAGTTATAGGAAAATCATTTGGAAACGTTGACTCCTCTCCTTCATTCAAAGAAAAGAGCGCTTGGTCAGGAACAATGTCTGACTCTTATTGAATGGACATCCCTTGCATTTGAGCAGTGAGGATAGCATTTTCCATCTACTGAGAGGCGTATGATTGGTTGTTGGGATCAGGTGCATCGCCTTGGCTACATTGGTTTGCGATCTTTTGTTGCAAATTTCCTATGGGCAATTTCTCGGCATGTGCGCATCGTTACAAGGAAAACACCATGAATTGACATCTTTGGCTAAGTTGTTTTTTCCAGCCACCAGCTCTTTATTCAAACTACAATGAACGGTCTGCATTGGCAAGGTTACAAGAACCATCTGGTTACTTGGCTGAGCCGAGACATTTTTGAGTGACCTATCTTGCCACTGATTTGATTGGTACAAAGCCTTTCTACCGTGGTAATTATGGTATGTCGGATTTTGATAGTTATATTACTACCACTTCATAGTATTCAACTCATTACTCATGGCCCACATTTGTTCCTTCATCTCATTCATCTCAGCAGCCAAGGGATTAGGCATTGGGGCCATAACTAGAACTGCACTCAAGATAGTTCTGGGATATACGTACATAGATTGGGGAGGATCCGTAGGCACGCTGGTTGAAGGAACTTTGGCTTTTGCAGCATTGCACTTGGGAAACAATGGCATGATGGGTCTCGGTGCCAACTTTCTTGCAATGATCAAATTATTTTCTGTAGTGATAGCGAAACCATAAGCATCAGGAAGAGTCTCTCTGCCAAGAGCTTGTAACATCATGGAAATATCGAGGTTCATTAACTTTAAGTAGAACATAAATGCCAAATCCGGGGGTGGATGAATACCAACATGCACTCTCTGTGAGGTTGAATGGAACCTCGCATTGTAATCAGGCAGAGCTTCATGAGGAGCTCGCTTTATATTTTCTAGTTAATGGTACAACAAAGACTTGTCACCAGCATTCGAAAAATGCTCATAAAACGGGGCTCCGATTTGGTCCCAAGTTGCAATAACACCTTTCCTCGGAAAGAGGCAGCCAACAATCTAAGAGCTACATTTTCATTTGATACGCCATGTACTAGACATACGTCTGCCACATCTTGGAGATGTTCTGTTGGTGTCTTTGACTCATCCTCAGAATACTTAGGGATAGATTTTAGAGTGGAAGCAGGGATTGAAGCCCATACTATAGAAGGCATAGGTGCAACTAAAGGATTGTTGGAGTCCCAAGCTACATAATTTCTAGCAGCCATAGGTATAGGCGGAATAGGCAACAATAGAGAAGGAGACAGAGGAGGTGAAGGGCTACCTTTCCGACCTCTCAGGTGCACAAAAACTAAGGGTGGTACAAGCTGGCTAGGGACTCCTATAGCCTGCGACCTAGTTACAGGCCAATGGCTCATACACACTTATAAAACCAAGCGAACATGCTAGTTCACTGTCCCACCAGGCGTACCATAAAATAAATTGTTGACTCAGGATTTTGCATATAGTAGCAGTCTCATGGGAAACTTAGCTATTGGGGGACATTGTGCGCTAGCTAAGTGACCTCTGGGGTTTTATCAAAGCTGACTCTTCATTTAGTGGGGAGGTAAAAACTTAGAAAGATAGCAAAATATAAAATCTACACTACAGGCGATGTGCCAAAATCATAAACAAATTCACCAAAGCATAGTGCAGAATGCAAAGGCCCAAACTACCAAAATGTTGTTCATCAAGTAAATTTTCTCAAAAGCACTTTAAAGATAACAAATACCCTCTAATGCGCATAGCATAATCTCACATAACTTTAGCTAACACAAAAGAGTCGCGAAAACATGATCTGTATTTATTTAGCTATGAAAGATTACAAAAGCTGAAGAACAGGCATTCATACAATATAACAAGATAATAGCAAAGACTAACAATCTTACTAAATGCATGAAAAATAGAAAGACCGAATTGATTTGGCATAGTCTGGAGTCTTCAAATTTAATAAAATTAATACAAAGGATTCTTCCCAGTGCCCGGGAGTTTTTATCAACTTAATCAACAACCTAATAAAAAGAAACATGGCTGCATTTATAGGCCAGTCCACCGCCTGAAACACATCTAGAGAAAGAAAGTTGCGAGCAAGGATCGATGCCCCAGATCACCTCGAGCCACCACAATAAACATCAATCGCCCAGGAGCATGCCAGCGAAGCCATTATAGGGAACAAAAAACCATGTAGTAGCAGAAATGAACACGCAGCGCCATAGAAGAAAATGCGGTAGTAGGTGAGTACAAAAGGCATAGTAGCAATTCCAAGGTAACTGGCACAGCATCAACTACCACATGTCACGTAAACGGGGCCTAGAAAAAATATGAAGGGATGCCTAGCGAAAAGCTCTGAGAGGGAGGCACATGGAGCATGCCAAAGGTAGTGAGCAGTTGAAAGGTAAGGAGCAGTCGCAAAGATAAAAATAGAAACAGCAAAGGCTTAGTAGTTTTTTGTGAAACAGTTCTGATAAATGGAAGAACCTTAGGTGAAGGATTAGTGTACAAAAATTATAACATTGCAGATGCTAGGGTTCCTATGACAGGTTTAGAAATTTTCAGGCTCTGGTATGGGCAGTGCAATTCACCTCACCTTTCTCTATTGCGTGGAGATATGATATGGGGAAACTGGTTGAACCAAATATTGTCCCTGATGTGGACCTGCTCAAAGCTGTGGCAGCATGATATGACCCTATAACTAGAGTGATTAGGGATAATTATGGAAATGTTCTGTTAAGTATAGGCAAAGAAGAAATTCAACAAGTATTTGATTTGAGTGAACCTAGTCCATTTTTGGTTCAAATTGATCTCGAGGAGATGAAGCAAGAATATGCAATATCAAATCTGGTGTTCAGGTTGAAGCTTCTTCCTCCTCATCTAGATAAGGCAGGAAATTCTACAGTTTACATCTCTCCCAGTGACCAGGAGCCTTTCAGGCTAAGCTTGTTTTCCAATCACTTTTTGGCCACTTTCTACTCACTTTGCTAGATTTTGGGTTTTATACCAAATACTGTTATGCCAATTTCATACATGTTCATGGGGGCCTAGATACAACACCCCAATTTCTCCATGATATATGACTTTGCATCTTTTCTGGACAAAAAAGATACATGATGGATTGCTGAAATTGCAAGTAGGAGATACTAGCAATCCTTTCTTCTGGTACTCATTGCTAATGTACATGTTTTTGTATAAGAATGTTGACTTCTTCTCAAATAAGATGGAGTTAAGACAGCACATAAATGGAAAAAGGTTACTTGTGCAAGTTTGGATTGCAGACCTGTCATACAACAAAGGAAGCACCAGTTATGTGCAATTTGACAATTGATTTTCTTCCAAACTCAGGGCTCAGTTAATTGTTAATGTGCCCAAGATTTCTAAGGATCTTCACAACTTTCTCAAACCTAAGGGGAGGAAGCCTGATTTAAATGTTTTTCACAACTAGAGTGACATCATTTTGTACCCAGTCAGTACTGTTCTTAGAGTGTATGGTTTTCAGGGAGCCCCACATATCCTCCCTTTTAATGTGCCATCTAGAATGAGGTTTCTTGAGGTCATGTGGCAAATAGGTTGTATTCATGAGGACAACCTGACAGGGAAGGGGAAAGGGACTCTCTTCCTTGATTACACTATCGTATCAGATTTTGTGTTCTCCAAGGGAGGATGGGTCCAATTTGGGAGATATTTTGATGACTTTCATTTGAGGAATGGTCCCAGGTGGCAGCATGATCCAGAGGGTTTCTTTGCCTTGTTTAGGCAACAGATTAAGGGTGGAAAGTTTACCCATGAGTTTAATTATCCTGAAGAGTTAATCAAGAATAAATTTGATTTGAACAGATAGGAATTGAACAAAGAGAAGTGGATTGCATATGAAAAATTGCTGGTGGTAGTGCATAAAATGGATCCCAAGTATGATTCATTGATGGAATTCACTCCATTCCACAAGAAGATTGATTTCTTGATGGATAATTTCAAAGAGATCATGGGCACTCTTATGACCAAGAAGGTCAATTTGGATTGGAATTTTGGTATACAGAGACCAGAGGTGAGGCCTCAAGAAACAAGGCCGACTTATCAACCCACGGTGAGCTAGCCTCTTTACAAGAGAAAGAGGAGTGACAATAGCAATGAGGAGGAAGAGGATAAGAAGGGAAAGAAGATAATGAAGATGTAAGCTCACTTAGGGCCGAAGATCAGAGCACCTCGAGGAATAAAAATAATTGATTTAGATTCTCCACCACAAGTTGATCCTGCATTTCCACCATCAGAGCCAAACCCTAAGAGGCAAAGAGTTGAGGAAACACAAGAAGCTCTAATGGATGAAATAATTTTTAGTAATCAAGATATGCAGTTTGGTATTCCATCTCCTCCTAGATCAACTCAATTAGTACTATCTGATATGGATGTAAAAGGCCAATGTGTACAAGATGCCATAATGGAAGCATGCAAGGCATTCTTGGATGACAATGCATTTGTGAAGACTTCAATTTTCTTGCAACTGGTGTGGAGGATGAAGCTAGAATAATACCAATCCAAATGCAAGGAGATAAGAGAATCAACGCCTGATAGGTCTGATCAAGATATTGATGATGAGGTGAAGGTTGAACTCATGAATGAATTCAAAAGCATCACTGTTGAGGAGGGAAGGAAGTTGGTGACCCAGGATGGTGTTATAATTTTACCTAAGTGGGACATAGTAGATGCAATGGCATTCAATGCTATTATGAAGTCCAAACATCCCATGCAGAACACTGAGGATGAGTTCAAAGAAGCACTCCAAGATTTGGCCTTTAATGAAGAGTATGAGACCCTGGCTATTTGGGCATTGGCACCCCAAGCAGAAAGCCAAATGTTACTGATATTAGCCTAAACCTAAGGGGAGGGTTAATCATCAAGAGAGTTTTTGAGACCTCAACTAAAAAAGCTACAAAATTGATTGTAAATGTGGCCAAATTGGCCCAAAAGATAGCTAAAAGAGAAGAAGTTGAGAAGAAAATTTTGATGGAGAAGTATAACACCATTATTGGAGAGTATAGTAGAATGCAGAAAAGGAATGTTGAGCAGCAAACTGAGGTAGACAGGCTGAAATATAGACAAGTGGAGGAGTCTTCTAGTGCTCCTGGTACCTTGATCTTACCTTCTACATCAAGGTCAGTACCTCCAACTTCTCCAATTGTTTCAACTCTGGGATCCCCCATCCAGACTCCTGCTCCCAGTCCTTCATTAGAACTAGTTCAAGAGGAAGTTGAGTACTCTATAGATTCCACCAAAAAGAAGATACTAAATAAGATTACAGAGCTACAGGCAGATCTAAAAGAAAGTGAGGAGGGAGCAGTTTTCAAGCAAAATGAAGTTGTGGATACATATTTGAGGCATTTGAATGAGAGAGTTGATGGTAGATTGCCATCAGTTTATTCTTTATATTATTTATTCTTGAATTCAATAAAAAACATTAATAGGGATCAAGAATTAGTTTTGCCTTTAGTTGAGAAATGGATCCCTAGGGCCAATGACCTAGATGTTATGTATAAGGCCTCTAGATTTGATGTAGCTAATAGGCCTCAATCATTAAGGCCTAGTCAAATTTTTGTAAAGTCACTGCAAGATTTCCAGGCCTTACCTGATGATTTGAGTAGGAGGATTAAGGAGTTAGTAAATAATTTTGATGACTGGAGTGACACATCTTTACCAGATATAGTAGATGCCCAAGGAAATGTTACATCACTCCAGTAGTGGCAGGATAGGGTAGATGAAGTCATCAATGCACAAATCAAATTGATTTGTGATGACTCGGATTATAAAATGCTGGTGAGTAGTATGGATAAAATCATTAATACCAGCACATTTTTGGAGTCTTTTGAAAAGGAGGTGAATCAAGTAGTAGTAAAGCATACACCTTACAGTGCTAAGGTGAATGAAGTGGTGAATTTTCATTGGCCAACGGATGAAGAATATCAAAAATGGGTTGACAAATATTTAACTGAAGAAGAATAGGATAGAGTCTACTACTGGCAGTTAATAGCTTAGCGGTTATGGTTATAACAAATTTTGGGTATGTCTGGATGGTAGTTTTGGCATAGGTTTTTGAAGTTTGGCCAATGTAGCAACTATTCTCCAATGGACAGGATAAACAAGAAGATTCTCTAGGGACTCAGTTGTTGTAACAACTTTTTGAAATGTCATAGGGCGGTCCAAATGACAGGTGACATGTGTATTTATGGCCCGATGGTTGTTTGCTCCTTCATTCTCTATAAGATGGATTTCAAGGCCAGAAATATGGGTTAGCAAGTTAGATATCTTTAGGTCAAGTCTAAGTAAAGTTGTAGAGCGGATTGTAAAGAGCCTGATGTTATAGTGGAAATGCTACTCTTAGGTTTTGTGTTATTCTGTTGTAGGTTTTAGTTTCATGAGTGCTTGATGTTTCAGGACAGTACTAGCATTTGAATGAAAATTACTCATTTCGAGCTCGTCTCTCCATTGTATGAATATATCATTATCTTGAATAAAATGATCAAGGGTTATTTTGTTCATCTCACTATTGTGGTGTGTATGATTCTTGTTTTAGATTTAATTCAAGGAATTATTTAAAATGTTTAAGTGAGGTTATAGGTGGATATGTTCATGTAAGGATTTGATAAGTAGTATTGGGTTAGAATACAAATTGATAGTATTGTAAGACAATATTATTTGACATTTTATATGATGTGTCTGAATCTGTCATGGATCCTCAAATGCTTATGAATTTGACTCCTCCAATGGTATATGGAACTGGTCTAAGTTGTAATCATTTGTGAGGTTTTGTATGTAAAGAGTGAAAGTCTTATTTCCAAGAATCGACAATACTTTAAACAAATTCATTTATATTCAAAATAAAGTCGACAAAATGTGAAACTATTTAATTCCAAATGACTTCAAAACAACGACTTAAAGTCGACAAATATATTCATAATACTTCCAGTAAAATTTATACATGTGTTATCTTACACAACATTGATAATAATACAAAGGTATATGTAACTTAAATTTACAATTTGAGACTTAGGCATTATGTCGCCTTAAGCTTTTCAATACATAATTCTAGATATAAATAATACATAAATGAAGAAAACATCCTTTGATCTTCAATCCAATAGCTTATCTTCAAATATGAAGACGAGAACAAGAATCAGATGCTTTTTCCACCTAACCTCGAAGCTTACGCTTCCCTGGAATTCCTTAGTCATTCAAAGAATACTCGACCCTGCACGAATCGCTTAGCAAAAAGCAGTCAACAAGTAAGATGGAATTTGGTGTGTGCCTAGTATAACTAGTAATACCACAAGCATTTTCATTTTTCTAATTCATTTAAGAAACAAGCAAGTTTGATACTAGGATATGGTAGAGAGTTAATTCATTCCATCTATTTCAATGGTCCTTAAGTTACTTGGCCAAGTAAAATTTCATACATGACAAATAAAAGTAGTTTTGGAAAAGCAAAACTACACTCTCTATAAACCCATATTCGGCACCCGTCCCAGAAGGTAACTTTCCAAACACTTGACATGCACATTCGTTTATCAAGCATGCATGGTTCCATTCATAATAAAATTAATCTTTCTCAACATCTTAACTACAATCTAGTTTCAAGAAAAAATGGTTTAAATGCAGTATTTTCATTGTTTTTAAATATAAACATCATTAAATTAATATTTAAATCGAATAATTAAAATAACAAAAAGAAGGTGTATCTCAAGTATGTAATCTAATTACATATTTAACAAGAATTAAATGAGCACGCATTCTTTCAGTTTATTTGCTCATGAAATTTAATAACACTTTAATATAGCCTTTCTCTAATTTGTTTAATTTCAAGGTAATTATATTTTTACTTTATTTTTTTTTCTTTTTTGTTTTTCCTATTTCCATTAAAAATATTATTTTCACCAAAAACATAAAACCTCATATTTAATTATGTTTCGAAGGCAATATTTTTTAGAATAATTCCTGAAGATTTATCAAATTTAACTCAAGTTTTTTTAAGCATATATAATACACAAAAATATTAAATCTTATCATTTTGGAAAATAGTCAATAATTTTATTTAAACCAAAAACACCGTCTTTTTTGTTTCTATTGTTTTGAAAGTTTTATCTATGTGACAGTTTTGATTTTTGAAGCATTTCTAAATTTAAATAGATCTAAAACAGTAATTTTTTGTTTGCATCTTTTTAATATATTAAATCAAAATTTCCTAAAATAAATAAATCTATTGTTTCTTGATATTTTTCTATTCAAGCTGTTCAACAAATTTTTGTTTAAGTTATGTTTTGATTTTCCATAAAAACACAGTTTGGTGTAAGATCTTTCTTCTAAATTGATTAAAACAGATTTTTTTCTATTAAAATTAAAATACAAGAATAAAAGAGAAAGAGTTAAACCCATATGTGAATTGACTGTAAATTTTGGTGAATATTAATTTCATTGAATCTACCTGGTATTCCTGTAGCTATGTGTTTCCTAATTCTAGTTTGTTGGTGTTTCCTCTATCAATTTTCTATTTCTAAATTTTCTTTTGTTTCTGACCACCTCTCTTTCTTCTTATCTCCACATTCGTATGAGAGTGAGATCTCGGTTCTCTTCTTTCATTCTAGCGCACCTTGCCTGTCTCTCTATCCATGCACCTCTTTCCCTTCTACTGGCTTCGTTCTCTATTCTTCTCCTATGCACTTCTCCTCTCTAAACTCACTCTCACCCATTCCCTGTTGGTTGTATCCTCTCTTCCTTTATTATGGTGCATGGGAGATAGCAGATTAAGGTTTTTTAAAAAAATCAGAAACACTCCCTTCCTATTGGTCGTGTATGATGGAGTTTTGAGCAACCTCCAAATAAATTAAGACTAAAATAGTTATCCTCTCTCATGGCCGTGCATGGGTAAGATAAGATGAATCCCCCAATTAAAAAAGATAGAAAAATATCTGTTTTCCAGCCTCCTCTCCCAAAAATGGATTTTACTTCTATGTGTCTTCTCCAATTCAAATTTTTCCTTCTCTATCTGTCGTGGGTGAATGGGGAGACTTTTGTGATCAGCACCCTCCCTATCCTCTAGCTGTGTGGGGATTAGAAGGTGGAAAGAGTTAATATGCAGCAACAAAACTCTTCTCTTTGCTGACTGCATGGGTTTTGAAGGCAATGGTTCTCAGCATAAACAATGTATTCAGAGTGAAATATTTTCTTTTCCTCTACTCTTCCTCCTTCTTACTCTTGCTATGCATAGGGAAGTATGAATATCTTGCAATTAATCTCCATATTTAGCTATTTCTCTACTGGCGCATGGAAAATAAGATAAATTATCCCTCTGTTTTCTACCTATGCTCTCAAAAACGGATTTCTCACTCTTTTTCCAAATTCGAATTTCTCTCTCATTGATCTTTACTCATGCAAAGATGTTGGAGTTATTCACCAAGCCAGATCCACTTTTCGCGTTTGATCTCCAGCTAATTTGGCCATGACTCCAAGTTTAAATTTTGATTGCATTCAATTTTGGCTGAGAGATATTTTCTTCAATTTGTTAAACTGTTATTTGAATTCCATTTCAAATTTGAACGTATTTATTTTTCCAATTTTTTTTCAATAACCTTGTTTTGATATTTTTTATTAGTTAAACATTTATATTTATTTTTCTTATTTATCAATTGAGAAAAATACAATTACATCAAATAACACTATTTTATATTTTATTAATTTTTTCATAATTAAAACTCTATTCCATTAATTTAAAATAAAAGCATCATTATTTTTAAATAATAACAAAATATTGACATAAGGAATTTAATTATTTAAATAAGATCAATTTTCTCACAAAATAATCAAATTGTCATTCAAAGCAAACATATACTATTTCACATATATTTGAAAAATCAATTAAACTTAATTTAAATTTGCAAGTATAATCATCACAAAAATACATTAAAATAATAACTAAGTGTGTGTGTGAGATTCCATCATCCTCATAAACATCTAATGGCTAAAACGACTCTACCTAATTGATGTTCTCTCCTTCATTCACATTCACTTGTTCCTGCGTTCACTTGGACTCGAATTTTCATCAGCAATGACAAACCCCAAATTTAATAAAAATGCATTTCAAATCATTTCAATTTACATTCCACTTTCAATTTCACTTCAATTTAAATAATCATTTGACATAATAATTAACAATCTCATGATTAATAATTTGCATTTAAATAATCAATAAAATCAGTACATGACATTGTATTCGTTTGTCTTTGCTTAGAGCTTGCTACAAATTGCAAATTAATAACTATCTAAAGTTGTGTAATATTGTTGTAGTATCTCATGCTCCAAGTAGTTGATATCATTGATGAATAGCCAATTCGTTTCAATCTTATCCTATTATGCTGAGCTATTAAGTGAGATGATCTATTATTATTGATGGTGTTTATAAGTTTGGTGCGGAGATTATAAACACATTAAGAGGATCACCCTCCCGATTTTTGTAGAGCCCAAAGTGTAGGAGGTTTATTAAAACCCTCTTCAGTTGGTCCAAGTCCTTCGAGCTTCCCCTGATTGGGATTGGCAATTCCATAGGTAGATTGGAAGATAAACTTGGTTACAGTAAAAACAACAAACAAAATGGCAACTCTATTGAGGATGTTAATTTGAATATTTCTTGTCAGTGGTCAGTTGTCCATTTTGCATAGAGTTATCATAGTATTTGTGTGATTTGAAGGTCGATCCCATGGTTTTTGTGTTTTTTCTATCCATTTCTTTTGTCGTTCAAAAGGTTTGTGTTATCCCGTGAAGTATTATTTGTACATTGTCAGTATAAGAAGTTCTAAAGGTCTTTTAAAATTCCACCAAGTGTTTCTGAATAGTTGGTATTCCCAAGATAATTGGGTGACGACTCTAAAGTCTTTGCACCAGTGTGCATTTTATTTGAAGATTTAATACTAATTAAAAGATCTTTGGATGAGCATGGATAATGAAGAACACCAGGTCATTCGTGAAGAATCACTCGGAACAGAAACTGGAAGGTGAACTTCCTAAGATGAAGAAGAAGGATTGGATAAAGAAAAAACTAGAAACTAGCAATGTTGCTCCCGCGTCACAGAATCTTGTACACCAAGGTACAAGTAATCCTTTACATCCTATCCTTGAGACTTTTGAGCAAGTGTCTAGACATTCAGAGTCTGATAGCTGTGGATTTTTTGATGCATTATTTAATACACCTATTCAAGAGGATGTAGCATGTCATAATAAAGGGCTTGTTAATGTCCAATATGCTGAAAAAAGAAGTAGGAGTAGAAGTCAAAGCCATCATAGAGAATGCACCAGTGATGTGCCTCCTCCTCCTACTGAAGATGATGGAACTCCTTTATTATCTAGGCATATACTTTAAGAAGTAAACCTGATAGACCTAAGTGATACATCGAGTTCTGATATGACCTTGCCCAACCTTGATGATTTTTTTGGAGATATTGATTCCTTAAGACAAGAGATCCAAAAGAAAGATGAACTTAGGATGAAAAAGGATAAGGAGAGAGAAATAGAACTAATGCATTCTATAATTGAAAGGGATAGATTAATTAGACAATTGGCAACAATGAAACTCCTGAACCAAAGTAGACCTGAGCCTGAAGAGGAAGGTCCTATTGTACGAGAAATTATTGATAAGGGGGTGAAGCCAGTGTCTAAAGTGAGTCCCATGGGTCAGATTGATTTCCAACCAAAGCCTACAAACCCAAAACCCTTGAACCCTATTAAGCCCCAACTAAGTAATCTAGATCCTAAACCTATTTTGGACAAGGGAAAATAGAAGGCTGAAGGGATTAAGATAAATGAGAGGGTGGCTTCTCACCATCCTAAACAATATCTCCTTCCACATGTGTCATCACAAGTTGAGACTACCTTGGAAAAGGTTAGGAGGGAAGGGGAATCTCTAGGAGAAGAGCTAGAGAGGAGTGAAATTGAGACTGCAAATGCAGAAAACAGAAGGAAAATAAGTTTCCTAAAAATTTTGAGTGTGGATGAGGTTACACAAGCTACAATTTCATCAAGTCACCAAGATGTTTTGAAAAATGGTCCTAAAACTAGTTTGGAAAATACCACAAATAACTATGGCCCAAAGGTTCATGCAACCAAATTTGTAAATCTACATCAAGATGGTCCTAAGACTCAGAATACATGGTCTAGTGATGACTCTTAGAGGACTGATGGACTATTTCAAAGGAGACCTATACAATTGGAAAGGTATAGGCAGTTATTCTTTGATGGTATTTTGGGTTACCCAAATCCCATCCCTAATGAGCTAGGAGAAAATATGAATAAGTTTTCTGATAACAATTCTTTTTCAATAGAGGAACATTTGAAAGCCTTCATGGATATGTTAAATAACTATGAGGTAGAGCATGAAGATGTTGTAATGAAATTATTTGTACAATCTTTGACAAAACATGCAAGGGATTGGTACAGAGGTCTATCGAATGCTAGTATTGGTTCATGGGAAGAGTTTGAAAAATGTTTCAAAGAACAATATGGTGATAAGACTAATGCTAGTTTCATGCTAAATGAATTCAACAACATCAAGAAGTCAGTGAATGAGCCTATGATAGAATTTAACCCTAGATTTCAAAAGGCAATGTATAGGTTGTTTTAGGTGACAAGACTTGATGAAAATGTTTGTTTACCCACTTATTTCAATGCTTTTGATGCCAAAATGGCATATCTCCTCAGAGATAAGGACCCTCGGACCATGAGGGATGCTTTCAGAGTGGCCATTAATATTGAAAGAATAGGAAAGCTTTTGGAAAATATGGTAGGAGGTAGGAACCTACTCTTTTAAAACATCCCAGGGATAAGACTGATAAGGTCTCTACTGCAAATGCTAAGGATGATGAGAAGTGGGATAAGGTCCTTAGTACTTTGAAGGACATAAATTATATTGTTGATAAGAAAGAGAAGGGTCTTGGAAATGATAAACAACAGTATAATAAGAATGATAGACCTCTTAGACTGCAAAATTATCCTTACAATACAAATTGGAAGTATGGAAAACCAATATTATCGGCCCAAAAGCCTAAAGCTAATCAGCAGACACCAAATCCTTTGTAGAAGAATTCTATAAATTTGGTACAAGATAGACCATGGTGTGACGTGTGTGAACACCCACATGATCAAAAGTATCATGGCATTGCCTAGTTTCTTGTGGCTGAAGGAAAAGAAGAGGATGCTCATGAGAAAACTCTTGATTATGAGTAGGGTGATGTAAATGTTTGTATGGCCTGATCATATATTGATGAAGTTGAATGTTCATCTGATGAGGAATTACAAAAAGCTGATGTGGATAATCAATGGCAGAGAAGTGAAATTTATCATCAACATGTTTTTTCTAATGAGGAGGGTGATTTTGACCATCATGCCTGTAATATGAAGCAGGCTGAAGATTCAGTGTCTCTAAGGAGACCATCAGAATATGAGATTTCCCAACTGACTAAGGAGATGGCTGCTCAAATGAGAAGTACACTTCAGCTAAGAAATAGAATTGTGGGTGGCAAGCAGGGTAAACCTACTGGCCTTTTTATTAAAGAATAGAAAGATAAAAACAAGGGTGTTAAAGTGGATAGCAAAAATGATGTTGTCAAAATCAAGGAGGTCAAGAATGACAAGATTTAGGTGAAAAAGACCAAAACCCCAAAGCCCCATGAAGATGTTACTCCTTTATTGGTAAAGACCAAAGTGATTAGCAAGTCTATTGAATCTTCTCTAGAAGAGAAGCAAAAGAAACTTGAAGGAAATCAACAATTGGAGAAGAAAGAAAGTAATGAAGGTATGATTCTTGAATTGCCTAAATACACACCCTTATACATGTTTCAAGTACTGTCCTAGGTTAAAGTTACTGTAGGTTTGTTAGAAATGATGAGAATAGCTGAGCATAAGGAAAAAACAATAGCCTTGATTACAGGAGTTGCTAGTAGTAAAATTGAACAAGGCAATTGTAAAGAAGCGAAGGACAAAGAAGAAATAAAAGAGAAAGAAGTGAAGGGAATTGTGTCACAAATTCCCCCTATGTATCTAGGGAATTCTATCAATATGTGCCTTGAGAATATAACCCTTTTTTTCTTGAGTGTTGATATAAATGGGAACACTCTGAGAAATTGTATGATAGACTCAGGGGCGTCAAATAATGTTATGTCAGTCAAGATCATGGAAGCAATGGGCTTAACAGTAGACACTACTCAAGGTAAATGCTATGCATTAGATTCAAGAGAAGTGCCTGTTATTGGGACTATTAAAGGATTGCCTTATAAATTGATCCAATACCCTGAGAAGGTTTTGGCCATGACTGTTTTAGTTGCAGACATCCCACCTCATTTTGGGATGCTCTTGTCAAGGAAGTGGAGTACATCAATGGGAGCTAATATGCAATGTGATTTATCATTTGCTACCTTCTACATTGATGGGAAAGATGTCAAGATTGAAAGAGAGTCTAAAGTACCTCATATGATTGAACATGATCCAATTGAGAATATGACATGTTTAATTGATAATGGCATACATGAATTCAGGGTTAAAGAATCCCCTAATGATTCTGATAAACTTGTTGCACCTATTGATACAGAAGTGCAACTTTTATCAGAGTCTAATGACTTGTGGACCATGTAATTTTATGGTGCAAGTTCAAAGGAGGGATCTAGTGCAGGTGTGTTGTTAAGGTCTCTGAGTGGAAAGACATTTAGGTTCTCTTTCACTCTATTATTTGAATGCACCAACAATGTGGCTGAATATGAGGCTTTGTTATTAGGGCTCAGGTTAGCTGAAAAACATGGGATAAAGAAGCTCAAAGTAATTGGAGATTTTGAGCTTGTAATTTCTCAAGTTGGGTCTAGATATGTGTCAAAGAATAAAATGCTGAAACAATATAGAAATTTTGTTTGGGATGAATTGGAAAAATTTGATGCTTTTGGTATAAATTGGATGGAGAGAGGCCACAATAAGGTGGCAGATTTTCTAGAAAATATTGCATTGAAATCAGATGACATGACTTATGCTACAATTTCAAAGGTTGAAGTGCAAACCAGACCATCTATTCCTGATAATATCAAAAACTATCTAGTTTTTGATAGTGATGATGATATATTGAGGTTCTTAAATTGTGTGGATGAATCTGAAAGTCAAGAAATTGACTTTGGAGCTTTTGTTGAAAAAATTGATGGTAAGGATACTGTGTTTGGGAATGAAGTTATTCAGTTAAAGACCAATACAATTCCTAAATGTTTAGTTGTTCTTGAAAGAGTGTTTGACAACCAGGATATGACAAAGGCTAATTGTGTTGCTTCCCATCTTAATGACCTGGAGGAAATAAACCTTAGAACAGAGGCATCACCAAAAAAGGTGTACATTGGAAATAAATTATCACCAAAGGTGAGAAGGATGTTAATTGATTTGTTAAGGAAATTCAGACATGTGTTTGCTTGGTCTTATGATGATCTTAAGGCTTATACGGAGGATTTATTTCAACATCAAATTCCTTTGAGTGATGGTGCTCAGCCATTTAGGAAAAATCAAAGGCCTATTAATCCTAACTTGGCTCCTAAAATGCAAGAAGAACTAATGAAGTTGAGAGATGCAGGCATCATCAAGACAATTAGACATTCATCTTGGGTGTTAAATTTCATGCCTGTGAGAAAGAAAAATAGAGACATTAGATTATGTGTGGATTTCAGAAACTTGAATGTGTCTTCATTGAAAGACAACTATCCATTACCAAATATGGAAGCCATGTTGCAGAGGGTAATAGGATGTGAGTTGATGTCTATGATGGATGGGTTTTCTGGCTACAACCAAGTCATGGTTAAGGAGTCTGAAAATTTTAAGACAACTTTCACTACACCTTGGGGAACCTATGTCTATGTGAGAATGCCTTTTGGTCTAACAAATTCAGGGGCTAATTTCTAGAGATCCATGGATGTGGCATTCTCGGATTTCATTAACTTGTTTTTGGAGATTTACCAAGATTATTTGACTGCTTATTCCAAGAAAGAAGATGACCATTGTGAACATCTAGAGAAGGTATTTAGCAAAGCATTAGATTATGGTATTTCCTTGAATCCAAAGAAGTGTATTTTTGGAGTGAAGGAAGGAAATTTGTTGAGACATATTTTTCTAAGGATGGGGTCAAAATTGATCCAGAAAAGGTGATTGCAATAGATAAAGTCCCACAACCCTGAAATGTCAAGGGAATACAATCTTTCTTTGGATAGATTAATTTCCTAAGGAGATTCATAAAAAAATTTGCTGAGATAGTTCACCCTTTTTCTAAGATGCTTAAGAAAGGGGCCAAGGTTGAATCGGAAGAAGAGTCAGTATAGGATTTTCAGGCCATTAAGCAAGCTATTAAGGAAGCTCCTGTGTTAAGAACCCTTGATTTTTCCAATCCCTTATAGATTTTCTCATTTGCTTCATTCCACGCAATTGCAACTATGTTGTTGCAAAAGAATGTTGAGGGTTTTCAACAGCCTATAGCCTTTTTCAACAAATCCTTGTAGGTTGCAGAACTCAAATATGACATAAATGAAAAATAGGCATATACACTAGTAAAAGAAGTAAAAGCTTTCAGGAAATATTTGATGGGAGGTACTGTAATTGCCTATGTACCTAGTGTTGTTGTGAAGGACATTTTCACATAGTAGGAAGTGTCAAGAAGAAGATGTAGATGGATCAACAGGATCCAATAATTCAACATCAAAATCTAGATTACTAAGCTAGTGAGAGGACATGGATTGCCCAAGCTTATGGCCCAGAGTAATCTGGAAGCAAATCAGATAAATTTTCTTGAAGAAGAGAATAGATCACACATATGTGACAGGGAACATTCTGATTAGTACAAAGGTGTGATCTATTATTTACAAAAGATGATATGTCTTGATGATTTGAGTGAAAATGAAAAGATGACATTGAATTTGCTTGCTATCAAATATGTTATCATAGTAGGAAAGATCTGGTGGAGAAATGGAGAAGGTGTTATGTTGAAATGTGTGGACCAAGATCAAGCATAAGAACTCTTAAATGAAATGCATAGTGGAGTTTGTGGAGGGCATTATATGGCCAAAACAACTGCACACAAAGTGATGAGGGTTGGATTTTGGTGGCCTACTATTTTTAAGGATTCACACCAATTAGTGAAGACATGTGATGCTTTTCAACATTTCTCTAGTAAGTTGAGAATCTCTGGTAACTTACCTCTAAAACCAATTGCAGTGAAATATCCATTCCAAGAATGGGGTATTGATTTTATAGGAGAGGTAGCATGTAAATCAATTGGAGGCCATTCATGGATATTGGTGGCCACTGATTACTTTACCAAGTGGGTGGAAGAAATTCCAACAAAGAAAACAACTCGTAAGGTGGTAATTGATTTCTTAATGAGTAACATAGTGACTAGATTTGGATGTACATAGAGGATTGTGTTAGACAATGCAATGTGTTTCAAGTCTGAAGAATACATGGAGTTATGTGAGAAGAATGGCATCCAAGTCTCTTACTCATCACCTTACCACCCACAAGGAAATGGACAAGCAAAATTGAGCAATAAAAGATTGATGAAGATTATTAAAAGAATCCTAGATCAAAATAAGCAGGCATGGGATTCTAAATTAAGATTAGCAGTCTAGACAGACAAGGTGACTATGAAGAAGGAAATAGGTTATGCCCCATTTGACTTAGTTTATGGGATAAATGAAAGGTTGCCCTAGAATAATCTAATGGAGATGTATAAGTTTGTCCAGATGTATGATAATGATAATAGATGTATAAGTTTGTACATATGTTAGCTGTACATTTCCTTCTTATTGGATTGTCTTTTTTGGACAATCCTTTTTGGTTGTCTTTGCAACTAGTCTGCTCTACCTGAGATTTTGAATTCTCACTTCATTCTAGTGGAATGAACATTCCTAGCTGGAGCCACTAATAGAGCTTCAAATTTTTTTCTTTGAATTCCATTATTATCCTACCTCTATACTAGTTTGTCTTATTATTTGGAAGAGACCTAAGGTTGGGGTTTTATTTTTTGTCTTCGTGAAAATCCTAATGTTTTATCTAATACCTTGGCTAGGATCTTTTCGGCTGTTACCTTTTTGAAGAGGGTTTTAAAATGACTTATGTCCTATTGATTCATCTAGGTCAAGCCCTTTTTAATAAACAGTGTTAAATATCTTTCCCTAACTTTATTATCTCCTAAGTTTAGGTTGGCTCATGCCCCATTTTTTAAAACAACATTAAGCCATCATTTTTCATTGGCCTAGGTGATGTCCCCTTGTCCCTTTAATATTTTTTTTATATTTCACAGGGAATGTTTTTTGGTGATCGTCAATCATCAAACAGTTGATCCTGACCATTCCCCGCGATCCCATGATGGCCTCACCACTGAGTTTCAACTGATTGCGATATCACGGGCGAGCGCCACGTGTATAAGTTGCTGACACTGAAAAATATTAACAAAGTTCTTTAATTTTTATGTCAAGCTTTAATATGTTATATAGTGGGTTCTTAAAACAATTATGAGATGTATGTGCTCAAGATCAACGATGGTGTTATAATCTTGATGAAAAAGTTACTTGACAGTTATATTCAATACTGGTGACTATTATGAATGACAACGATTGATGATGGTGGCAATCAATGGTTGCTCACCATTGCATGATTTAAAAATGTAGGGTGTTTAGTGATTACAATATCATGGGAAAACACCACATGTACTCCTTTGGCGATGAATACTATGGTAGGCCTTCAATGCTGAGATGGAGATTACATCAACCTTTTTGAAGGTGGTCGTTTGATGATTTGATGAAGGTAAAAGATCGACAGTTAGAATTTAAATTCGCATCAAATGCGATTGGAGCCATTGGTGTGGCATGTAAATGAGATTTAATGGTGGATGAGATGTTTACTAGCTCAATTCGAGTGACATAAAGTAATTTTTCCTTCGTCTTATTTCACCACAAAGCATTCAAGAACCTTCGCAAAGTAGTTATAGAGCTAGCGACACATTTTCGAGAAATTACAGTGAGATTTTAGTCTTCTCCAAAGCATAATCCCATGAGTTGTTCTTTGTATTGCTTTAGTTACTCTAATTATGGTTTTGTGAAAAATTGTAGTGTGTTGGTCAAAGGATTTGTTGATTATTGTCGTAGGGGTACTGGTTTGATTGAATTATGGGGAATTGCAAGGTTTTATTGTAGTTTCATTGTCTGAGTAGCCCTAGTCTATTCAAATTTTAAGTTTTAAAGAAGCCCTAGTTTATTTGAGATGGCACCATCAAAGCAACATTTTGGCCATGTGGATTATTTATAGAGAAATTTGTATGATGATTTCCTCAACCAATTACTGCTGTGAACAAATGATAAGAGGAGGGGTTTAGTTATGATGAATGGAAGAACCCTAGGTGAAGGATTAGTGTGCAAAAATTATAACAATGCAGATGCTAGGGTTCCAATGACAGGTTTAGAAATGTTCAGGATCTGGTATGGGGAGTGCAATTTACCTCACCCTTTCTCTAATCCTTGGAGATATGATATGGGGAAACTGGTTGTACCAAACGTGTTCCCCAATGTGGACCTGCTCAGGGTTGTGGAAGCACGATATGATCCTATCACTAGAGTGATTAGGGATAATGATGGAGGGCTTCTGTTGTGTATAAGCAAAGAGGAAATTCAACAAGTATTTGATTTGAGTGAACCTAGTTCATTTCTGGTTCAAATTGATCTCGAGGAGATGAAGCAAGAATATGCAAGATCAAAGTTGTTGTTTAGGTTGAAGTTGCTTCCTCCTCATCTGGCTAAGGTAGGAAGTTCTACAGTCTACATCAGTCCCAGTGACTAGGAGCCTTTCAGGCTAAGTTGCTTTGCTAATCAATTTTTGGCCACTTTCTACTCACTTTGCCAGATTTTGGGTTTTAGCCAAAATATTGTTATGCCAATTACATACATGTTCATGGGGGCCCAGATACAACACCCCAATTTCTTTGTGATATATGATTTTGCATCTTTTCTGGTAGAAAAGATACATGATGGATTGTTGAAATCACAAGTAGGAGATGCTAGCAATCCTATCTTCTAGTACTCATTGCTAATGTACATGTTTTTGTATAAGAATGTTGACTTCTTCTCAGATAAGATGGAGTTAAGGCAGAACATAAATGGAGAAAGGTTACCCATGTAGGTATGGACTATAGACCTGTCACACAACAGAGGAAGCGCCAGTTATGTGCAATTTGACAATTGGTTTGCTTCCTTACTCAGGGCTTGGTTAATTGTTAATTTTCCTAGGATTCTAGAGGATCTTCATGACTTTCTCAGACATAAGGGGAGTAAGCCTTATATAAAGGTTTGTCACAACTAGGGTGACATCATTTTTTACCTAGTCAATACTGTTCTTAGAGTGTATGGTTTCCAAGGAGCCCCACATATCCTCCCTTTTAATGTGCTATCCAGAATGGGGTTTGTTGAGGTCATGTGGCAAATAGGTTTTTTTCATGAGGACAACTTGATAGGGAAGGGGAAAGGGACTCTCCTCCCTGATTACACTGTTGTATCATATTTTGTTTTCTCCAAAGGAGGATGGGTCCATCTCAGGAGATATTTTGATGACTTTCATTTAAGGAATGGTCCCAGGTGGCAGCATGATCCAAAGGGTTTCCTTGCCTTGTTTAGGAAATAGATTAAAGGTGGCACGTTTACCCATGAATTTAATTTTCCTAAACAATTAATCAGGAATGAATTTGATTTGAACAGACAGGAATTGAACAAAGTGAAGTGGATTGCATATGAAAAATTGTTGGTTGTAGTGCATAAAATGGATCCCAAGTATGATCCATTGATGTAATTCACTCCATTCCACAAGAAGATTGATTTCTTGATGGATAATTTCAAAGAGATCATGGGCACTCTGATGACAAAGAAGGTCAATTTGGATTTATATTTTGGTATACAGAGACCAAAGGTGAGGCCTCAAGAAACAAGGCCAACTTATCAACCCACAATGAGTTGGCCTCTTTACAAGAGAAAGAGGAGTGATAGTAGCAATGAGGAGGAAGAGGATAAGAAGGGAAAGCAGATAATGAAGAACTCATCTCACCCAGGGCTGAAGATTAGAGCACCTTGGGGAATAAAAATAATTGATTTAGATTTTCCACCACAAGTTGATCTTGCATTTCCAGCATCAGAGCCAAGCCCTAAGAGGCAAAGAGTTGAGGAAACACAAGAAGCTCTAACAGATGAAGTAATTGTTACTGATCAAGATATGCAAGTTGGTATTCCATCCCCTCCTAGATCAACTCAATTAGTACTATCTAGATATGGATGTAAAAGGCCAATGTGTACAAGATGCCAAAATGAAAGAATGCAAGGCATTCTTGGATAATGATGCATTTGTGAAGACTCCAGTTTACTTGCAACTAGTGTGGAGGATAAAGTTAGAAGAATACCAAGTCAAATGCAAGGAGAGAAGAGAATCAAGGCCTGATAGGTCTGATCAGGAGAATGATGATGAGGTGAAGGCTAAAATCATGAATGAATTCAAAAGCATCACTCCTGAGGAGGGAAGGAAGTTGGTGACCTAGGCTGGTGTTCTAATTTTACCTGAGTGGGACGTAGCAGATACAATGGCATTCAATGCTATTATGAAGTCCAAACATCCCATGTAGAACACCGAGGAGGAGGTCAAGGAAGGACTCCAAGATTCTTCCTTTAATGAAGAATATGAGACCCTGGCTATTTGGGCATTGGCACCCCAGGGCAGAAAGCCAAATTTTACTGATATTAGCCCAAACCTAAGGGGAGGGTTAATCATCAAGAGAGTTTCTGAGACCTCGCCTATAGAAGCTAAAAAATTGACCGTAAATGAGACCAAATTGGCCCAAAAGACAGCTGAAAGAGAAGAAGTTGAGAAGAAAAGTTTCATGGAGAAGTATAACACCATTATTGGAGAGTATAGTATAATGGAGTAAAGGAATGTTGAGCTACAAACTGATGTAGACAAGTTGAAGTAAAAACAAGTGGGGGAGTCTTCTAGTGCTCCTGGTACCTTGACCTTACCTACTACATCAAGGTTAGTACCTCCAACTTCTCCAATTGTTTCAACTCTAGGATCCCCCATCCAGACTTTGGCTCCTAGTCCTTCATTAGAGTTAGTTGAAGAGGAGGTTGAGTACTTTGTGGATCCCACCAAAAAGCAGATGCTAAATAAGATTACAAAGCTATAGGAAGCTCTAAAATCAAGTGAGGATGGAGCAGTTGCCAAGTAGAATGAAGTTGTGGATATAATTTTGAGGCATCTGAATGAGAGAGTTGATGGTAGATTGCCATCAGTTTATTCTTTATATTATTTATTCTTGAATTCAATAAAAAAATTTACTAGGGATCAGGAATTAGTTTTTCCTTTAGTTGAGAAATGGATCCCTAGGGCCATTGACCTAGATGTTATGTATAAGGCCTCTAGATTTGATGTAGCTAATAGGCCTCAATCATTAAGGCCTACTCAGATTTTTGTAAAGTCGCTACAAGGTTTCCAAGCCTTACCTGATGATTTGAGTAGGAGGATTAAGGAGTTAGCAAAGAATTTTGATGACTGGAGTGACACATTTTTACCAGATATAGTAGATGCCCAAGGAAATGTTAGATCAATGCAACAGTGGCAGGATAGGGTAGTTGAATTCATCAATTTACAAATCAAATTGATTTTTGATGACTCAGATTATGACATGTTGGTGAGTAGTATGGATAAAATCATTAATACCAACACATTTTTTGAGTCTTTTGAAAAAGAGGTGAATCAAGTAGCAGTAAAGTATACACCTTAGAGTGCTAAGGTGAATGAGGTGGTAAATTTTGATTGAAAAACGGATAAAGAATATCAAAGATGGGTCAAAAAATATTTAACTAAAGAAGAATAGGACAGAGTCTACTACCGGGAGTTAAGAGCTCATCGATTATGGTTATAACATATTTTGGGTATGTCTCGATGGCATTTTTGGCGCAGGTTTTTGAAGTTTGGTCAATGCAGTAGCTATTCTCCAATGGACGAGATAAACAAGAAGATTCTCCAAGGACTCGGTTGTTGTAAGAATTTTTTGAAATGTCATAGGGTAGTCCAAATGACCGGTGACATGTGTATTTTTGGCCTGATGTTTGTTTTCTCTTTCATTCTTTATTAGAAGAATTTCAAAGCCAGAAATATGGGTTAGCAAGTTAGATATCTTTAGGTTGAGTCTAAGTAAAGTTGCAGAGCGAATTGTAAAGAGCTTGATGTTATAGTGGAAATGCTACTTTTAGGTTTTGTGTTATTCTGTTGTAGGTTTTAGTTTCATGAGTGCTTGATGTTTTAGGACAGTACTACCATTTGAATGAAAATTACTCATTTTGAGTTCATGTCTCTCCATTGTATGAATATATCATTATCTTGAATAAAATGATCAAGGGTTATTTTGTTCATCTCACTATTGTGGTGTGTATGATTCTCACACTAACTCATTTGACCCCAATTTTTGACGAAAGCTATATAATCAGATGTATCGTCGGGCACTTGTGCAAATTTTTATTTTTTTTAATTTTTATCCCCGACATTCGTCAGAATTTTGACGAACCATTTTTTTCGTCTACATTTCGACGAAGATCTTTCACCAAAATTGCAAGGGACCTGCAAAGTTAAATTTTGGCGGACATAAATTGGAATGAGCTCGACTATTTATTGCAAAGTGTTTTGCTCGACGATTTTCTTGGGGAAAATCAGAAGAAACTCAAGAAGATATCGCCAGGTTGAGGGTAGTCATTGTCTTTTTCCAGAATTCATTTGTGAAGTCAGATTTGTACTTCCAGGTTTGAAAATAATATTTTAAAGCAACATCTCATCAGATTTCATTTTTAGTCTTGTGCATTTTTAGAATTTCATTTCCAGACTTTAGACCTGGCTTCACTAATTCTTTATAAAGGAATTATTTATAACTGATGGAAAATTCTTGATGGATTTGGATAGAGATTATATTTGCAAGGTTTCAATTTTAAACCTAATGATCAATTTGCAATAGATTTGGAAGCCATAGCTAGATAATATCAAAGGTGTTGGTTGTTTTTTACTGTAACCAAGTTTATCTTCTAGACACATAGCATATAAAATCTCAGATAATACTGCCTTACAATACCATCAATCTATAATCTAACCCAATACTACTTATCAAATCCTTATATGAACATAGTCACCTATAACCTCACTCAAGCATTTTAACTAATTCCTTGAATTAAAGCCAAAATAATAATTACACACACTATAACAGTGAGATGAACAAAATAACCCTTGATCATTTTATTTAAGATAATAATATATTCATACAATGGAGATACATGACCTTGAAATGATTAATTTTCATTCAGATGCTAGTACTATCTTTAAAATTAAGTACCCATGAAAATAAAACCTACAACAGAATGACACCAAACCTAAGAATAGTATCTTCACTATAATATCAGGCTCTTTACAAATTCGCTCTGCAACTTTAGTTAGACTCGACGTAAAGATATCTAACTTGCTAACCCTTATTTATGGTCCTGAAATCCTTCTTATAGGGAAAATGAAGGAGCAACAAGCATCGGACCAGAAATACACCTGTCACTGGTCACTTGGACCACCTTATGACATTTCAAAAATTGGTTACAATAGCTGAGTCTCTAGAGAATCTTCTTGGTCATCCCGTCCACTAGAGAATAATTGTTGCATTTGCCAAACTTTGAAAACTTGCACCAAAACTGCGACCAAGACATAGCCAAAATTTGTTATAACCATAACCGCTGAGCTATTAACTATTGGTTGTAGACTCTATCCTATTCTTGTTCAGTTAAGTACTTTTCTACCCATCCTTGATATTCCTCATCCATTGGCAAATAAAACTTTACCACTTCATTTACCTTGGCACTATAAGGTGTATACTTTACTGCTACTTGATTCACCTCCCTTTCAAAAGATTCCAAAAATGTGCTAGTGTTAATTATTTTATCCATACTACACATCAGCATGTCATAATCTGAGTCATCACACATCAATTTGATTTTTGCATTGATGATTTCATCTACCATGTCCTGCCATTGCTGCAGTGATCTAACATTTCCTTGGGCATCTACAATATCTGGTAAAGAAGTGTCACTTCAGTCATCAAAACTCTTTACCAACTCTTTAATCCTCCTGCTGAAATCATTAGGTAAGGCTTGAAAACCTTGCAGTGACTTCACAAAGTCTTGAGTAGGCCTTAATTATTGAGGCCTATTAGCTACATTTTGAGAATTTCATTTCTAGATTTTGTTGTGCAAGTTCAATATTATGATTTTAGGAGTCTAACAATTGGAAATCATAGTAAAATTAGAATTTAATAATTTCAGGAATTAGCATTTGAAAGTGTTTTTTGGGGTCATTGACTTCAAACTATCTTCTCTTTTGCAGGGGTGGTTGCATGCCGAATTTTTTTGTTGTAAAATATCATAATTATTATATTTTGTTACCTGTGTATGAATAAAAATTATTGGAGTGTGGGTTTGATATTTTTTGAAGATCTAAATATTCAAGCTTGGTAAAGAAAAATCATGTTAGATAATATTAGTCTAGAAAAAAATGAAGAGATAGTTGCTAGATTGTGGGCTATATTGAAAAGAAAGGGTGATGGGAAATGTTATTGTCCTTGCAATAATTGCAAGGGCTTAAAAATGAGAAGACTTTTAATCACAACAGTTGAGAAACATTATAGGCAGCATGGTCACGTTGAAGGGGGGCATGATTATCATCCATTGGTAAGTTGTTAATTATATGTGTTTATATTGATTGAATTTGTAAATGTTTATATTTTTTTAACATTTGATATATATATATAATCACTTGATCATGATCATGGTTTATTTGTGTCTGTCATTATTATAAAGGTGGGGCCCCCTAGGGCACATGATATGAATTATCATGGCCCAGAGAATGTGGTTTTGCAAGCGGAGGAACATGGAGCTATGAATATCCAAGATGAAGTTAATGATCCTATGGAAGAAGATGATCATGCATCAAAAAACACAATTGAAGATGATGGTACAAATACATTGATCCATGACACATGTAATGGCACATCTGATCATGTTGATCAAGATGACTTTGATGATGTTCATCATTTACCTGTACTTGAGAAGGCATACGAGACCCTTTATGAAGGCTCCCAAACAACTCTTCTCTCTGTTGTATTGTTGCTGGTGAACTAGAAGGTTATGAATGGTTTATCCAACATAGAAATATCATGGATGTTAAGGTATGTTATATATGTCATCTTTTTTCATCTATTTTAATTGTTGTTAGTTCATCGCTAGTAAATAAAAAATGAAGTATGTACCATTAATATTCTTTATATTAAGAAATTGTTTTTTGTTGTAGATTGATTGGTGAATTTTTGTTACCACCATCAAATATTTTACCTCGCTCATACCAAGATTCATCTGGCATTATGAAATATATTAGAATGGAGTATCAAGAAATAGATGCATGTTCCAATGATCATATTATATATCATAAACAACATGAATTTGCAACAGAATGCCCGAAATGTCATATCATTAGATATCGAACAGATCAACTAACAAAAAAGGCACCTTGCAAGGTTCTTCGTTATACTCCCATTATTCCACGTATGCAACAATTATTTAGGTACGAATGCTTAGCACAATTTATGGATTACCATGCATGTAATAGAAGTGGAGATGAGATTCTTTGAATGCCTGCGGATGGTTCTACGTTTAGGGACATGGAGGAAAAATGGCCATACTTTAAAGAAGAACCTCGTAATCTCAAGCTTTCATTGGCAGCAGACGGTGTCAATCCATTTGGAGAGATGAGATCTATTTACTCGGTGTGGCCTGTTTTTGTTATCAACAATAACATTCCTCCATGGATGTCAATAAAAAGGGAGCACATAATGTTGGCAATGATTGTTCCAAGTATTTGTTTACATCAATTTTATTTAACGTAGTAGCATCTCATTTGTCTTATTTGTTGCATAATTACTTATATGTTTTTTTCATTTAATAGTCATGTACATGAATTTATATATATTGCAGTAAAATGGTTATAATAATTATGTAATGTTTATGTTCATTCAACTAGGTAAGTACCAAGTTAAAGATAAGAATGTATATATTGAGCCTCTTATCAACAAGTTACTAAAGTTATGGAATGGAGTCACTATGTATGACATATCTAGACCAATAGGACAAAGACAATTTCAATTCCATGCAATGCTTGTATGGACAATTCATGATGCCCCAAGGCTAACACATTTTTCTGGTATATTATAACATTCAACTGCATGACTTTAACGATATTTAATTTTATGAAGTAGATATCATGCATGTTTTTTAAATAATCTATTCATTATATATAATTATAAAAATTGACATATTTAATCCAATTATATATGATTTGCAGGTCTTCAAACAAAAGAAAAATTTGTATGTCTAATTTGTGGTCCAAAGATGAAATCTCGTCATTCAACAAGTTTAGGAAAGCAGGTGTTTGATGAGTATAGGCACTTCCTCCACAGAAATCATAAGTATCGAACTACTGAAAAACATCTTTTCAATGGGAAAAAAGAGACTACATCAAAACCACGAAGAATGACAACTCGCCTATGAAAGTTGGAATATAATAGAATTAATCGTCAAGGTTATACATCGGATCAAATTGTTTATATATCATTTATGATATGTTTTGAATTTATATTTTTATATTGTGTTGTGTTTACTCATGCTATAATTGACAATGATTTTCGTTGTTAATTTGTTTAACTTATATGCTTCATGAAGGTCGTCAAGGCATTAATGGTCAGCTTCCACAGCGACTGAAAATTTATCCCAGACAATTTAGTAGGTTGCCCTACTATGAGCAGCTACAAATTGTGCATTTGTTTGATACAATGCATATTGGAAAGAATATGACATAAACGTTATGAAAAATATTGGATGGAAGGCATGACAAAGAAAAAATTGTCAAAATTTGTAGTGACATTCAGGAAGCCAGTCATGCAATGAAAAATGTCATTCAATTAAATAGCGATGGAGACCAAATTAATATAAGTGCCCTTCCTTGGTTATTAATGGAGCAGCAAAGAAATGCTATAAAATAAGTCATACAAAAAATTCGATTTCCCATAGGATTTGTTGCAAACATAAACAATATCATAACAAAGAAAGGTGAATTTGGGTCAGGGATGAAAATGCATGATTGGCATACCTTCATTGAGGTAATTATTCTGGTATATTATATATATATATATATGTATACTGCATGTACTTTTTAATGTATTATGTTTACTAATTTTGGAAAAATATTAATGAAAAGATCATTTTATAATTGTTGCAGTACGTTCTACCTCTATCTCTCCCAAAAAACTTTGACAACAATGTCAAGCAAGTTATATATGATCTTGGAAAATACATGAGGTAAGTAGCGATATTTTTTCAATTCGTTGTATATTTTTATTAAATCTCGTTAATATATTTGTACCTTGAATCCCTTGTAGATGGTTTTCATCTAAAGCAATCCATAAAGAAGATATAAATTATTGGAAGAGAAAAATTTCTCATCTAATGTGTGAAATGCAAAAGTGTCTACCTCCGACATTTTTCAATGCATAAGAGTACTACCTCATACACCAAGTTGAGGAGATTGAATTGTGTGGACCTGTAGACACAAGGTCAATGTAGATGGTTGAGAGACACTTGAAATTTTTGAAAGCATTGGTTAGACAAAAAGCACATCCCGAGGGTTCTATGGTGGAGGGATACATGGTATACTAGACCATGGTGTACATTACTGAATATCTTCTTAAGTTTGCAGCAAAGATCCATGTAGATCACATTTGGGATCCCCACTCCATTAACAAATTCGAAGGGGAGTACCTGATGGGGAAAGGTAGATTGAGGAAAGTTACAGGTAATTATAAGATGGTCATGGAGATTAATTAGAATACATTTTACATTTGGTTTTTATGTATATTGTACTTATTTAATTATTAATCTTCAATATTCATCAATTATAAATTAAGGTCATATACCATGGTAATTAACTAATTATATGTCGTTTGTGAATTTTTTTTTTTTTTATATAGTTGTTCGAGATTGGGATGCACTACATTTGTACGTCGCAAACAATCTTGATTGGATGACAGTATGGATTGAATGGTGTCAACAATCTGGTCGCACATTAACATGGGAAGGTGTGGCTTCATCAATTAAAGAAGCTCATCGTAATGGAGATTCCAATGTTACACCAAGGGAAATTGATTTAGCATATGGCTTAAGAGATAAACAGGTATGTATAAATATATTAATCACCCATATTATTTAATTATTTTCAATTATATTGATGTATATATGTTGAGTTTTTTTTTCTTTGCATACATTCAGCCAAGAATAAATATCTTTATCAACTAACGATATTGCAATAAGTTTTACATGTTTGACATATTGCAGGTGAAACACCACAAGGCTATGTGGTGCAATGGTCATAAATTTTGAATCAAAAAGTTGGATGACACGAAGAAAACTTGTGATTCTGGGATAACTACAGTCTTCCAGGTGACTAATGTTTCATCTAGAAGTGACATACATCCAGAAGTCTCAGAAAATCAATACTATGGGATTTTGGATGATATACTTGAGTGTGACTTTAAGTCCTTCAAATTAGTTATTATTGTTGTCCTATGGTATAGGCTATGATTGAATGAAAATGATCCCCAAAGAACTATTATTGAACATGATAATGGATTTACCATGGTTAATACAAGTTATTTTGAGCGAGCTGGAAATGAGCCCTATGTTCTTCCAAGCCAATGTGAGTAGGTATTTTACTTAGAGGTTCCAGGTAAAGTGGGTTGGTCATATGTTGTTAGACATGATCCAAGAGGAAGGCCGGTAAAGTATAATGTGGTGGAAGAAGAAGATACTGAAGAAATAGAAGATGACGTAGATGATGATCAGGATCAATAGTTAGTTGATGATGTGCCCAATGAAGATGTCGAAGACGAGGAACTAGATCATGATGATGTAGGAGTTAATGTTCATGAAGATGATATCTGTGTGGATGATGACATTATAAAAACTGATATCAATGATGATGATGATGATATGACCAATCCTTACAATGTTGAATCTAGATCAGATGATACAAACAAAGAGTTGGATGAAGAAGAAGATCAATGACATTGAAATGTATGAGTTATGTGATTGTATTATCTATTTGATATTAATTTCTTGGTAGAATTATATTTGACTAATGTGGTTACATAATTAATTTATGATGTTTTCAATTTTAATTATATTTGAATTATATTAGAATATATTCAGTTAGCAGATGTAAAAAATAAAATGGATAAACCAAAAGATGAAAGCGTCAGACCACTGCCTTGTTGGGTGTATGGAGTCTAATGAAGATCTATAAAAGTGTAATCTATGATGGCAATAATTCAAAGTGTTTGGCACACAGATGTAGTTTATAACTTTTATAAATGTGCAAGTAAATGACTCACAAACTCTACTTGAGATAGAATGACAATCCTACTTAGTGATTCTTCTTATTGATCCAATTAATACTCTTCAGTTACTGTGATTGACTAGAAGGTTTTAATATTTACTTAAAAGAACCAAATAATCCCATCACACAAATACAACAAATGTGTATCGGTAAACTGAATATATTTATATGCTTGATATATCAATTTAGGCAAGAGAAAAACATCAAAATGGAGACAACCAGATAACTGTATAATTCCACAAACAGCTGATACCAAGATTAAGCCACAAGTTCAGATATCTTCATTAACTTCATCAAAATCCATACATGCATCTGAGTCTTTTAAAGGAAAGTTTCATTGCAAACTATCTACTGTATCTTTCTCCTATCTGCCTATATCTATTTTACATTATGAAACAAATATAAATATATCAAAATTGTGAAAGGGTGCGTCCTTTGATAAATGTCTTTTGCTTAACAACAATAACAAACTATAAATTATGCTCTACTAAGCCATAAATATATGTTTTACAGATAATCTCAGTAAGCTAGATGCTTGTGTGTATCAGCATCCTCTAGTGCATTCCTTATGGCTATCTCCATTTCGAACATCTTCTCATTATGTTCACATGCCCTGTCCATTGTTAAATCATTTCCTGTGGCTGTCTCTAGAATTGTTTGCATCATCGTCTGGCATTCCTTCATCCATCCTCTGGTAATAGACACTGTTTTACTCCTCTTTGGTTAAGTACTTGTCCACCCATCTCTGATACTCTTCATCCGTTGGCCAGCCAAAATTCATGACCTCATTCACCTTAGTATTGTAAGGTGTGTACTTCACTGCAACCTGATTGGCTTCCCTTTCAAAAAACTCTAAGAATGTGTTAGTGTTAATTATCTTATCCATACTACTTACCAGCAAATCATAGTTTGAATCATCACAAATCGATTTGATTTGTGCATTGATAACTTCTTCTACCCCATCCTGCCACTGTTGCAATGTCTTAACATTTCCTTGTGCATCAATAATGTCTAGCAAAAATGTATCATTCCAGTCATCACAGCTCTTTATTAGCTCCTTAATTCTTCTACTGAAATCATCAGGTATGGCCTGGAATCCACTCAATGATTTTACAAAGTTTTGAGTAGGCTTTAATGACTGGTGCCTATTGTCTGCATCAAACCTAGAAGCTTTGTACATAATATCCAGATTATTGGCCTTAGGGATCTATTTTTCAACCAAAGGCAAAACTATTTCCCGATCCCTATTGATATTTTTTATTCTATCTAAGAATAAAGAATACAAAGAATCTATAGATGGTAATTTACCATGAACCTTTTCATTAAGATGCCTCAAAACTATGTCAACCACCTCACTTTGTTTGGAAATTGCATCATCCTCACTTGCCTTTAAGGTAGCCTATAATTTTGTGATCTTATTCAATATTTGTTTCTTGGTGGGATCCATAGAATATTCAACTTCTTCTTCAACTGGCCCTGGTGTAGGACTGAGAACATGTGCCTGGATGGGGGGCCCCAGAGTTGAAAAAATTGGAGTTGTATGGGAGACCGATATTGCAATAGATGGTAATGCTCTAATACCAGGAGCACTGGCGGATTCTCCCACCTACCCATATTTCAACCTATCTACTTCAGATTACAGCTCAACATTCCTTTGCTGCATCCTACTATATTCTACAATTATCATATTGTATTTCTCCATCAGAATCTTCTTTTCAACCTCTTCTCTCTTAGCTATCTTTTGGGCCAATTTGGGCACATTTACTGTCAGGCTTGTAGCTTCTGTTGTCAAAGTTTTAGAAGCTCTCTTGATGATTAGCCCTCCCCTTAGGTGTGGGATAATATCAGTTGCATTTGGCTTTCTACCTTCGGATGTCAATGCCCATATGGCTAGATTTTCATACTCTTCACTGAAGGAAGAGTTCTGCAAAGCTGCCTTAACCTCTTCTTCATTGTTTTGTATAGGGTGCTTGGACTATAAAATAGCATTGAATGCAACCGCCTCAGCTATGTCCCATTCAGGAAAAAGTAAGACACCAGCCTGAGTCACAATTCTTCTTCCCTCCTCAGGAGTGATGCCTTTGAATTCTTCCATTAATTCAGCCTTGACCTCATCATCATTCTCCTGCTCAGACCTATCGGGTCTCGATTATCTCCTACTCTTGCATTTGTTTTGATACTCTTCTAGTTTCATCCTCCAAACTAGTTGCAAGAATATAGGAGTCTTTACAAATGCATCATCATCCAAGAATGCCTTGCAGGCCTCCATCCTAGAATCTTGTACACATTGCCCCTTTACATCCATGTCAGAAAACACCAATTATGTTGATCTAGGAGGCGAAGGGATACCAACCTGCATGTCTTGATTAGTCACAATTATCTTATCCATCAGATTTTCCTTCATTTCCTCAACTCTGCCTGTTAGGGCTTGGCTCTGATGGTAACACTATAGGATCACCTCTTGGTGGTGAATCTAGATCCACAATCCTTATCCCTCTAAGTGCTCTGATCCTTGGACCCAGTTGTGATGATGCTTGCATGACTTATTTTCCCTTCTTATCCCCTTCATCCTCATCAGTGCTCGCATTCCTCTTTCTCTTATATAGAGGTCTGTCAACTGGTGGTTGATAAGCTGGCCTTGTTTCTTCAGGCCTCACATCCGGTCTTTCTATACCAAAATCTAATTCCAAACTGACCCTCTTGGTCATCAAGGTGCCCATGATATTTTTGAAATTAGCCATTAAGAAGTCTATTCTCTTGTGAAATGGAGTGAAATCCATTAATGGATCATATTTTGGAATTATAGCCAGCAACTTTTCATATGCAATCCATTTTTCTTTATTCAACTCCTGCCTATTCAAATCAAACTCATTTCTGATTAGGTCCTCAGGAAAGTTGAATTCATGTGCAAATTTTCCACCTTTAATTCATTTTCTGAACAATGCAAAGAATCCCTCAAGGTCATGTTGTCTCCTAGGACCATTCCTCAAATTGAAGTCATCAAGAAACCTTCTAAAGTGGACCCATCCTCCCTTGGAACAGACAAAATCAGAAACAACAGTGTAGTCAGGGAACAAAGTCCCTTTTCCTTTCTTTGTTAGGTTGTCCTCATGAATACAACCTAGTTGCCATATTACTTGGGAAAACCCCATCCTTGATGGTACATTAAAGGGGAGGATATGAGGGGTTCCCTGGAAACCATACACCCTCAAGACAGTGCTTATAGGGTACAAGATGATATCACCCCAATTGTGACACACTTTTAAATTAGGCTTCCTCACCTTCGATCGGAGGAAGTCATGCAAATCTTCAAGGATTCTTGGCACATTTACCACCAACCGAGCCCTGAGTCTAGAGGCAAAGCAGTTATCAAACTGCACAAAGCTAGAACCTCCCCTGTTGTAAGACAAATCTACACTCCACACTTATACTGGTAACCTTTCTCCATTCACCTCCTACCTCAACTCCATTTTTTTCTGAGAATAAAACAACATTCTTGTACAAGAACATATGCATCAATAGGGAGTACCAAAAAAAAGGAATGCTAGTATCCCCCACGTGCAGCTTCATCAAACCCTCATGCATCTTATCTGACAGGAATGATGCAAAGTCATATACCACAAAGAAGTTGGGATGCTGAATCTGGGCTCCCATAAACATTTATGCAACTGGCATCACAGTATTAGGGGTGAACCTTGAAATTTGGCACAATGAATAAAATGTTGCCAGGAAGTGACTGGAAAAACAACTCAACTTAAAAGGCTTCTGGTCATTTGGGCTGATAAGAATTGTTGAACTACTCGCCCTAGCCAAGTGAAGAGGAAGCAACTTCAATCTGAAAAGAGGCTTTAAACTTTTGTACTCCTTCATCTCCTCAAAATCTATTTGGACTAAGAAAGGGCTATACTCAGTCAAATAAAAACTCTGTCAAATCTCATCTACATTTAGGCTTAGCAGAATTCCACCATCATTATCCCTTACGACCCCTGTCATAGGATCATACCATGCTGCCACTGCTCTAAGCAAGTCAACAACAGGGAACACATTTGGCACTGTTAGTTTCCCCATGTCATATCTCTAGGCATTAGAGAAGGGGTGAGGTAAGTTTCGTTGTCCATACCACAGCCTAAACATTTCAAGACTAGTCATAGGAATCCTGGCATCCGCAATGTTATAATTTTTGCATAGTAGACCTTCGCCTAGGGTTTTTCCATTCATTAAAACCAAACCACTCTTCCTGTCATTTGTTGACAATGGAAGTTGATCTAGGAAGTCATCATACAAATTCCTCTTCAAATAATCAATATGGCCAAAGTGTTGCTTTGGTGGTGCCATCTTAAATAACTAGGGCTTCTTTTAAAAAATCATATCCTCGAAGAAACTAGGGGTACCCAGAACACAAAAATACAACACAAATTGTGCAATTCCAATAATTCAAACGAACAAGTAACCCTACGACAATAATTAACAAAACCTCTTGACCAGCACAATAGAACCCTTTACAAAGACACAGTCAAATTAACCCAGCAGTTTAGAAAATAACTCATGGGATTTCGTGCCTTGCACAAAACCAAACTTCACGATGGTCACTCGAAAAACTTTATCTCTGGCTCTGAACTACTTGGAAAATACTTGAATTATTTTGTGATGAAGATAGAAAAAGAGCAGATACTTTATGTCGACTGAATTGAGGTAGTAGACATCTCATCCGCCATTAAAGCTCATTTGCATGTCGTCCCAATGGCTCCAATCGCATTTGATGCAAATTTAAACTTCATTCATCGATCTTTTATTTTTGTTAGATCATCGAACAACCATCTTCAAAAGGGCTAACGAAATCTCCATGTCAGCATCGAGGGCCCACTGCAGAAGCAGTGCCAAACAAATACACGTGGCGTCCGCCCGTGATATCGCGATCACTAAACATCCTGCATCTTTAGATCACGCGATGGCGGGCAACCGTTGATTCCTACCATCAGCGATCGTGTTCACTCATAGTAGTCAGCAACACCAAACATAACCATCAAGCAACTTTTTACCAAGATTATAACATCACCGTCGATCTCGAGCATGTGCATCTTGCAATTGTTTTAATAACCCACTTTATAACGTATTTAAGTCTGACACAAATATTAAACGCTTTATTAATCCCTTTTCGACATAGAGATCTAGGGACACGTGGTGCTTGCCCATGATATTGCAATCACCAAACAATCAACGATGATGTCATCGCGAGATCACGGGGAGCGGTCAGGATTAATCGTAGGAATATCGACGATCATTAAAAACACAACAGTCAGCAGCACCAAACATAACTGTCGAGCAACTTTTTACAAAGATTATAACATCACCGTCAATTTCGAGAACATGCATCTCGTAGCTATTTTAGTAACCCACTTTATAACATATTTAAGTCCGACACAAATATTAAACGCTTTATTAATCCCTTTTTAGCATCAACAACTTGGGACACGTGGTGCTCGCCTATGATATCGCAATCACCTAACAACCAACAATGATGTCATTGTGATATCGCGGGGAGCGGTCAGTATCAATTGTAGGAAGATCGTTGGTCATTAAAAACACAATAGTCAATAGCACCAAACATAACCATCGAGCAAATTTTTACCAAGATTATAACATCACCGTCAATCTTGAGCACGTGCATCTCGTAGCTGTTTTAGTAACCCACTTTATAATGTATTTAAGTCTGACACAAATATTAAACACTTTATTAATCCCTTTTCGGCATCGGTAGCTTGGGACACGTGGCGCTCGCTCGTCATATCACAATTGCCAAACAACCAACGATGATGTCATCATGAGATCGTGGGGAGCGGTCAGGATCAATCGTAGGAAGATTGATAGTATTAAAAACACCCCGTACAAAATAAAACAACTATTAAAAAGTCAGGCTAAATAACCTTTTTGCACGTGCAGATTGTGCGGCCATCGGATGCAATGATTTCAATCTTGACCGTTGCTCACAGACCTCGCAAGGTTTCTGCTAACGTCACAAATATGGTGCGAGGCATGCGAGATTATGTCATCTATCATATTTGATGGTGGGGATGAATTTTTCTGACTAATCAATTATGAAGGCCGATGTCGACAGCTATTTCCATATCGATGCATCATGGTCATTCCTTGTTGACCTCGCACAATTAAAACTACAATTTCAATAATATTGTGAGGTGTACGATTTGGTAATGCATGGACTCCGATGTTGTGCTCTGATAACAAAGGTGGGGCCCATTTCTGTGCTGATGTGGTGCTTGGTAGGTGAATATCCTGTTTGTTTGATGATTGGAGGGAGAACGTGGCATTTTCAAACTATTTTGACTAAATCTGAGTCGTTCTCCTGACCAACATTGTGATTGATCAACGGCTCATATTTAAAAATAAACTAGTATTGTACGATAGCCATTTTATCTCGTGTGAGTGAATAGTAATGGCCGAGTTTGACTCTACCTGCATAATTAAATCTTAAAATTTGTGAATTACTATTTCAGTTTTGTATCTCTACATTGAGGAAGAATTGCTTGGTATCGAGTGAAGCAAATTGTGGTTACGATTTCTTAATTTTTCTGCCTTGGATGTTCTGTGATTGAAACCGTAAGTAGCATGTATGTCATTTCTTATAAATTCAGAATATTTTATGGTTCCTTGTTGGGAAATTCATGATTGTTTCCCATTTCTGTTCTTGAAGAATTGATTGAATAGATTCGCTTTTAGAGCTTGTCTAGATAATTGCTAGGGTTTTTTGAATATTGAAGAATTTTCTGTTAAGGCTAAAGGAGAAAATTGTAATTATTTTCTATCTTAAAATAAGCAAACCCTAGTTCGAATTATCATTAGTCTAGTATAAATGGCACTCAAGGCCCGAAGTTCTGGTTCTGAAACCACTACCAGGTCTTTGTCCCAAGATATTATTAATTTGTTACAACCCTCTGCTAGCAAGAATCAGGAGGGAAAGGTTTTGTTCTATGGGCCTTGAATCTTGGAAGGATTGATAGACAAGCAATGTGCAATTCAAGATGCCAAGTTACCATACACCGAGTGGCAATTGTTCTCTAATTGGTTTGGGAATAGGAATTTATCGGTTCCTTTGTGTAACCCTTGGAGGTTAGACCTAGGTAAATTGGTGGTTCCTAATGCTTATATGGATGTAGATCTTTTAAAGGACATTATTGCTAGATATGACCCTCTAGCCCGAATTGTCAGAACACATGTTCGTGTGCAGATGATTAAGATAACCAAAGAAGAAATTGCAAAGATTTTCAAATTGCACAAATGGAGTCAGGATATGGTTCCTGTCGACTTGGAGGTTTTCAGACAAGAATATAGAAATACTAGGGGTTTGTTTAGAACATTCTTGTTAATACCTCGTTTGGGAGTCTTAGGAAGAGGAAAAAATTAGAAGAAGGTAGTAATTAGCAGGAATGAGCCCAAACCTTTTCCTGTGGACTATTTCGCTAGTTATTTCAAGAAGACTGTTTGTGCTTTATGTCAAGTTTTGGGAGTCGACTTAAAGAAAAACCTTGCCTACTGATATTATGTATATGGCAGTAAATCTCTAGCACCCAAGATTTAATGTAATATATGATTTTGCCACTTATTTGGCAGAGAAGATGCACACAGGTCTGGTAGCTCTAAAGGAGGGGAAGAATTGGGTTGGATTCAGATGGTATTCTTTGTTAATCCACATGTTTTTGTATAGGGGTCAGGCTGTGTTCGAAAAAGATATAAAATTAAAGAAGGAAGGAAACATTGAAATTCCTGTCCAATATTGGACTAGGATTCTTGACATGCATGATCATGAGTTTGATTGTGTAACTTTCTATAATGTCTTTGGATCTAAATTAAGGGAGGCTCTGGTTCATGACCCCCCAAGGATCCCAAAAGAAATTCATAACTTCTTGAGGCCGATGGAGAGAAGACCTGAATTGAACGTAATGCACAATTGGGGAGACATTATCCCCTATCATAATACCACAGTTTTTAGGGTTTTTGGCACTAATTTCAATCCAAAGGTTTTTCCAAGGGAGGTGCCCCTTAGAATTGGATTTTTGGAAATCATGAGGCAGTTGGGGGGTGCTCAGGAACTACACTTGCCAGCTGAACAAAAGAAAGGTTCTTTCTTCCTTGAATATACAACATTTGCCGATTTTTGTTATGGAAAAGGGAGGATGGAAGGAGTTGCATCAATTACTTGGGCCTTATAGGCTAAGGACTATGTGGCCCACGAATCATGATCCTGAGGGTTTTATCTCTCAAATGAAGGTAAAACATCGGACAGGAGCTTTTGACCACAACTTCTACTTTCCTGAGGACATCATCAAGAATATTTTTGATTTGGAATTACAAGATGATAGAAAGGCACTATACATTGCCTACTCTAAAATGGTAAAAAGTAAGCAGGAGAAAATAACTGGTTTCAATCCCATACCTAATGCTAAAGATGAGTTTAGCAGGGCAATGCATGATATTGATAATTTTGAAAGTTTGGTTGGGGTTTCGAAAGATGAAAGGGTTGTGGAAGAAAGGGGAAAATCACAAACCATCGAGGAGTACCCTAAGTTAAAGGAAGAGGAGAGGCCTACTTATCAACCCCAAAAGAAGATAATGGTTTTTTCTACAAGAAAGAGAAGTAGGGTTGAAGATGTTAAAAATATTGCACCATCTTCTTCAAGGCAGTCAGTACAAAATGTTGTTGATTTCGATTCTCCTCTAAGTTTTTCAGAACAAGCTTGCCCACCATCACCAAAGAGGTAGAGGGTTGAAGGGTAAATATTGTTGATTGTGATGGTGATGAGGATGATGACATTATTGTCACTCCAGATGAAATGCATCCTGAGATGCCATTGGACCTAGTTGACATTGCAATAGGTTCAGGTACAGTTTCTTTGAGGTTAGGAAAAGATGAAATCAAAGGAATAACAAGCAATGATGACTTGAGAATAGAAGCTTGCAAAGAGTTCATGATGGATGACTCTTTTATTCAAATCGGTGCTTTTAAATATTTTGTGTGGAGAGCACATACTGCATTATATGCTAAGAAGGTGGCACATGAGAGAAGTCTGCATCTAGAGCTCCCAGAGAAGGTAATTCAAGCTAAGGTCAGGGAACAGATGAGAGAAAAATTCAAAGCAATAACACCAGAGCAGGGCCGAGAATTGGTACAAAAAAGTGGATTATTGATACTCCCTGAATGGGATATCGTTGATGTTGTGGTGTTTGACACAATAAGAAGGGCTAATAAGCCACTTCTTACTACTGAAGAGGAGGCTACATTGGCACTCAAGGGATCGACCTTTAGTGAGGAATGGGACGCATTGGCAATCTGGTCCCTATTTACTAGCTCTAAAAAATCAATTGTTGTAGAACTTTATGACTTCAGTGGTCACTTGGTTGTGAGGAGAGTTGCTAACACCCCAGCATTGGAAGCTACTGATATGGTCGTGAATGTTGCCAAATTCACCAGAGCAACTGTTGAAGATTTTACCAAGGAGCAGGATACTTTGAGAGGCCAATATAATGATATTATTATTTAATATAATAAGAGTCAACAAAAAGTAGTAGAGTTAGAAACTAAATTGGCTTTATTGAGGCAACAAATGGATACCATGAGATCTCAAAAGCAATCCAGTTCTAGCCACACTGTTCCTGACCCACCAGTAGAGCAGTCTCAACCTCCTACACAAGCACAGTCTTTGGTTATTGTTCCATATAATATGGGACAAGTGCCTATTGCTATTGAGAGGGCTACTAGCCCTAGAGGGGGACTTTCTAGGGAGAAACTAATTCATCAGGTTGAAGAATATAAGGATATGGTAAAGCAAATCTAGGATGTTGTAGGGAGAAACAATGCAGTGATAGTGGACACTATTTTGAAACATTTAAACAGAACGTTTCAGAGTAGGCTAAACAGTGTTCATGCAAATTATGTCCTAATGTTGCAAGCACTAAAAATGTTTCCAAAGGATAAATAATTTTCCATCTCATTGCTAAACAAATGTAGCCCTAGAATGGAGAAGTTGAGATTCATGGAAGTAGGGGAAAAACAACATGGTGATAAATATCCTACTATTATTGCAACATATCAATTGGTCAAGGGAATTGTTGAGTAGAAGTTTCATGGATTTTCCACCCCAATGGAATCCAAGATTAAATTGTTGAAAGATGTGTATGATGGAAAGGACCTGACCCCATTGCCTCATATTTTACATAGTTAGGATGAAGTCAAACCCCTGCAGGTTTGGAAGGAGAAAATGAACAATATAATGATGTCTCAAACACATGAGATATGCAAAAATTTTGACATCCACATGCTAGAGAATACATTGGAAAATTTGTCTTTTGTTATAAGTTTCTTAGAGAACTTTGATAAAAAAAGGTCACATCGATAATGGTAAAGTATGCTCCCTATCAAAAAAAGGTTGATCAGGTTGTGGCTTTCAGTTGGCCTTCCGAGAAGGAGTTTGAATTATGGAAAAAGGTGTTCACTGATGAACTGGAATTATGAGTGTTATAGTCGAGAATTGCAACTTGGTCATGTATAATACAGGTCTGGCCTTAGATATTATATTCTAAAATTGCATTCTCCTTTTGACTCCAAGTACAGGGTGCTGAGGTGGAGTTAATACTATAACGGCTAAGCATGCCTTCTATGTATGGGGAGCGGCCTTTGGAGCGATATTTTCTTTCCTCCTTATCAACTAATGATGATCTTTGTCTTATGCTCTCCACTCGCATAATAGAATTGTAACTGAATCAAGAGTTAGCAGTCCAATTACAAATGGACATGTGTACTCTCTAACCTGAAGCTTGTTGGCTCCCTTGTTTTATAAAAGGGAATTCTGGGCCGAGAGAGTGGTCGGTTGAAATATCCAAAATATTTGAAATAAGAGTCTAGTAATATAGAGAGTATGAATTGTAAGTCCAAGTTTTAAAAAGTTTTGAGTCAGATTGGAGAACTTTGTTAATCATGGAGTTTTTGAGCATGTTTGTATCAAACTCGTGAATATTTTGAGTTTATTTTGTCTTCTATTGTGTTATGTTACATGGATTATTAATGAAATATCGATCAAAGATGATTTTCATTGATTTTCATTTGTTCTTTACTGTGAATTATTTTTAACTACAACTCTGGTTCAAAGGATCGGTTAAATGTTTCAGTTAACCAATAAATTCATGCAATATAACAAATAGGATTCATAAAGGAGTAATAAACTCAGGTATAGATATATGGGTTGTAATGCAATTCATAATAGATCATAAGTGTTCAAAATGAAATTTACCCTATAGTTCAGTTTTCTCTTTTGACTCCTTGCGTTGGGATATGGCACTAGAATTTTGATTATGTTTTATTCTCGTATGTTTTGTGTTATGGCATTAGGATATTTTACTCAAAAATTTCCTATCAATTTACTTTGTGTGAAGTTTTTGATTCTCTGTTAAATGGACATGAGTCTTTTTTAGGGAATAGCCAATTTCTTGAAGGATTTGATCCTTTAACATTAACTGGGGATCTATCAGTTGCTTACCTATGTTCAAATTAAATGAATTGTTTAAATTATGTATGTTAAGAGCACATGTTAGGGAATACCCTCCTGGATTTTACAAAGTCCGAAGTGTAGGAGAATTAGCCTTATTGCTATTCTCGTTAAGTTGGCCATACTATTCCCAGTCTTTCATTATTGAATGTGGCGAGTTCATAGGAGCTTCTAGGAAACACATGTGGGTTGCAGTAAAAAAACACCAATAGATTCAATTGACAACATGATCTATTGAGTAATTACAAAGAATTCATAATTTGAAATTCTAGATTTTGACAACATGATCTATTGACAAGTAGGAAGTATTTTTCACATTGTGTCAAATTTTGATATTGTTATCAAGATTAAATTATGTAGTTTTACAAGTCAAACTCATTGACCCATGTTTCATGAGTAGTGTTTCACAAGAACCCATCTCTCATGATAATGAATAGTCCACTTACCACTCATTGCATCTAAATGATTCTCAAAGCAATGAAGCACTGGACCTTCCTAGGAGGTCACCCATCCCAATATTACATGATCCATGATTTTATTAATAATTGATCATTTTCGATTTTGACAAACTTGACACACAAATGACAATTTGACAATGAACTTAATGTATCACAATTAAGTTTCAAATTGAGTAACACAATAGAAACTAAAACAAATTGAGAGATTGTTATGACGGTAGTGATGCAACTTTTCTAATTAGAGTGTATTCCATGAGATTACAATTCTTTGAGATATTTTGTCAAATAGTTCACAATATTTGTATATCCTCCCACATTTTACATATATTTGAAAATGGAGTCTACAACCACAACATTTGAGAAAATTCATCTTCATATTATGCTTTGATGGATGTCTATACCTTGTTCCAAATCTCCCATATTAAGGAAATCGACAAGGATTTTGGTGAAGGTTGTATAATTTGTCTATGCATCTACCAATTGCATTTGATTGAAAGTTTTTAAAACCTTTTAAAAAAATCCATTATGTATATTCTACAATCATTATAGTCCATAATTTCACATTTATTTGGTTTTGCATCTACCAATTGTATTTGCTTGAATTTTCCTACCGAATTTTCTTACCGAATTTTCAATGCAGATCCATTTTGTGTATATCTTACAATCTGTTGGTGTTTTTTCCCACATAGGATTTGTAATTCTATAAGAGGTAGCCAACCTCCATTATAAAGAACTGCAAAGGCTAGTGGCCAACTAACAAGAGTCAGTCAAAGACTGACATCTCCTACACTTTTGGCTCTATGAAACCAAGGTGGGTAAACCCAAGTGTGTTCATAAGAATGTTTCATGATTGGTAAGAATAATTCTTCTTACAGATACAGTCCCCACTAAAACTAACAAATAGTCATTACCCTGGTTGTGGCAAAACCAAAGAATAATAACAGATATCCCAAAGCAAGGAGACTAAAAATTATCATAAGATCTATATCCCAAAAAGAGATAGCAGTTGATATTTTTTAAAATGTTCAAGTATTGAATCACTGTGCTTAGATTCATAGTCCTATACCTAAAAGGAATTTACCAATACTATCCAGTGCCTCATCCATTGGGTGGGAGTCATATAAAATGTAATTCAGATGAAATTGAAATTATCACCATAGTGTTTTGCTACTATGAGATTTGTCAGTATATTAAAACAATACTCCTTAGTGAATCTTGAGCATATAACCATAAACATGCAATTTGTGTTCAAGCATTTGATTAACTCATTAATTCAAAGCAAGAGAACAAATTACACTTTCAACTACACCATTGAAACTGAATGAAAAAACCCTTGATAAATCCATTCATAATTCATGGCCCATACACAGGAGAGAAAAATGTCTTAATTTTTTTAGATTTCTTTCGATATCAGTAATTATAAAAGAATAGTATATTTATTTCATACTATTCCCAACCCAACATGATTTCCTACATAATACCTTCAAAATCCTGCATTACCACTAATTGTACCTATTCTAAGCCTTCGGACCCAAAAAAAACAACCCTTAACAATGAGCCGTCAAATATCCTTTATAGGAGAGGAGACCAACAAAGCAATAGGCTACATTGTTCATTCCAAAATTGAATTTCATTTAGAATGAGATTCAAATTGAAATTCCTCATCATTAGAAAAAACCATAATCAGTTTGAGGAATCAAAACAGTTATACCATTGTAACCAACTAGAGCTAAAGACAAAAGAGCATGGCAGGCACACATACATCCACATCAACACACCACCAAAAAGTAACACACCCAGCAACTACAACTACTTACAAGACACATGGCCCTGGTAGAGGCGACCGCTTCTGGTCCTCACTTCAAAAAGAAGTGAGACCAGCTTCCTTTTATCCACTTTAACACATGATCTGGTAGCATGGCACGGTGCCATCGTAGTTATTGGGGCAACTGTGAGGGGCTCTTCATTGACCCCCAACAGCTTGGTCATGGATGCCAAGTAACGTTGGTAGTCTGAGTCAGTTTTGGACCCATCACTGTCAGAACTAGAAGACAGCACCAATGGGGACTTGGAGCTCCCCATCCCTTTAAAATTAGCATCATGGAAAACCTCGAGCTTGCTAAGGATAGGTTGTACCCTGTCAGGCTACAAATTTCTCACCCCGAGTCTGGTCCTTCTGCACATAGCCAGATGGTCCATTGCAAAGAACACCTCACAAAATATAGGAGAGACTCGACCACCTGCAAACAAGACAACTCAAAATGCAATGATAATACTAGATAACACAATGAGCATTTATAGAGTTAATTGGTGCGAGAATATTAATTGCTTGAATGCAGCACAAGCATTCGAGCATTTTAGTGGACCACAAATTATTCCTGTCTTGCGAAGGCATGGTATACAACCCATCATTGCATTTATTAGGAGAATAGTGTTCGCACGCAGGAAAATTAGGCGAGGATCCATTGAAAAAACCCACACCATTAATGAGAACAACTTGCAAAGAGCAAGAACTCACAACGCGGATGAATAGGAACCCAAGAAAAATTGAACCATTAATGCAGATCGAACATGGCAAGTCGGACGACTCAGATTGAGTCAAAAATTATTTGAAAATCCACATCAGCACCTTGGGAGAACCGTGCCCAATCACAACCCAAGAAAACAAGAGGTTGCAACTGGACAGCGAGTCCCACCTAGCCTTGTCGCTTCAAGAACCAGGCCACATTTCGCCTCTTCGCAAACCTCACAGTACCCTTAGGGGCCTTTAATCTAATCGTGCGAGATTCGTGAGGAAGTATTATCATTGATCTCCCTTGTTAATACCACATGGGTAGTAAATTTTAAGTCCCACCACAATCCTTGTATGGTCCACATGATTTTTTATCCTTTGTTGAAGAAACTATTACAATATATTTCTTATTTATGTACTTATTTTCCATACATGTTTATAAAAGTTTGAAATTATTAATAATATTCATTTTGGCAAGACATTAAAAGATTGTTGATTGTAAAAAATATGCATCCTAATGTGAAAATGCAAACAATGGAAGCAATGACTATAACACATAAATTTTTATGTAGTATCCAATTCAAAGAATCATGTTACCCTCTACCTTGAATTTTTTAGTATAAAAAGAGCTAAGGAAATGTTATAAATAAGATAATAAGTTGACTATTAGCATATACCAATTTTTATAGAGATGTAGATTGTTGGATTTTGTGGTTTTCATTGATGTCAACACTATTAGCATTAATGTCTTAAAGGTTGTATATGTCGAGGATATTGAGAAAATTAGAGTAAATATGTTGTAGATAGTCTATGAAGTTGTGAAAATCAGAGTGGTGAAAATCTTTGTACGTTGGTATTCTAAAGTCATGTATTAAAGGGTTTTTTGTTGAGCCTATCTAGTATATCCTCTGGAAGTTTTAGAGGTGTGCATCAAGATTGGAGCGAGTTATGAGTTTTTGTGTTCCTACAGTTATTTTGTTGCTATAGTTGGTGTTTCTGAAAGAAGAGAATGTAATTCTGGTGAATTGAATTGTTTCATATGCTCTTGAGATGTTCATTGACATTTCTTGATCTCATACTCTATCATTGTGGTATGTCCACATTGATCAGTGTGCTCGTGACCAAAGATTTTTCATTTCCATGTTCGAGTTTTCATGTTCTTGGTTGACATGATGGTGGTAGTGTGTTGTAGATCCTTGTGGATTGATTTTGAATGCTTGGCATGTTCGAGGATGTTGCTTTAGGTCTTCATTATGTTGTGACTGATTTAGGTTGGTGCACATTGAGATTTGGTCATGAATTGGGCCGACAGTTTGTATTCATCTATTATTTATTTTTGGCTGACAGAGTTTTTAATGTAAATTCATGAAGTGGATATATAAGAGTGATTGTTTTATTCATTTAGAGATAATGTATGTGAAGTGTATGCAAGATATTTGTGAATAAAAATTAGATCATTCGAATGCAGAGTAGAGTGTGAAGAAGTTTAGGCAAAGTATGAAGAAGTATTTGTGTGCCTAACTGAAATTGTCATCAGGCTTTTGAAGAAGCTAATTTCTCAGTTCAACCTCATTAGATTGATTTAATTTGATTACCTTATGTAAGGAAATGAGCCTTCCCTTTGAGTAGTGAGCTCTAGGTAGTGTTCCTAAATGCATGTGCATTCCTTATTCATTTCTTTTATACTTTTAACAGGGTATAAATTATGGATTAACCTCCACCGTGGTTTTTCCCCTAACAGGGTTTGTACACAAAAATCTTGGTGTTATGTGTGTTTCTGATGTGTTGTTGATTCATGTTTTCACTATTAATTATCAAATATGAGATTAAAGGTTAATAAGGTTAAATAAGTTTCAATTTTGTAACAACTGATTCCCCCCCACTCTTAGTTGTCTATCCTTGTTTTCCAACATTGATATCTTCCATTTCAAAACACACAAAACAATATTCAGTAGATAATCAACCATCTTTCATTTGTATAGTGATTAAATATTTATCCCTATAGGAAATAAGTAGAGTATATAAAGAAAACTAACAAAGCCACAACTACCCCTATTTTGTAGTTTGGTGTGCATTCCTTCCTCTCCCTAATCTTCTCTAATTATTTTGAAGAGACCAAGTGTTGTAACTAAACTATGGTTCATTCTATGTGCATGTAATTTTGATCTTCATATAAAAAATTAAAACAATATTAATCTACTCTTGTCAAAACACAAAAAACACTCAAATTTGGTATAAGAGTCAACCAATCATAAGGAAAACATAATATGAAGATGAATTTTCTCAAATCTTGTGTTTGTAGATGCCCTTTAGAAATCTATGCAAAATGTCAGAGGATAGACAAAGCTCATGAACTATTTGACACAATGCTTCGAATAGTTGTAATCTCATGGAATACACTCTAATTAGAAAAGTCTCATCACTGCCCTCATAACAATCTATCAATTTGTTTTAGTGTCTATTGTGTTATACCCAATTTGGGACATGGGGTATAACAAAATAGACACTAAAATAAATTGAGAGATTACAATTCTTTGAGACATTTTGTCAAATAGTTCACAAGCTTTTTCTATCCTTCCACATTCTGTATAAATTTTAAAAGGGCATCTACAACCACAACATTTGAAAAAAATCATCTTCATATTATGCTTTGATGGATGTCTATACCTTGTTCCAAATCTCCCATATTAAGGAAACCAATAAGGATTTTGGTGAAGGTTGTGGAATTTTTCTTTGCATCAACCAATTGCATTTTTTGAAAGTTTCTAAAACCTTTTCAACAAATCCATTATTTGTATATTCTAAAATCATTATAGTACACAATTTCACATTTATTTGGCTTTACATCTACCAATTGTATTTTCTTGAATTTCCCTACAATTTTTTCAATGTAGATCTCTTTTGTGGATATCTTATAGTCCTTATAGTCCACATCACTTTGTTTTTTGAAGAAACTATTACCATATATTTCTTATTTATGTTCTTATTTTGCATACATGTTTATAAGTTTGATATTATAATTAATAATATTAATTTTGTCAAGACATTAAGAGATTTTGTTGAATATTTTAAAAATATATGCATCGACCCAATGTAAAAATGGCAACAATGGAAGCAATGATTGTAACATATAAATTTTTGTGTAGTATCCAATTCAAAGGATCATGTTACAATTTAGGGTTATGATTGGGTATTTAATTAGGGTTAGGATTTAGTGTTTGGGTTAGTGTTAGGTTTAGAGTTAGAGTTAGGGTTATGGTTAGGAAAAATAATGTTAGGATTAGGGTTAGATTAGGGTTTGTGTTTTATGGTTAGGGTTAGATTTAGAGTTTTGGATATGGTTGGGATTAGATATGAAAATAGGGTTAGGGTTTAGGATTACAATTAGGGATTATAGTATTAGGGTTATATTTAGAATTAAGTTTTAGGGTTATTGTTATGATTAAGGGTTGTTTTTATATTTGGCTTAGAGTTGGGGTTAGGATTAGGGCTAGGGATAGGGCTAGGGTTAGGTTTAGGGATAGGTTTAGGGTTATTAGAGTGAATGCAACTAATTAATAAAAGAAAAAATATTTAGGGTTAGGTAATTAGGGTTAGGGTTGGGGTTAGAGTTTTGGTTGTGGTTAGGGTTATAAAGATAGGATAAAGGTGAGGGTTAGGGTCAAGGTTAAGGTTTCAAGAAAAAGGGTTAGGTTATGATTAGGGTTAGGGCTAGGTTTAAGATTTGGATTATAGTTTAGGGTGTAGCATTTGTCTTTAGTTTAGGGTTACAACTAGGGTTAAGGTTAGGGTGTAAGTTAAGGTTAGTGTTAGGGTTAGATTAGAATTAGGATCATGGTTTAGGGTTTAGGGTTAGAGTTATGTTTATGTTTAGGGTTGTGATAAAAAGGATTTGGGTTATGGTTAAGATTATGGTTTTGAGAAATAGTGTTAGGGTTAAAGTTATGGTCAGGGTTACATTAATGAGAAAATGATGGTTTAGTTTCCAAGTAAGGGTTAGGATTAGGTTTATTGTCAAGGCTAGGGTTAAGGTCGGGTATGAGTCAATCTTATGATTAGGGTTAGGGTTATGGTTATATTAGGGATATGATGTTAGGTTTCAAGAAAAGGTCTAAATTTAAGATTAAGCCATAGTTGGCTATAATGAACATGAGAAAAAATGGATCTAATTTCCTTTTGTGGGAAAATAATCAACTACGAATTAAACTTAAATTTAGAGATTACCCTAAACTCTAACCATAACCATAAACCTAATCCCAAACCTAACCCGGCCCTAATTGTAGTGTTTGAGGCTAGGCTCAAACACTATATAACCTAACCTTATATAACCTAACACATAACCTAGCACTAGAAAAAAATTCTTCTCCCAAACAATCTCCTCTACTTCTATTCATGCCTACTGGAGTTGCAACATTCAACATTGGTGCTTCAACCATTCATTCAAAGCGAAGAATTCCAATAAGAGATTTCAATGAACTAGAAGGGACAAGACTTACACCTTTCCAAGAAGAAATATCACATGTCAGATACATATTGATAGATGAAATGAGTTTCTTTGGGGAGAGGTTGCTTGAAAACATAGATTCCAGGCTTCGACGAGCATTCCCAAAAAATAGTAACCAAAGTTCTGGAGGTGAGTTCTAGATCGAAATTGCTAACTTTGATAACTTTACATTACAATATTTTTTATTCAATTCTATTATAGTTCCTTCTATACAAATTCATACTTATCAATTTAATTAAATATTTTATATTCAGGCATATCTACATGATTTTAGTTGGAGACTTGGCACAATTACCTCCAGTAAATGACATGGCTCCATATGAAAGAAAAAGGTGAGAAAAGCTACTATGGGAAGAACTCAAAATGGTCATTACATTAAGTTGGATTTTTTGACAAGATGGACAAAATGAAGAACAACAAATATTTCGTCAAATTCTAACAAACATTAAGGATGTCAATCCCACAATCGACGATTGGATGTTGCTTATGTCAAGAAAAAATGCAAGAACCAATGCTTCAGAGAATGAAGAATTTGAAAGCAGTGTTTATTTGTAATATAATTAATGATTTAACAATATTATAATGATTTAACTAGCTTATATACCTTATATATAATCTATATAATATATACCGAGATTTATCATTTTCGAGGCATATTTTTCTTTTATTTTTTCTTTTTTGAATCTTAAGGCGAGTTGGGACAACAAGGTTCTAATTTTGAAGCCGACTTACCTGGGGTAGCATGGGCATAGCAGTATGGAGCATAAAGAAGTGTCGAGTCATTCCAAGTCATGGTGAGTTAAGGTAGGTTTCAAGGGTAAGGCAACTCTACAAGGTGAGTTGGACTCATCAAGATGTTAGCCAGGCTAGGAAGAGTTGCAAATCAAGGGTCGAAGGTCCCTATGGGTTATTACTGGTGATGAGAAGTCAAAAATGGGGGAGTTAGCCCAGAGTACGGTGTCATCCTATCAATGTCTATTATTTGGACTAATAACTTATATAGGGAGGTATGGTTGTTGAAGGAAAGGAACACCATAGGGATGCAACTGGGTTGCACTGAGAGTCCATAGCCGAACACCAAATGGAAAGGGTGTTCCAGTACTCTTCCTTCTAGGAGTGAAAATAAGTAGTCCCGCTTCGAGTCCCATAGTGACTCAGGTGTTCATCATAGTCTTAGGAGCGAGGAAGTCTCATTTTTCCCTAGCTATGAAGTGAGGGGTTTTGTGGTGAACCCAATGTCCCGAACCCTATGAATGTAGTAACAGGGCCAACATGGGTTAGTTCCCAGACATGTCATCGAGGGATCTAGATGGAACGATTTTTTAATGACCGTCGATCATCCATCAGTTGATCTTGACCATTCCCCACAATCCCAACTGCTATGAATGAACACGATTGCCGATAGTGGCCACTTCATTTTAACTTATAAGGTAGTTTAAAAGGAATATACTTATCTTTGATGTGGTTAATGAAGCCTTGACATAGTCTATTAGATTCCAAATTTAATTCTTAAAGGTCTACTTCAGATTCCAAGTGAAAATCTCAGTTAACCTAGGCATCACTATCCATATTTGTAAACTATTGTGTTACACATGGATAAATTATTTCTAAGATATCTTAAGCAAATACAATAGATTTAGCAATAAATAGTGAGGTGTCTTATTAAACTATTCCTAATCCTCTGTTTATCACAATAATTGCAAAAGATAAATCGACTTGGTTATTTTTCTTATATAAATTGGGAAACCAAGGTCCCAACCTTATTACATAGCAAGCCCAGAGGATATGAAAAGAAAAACACAAAAATAACTAACTATAAATAATTAATAGAAAAACAAAGAAAAATAGCACATAAATAACTAACAAACAACCGAAAAAACTACAAGTTGTAGCGTGTCTTTTGGGGAGTCACATATCCTCAATCTTCAAAAAGGAAAGAAAAAATATCATCCTTAGGGTATTTCTTTCTATCCTTCTTTAAAACAAGACTATCAAGATTACCCTTCAACCTTCTTTTCTAGAACTCCCACACAACATTCTGGAGTAGAAGCATAGAAGTAACCTATGGATCACCTTATTACTAAAATTAAGCACATTATTGACTCTTTCCTCCAAAGTTTCTAGAATTTGCTCCAAATAATTAATAGAATTGGTGTTATGGCCACAATGAGAACATAAATGCACAAGATCAAACTTATTGTCCACCTAAATTCCTTTACCCTTGACATCATTCATGGCCACCATATCATTTCTAGGGACTAAATTCAGATCATTTTCAGCCTCTCAATCATCCCCTATGTTAGAAGACTTAGTTTCATAAAGAACATTCATTTCTGAAAAAGGTTGACACCAAAATCATTGGAAAGAGAAACATCTTCCTCTTACATGAATTCTTGAGAGTGACTGAACTCTTTTTTCCCACTATTGATGCAATTATTGTCCTTGTGATCAACAAAGCCTTTGTTGTTAATTAGAAACAACTAATTGTACATTGGGTGTAGTGCTAGGGGTAGTAGAAATTATGGCCACCAACCTATTAGATCTTCTTACAAGGTTCCCCTTAAAAGGTTTTCCTAGAGCAATCTTATTATTAACAGTAGCAACAATAAGAACCTTAGTCATTGTTGCCCACAAGTGAGGACTAATATTTAGGGTTTTTACTCTTAGTCTTGGAGATGTAAACATCACTAGGAATGTCAACATCGTTTTATGAAGTAGAAAATTATTTTGAAAGGGCTTGACCAGAGCAACATAGGGACTCAAAGTAGGGAGCAATTCCACCCTCTTAAAAAATGTCATAGCATGGCATTATTTCTCACCTCCTTAGGGGATGTGAGTTTAGTGTGGCATCATATATCCCCTATGGTATCTAAACCCTTGCAAAAAATATTAAACTAAATATTATACATTTGGAACTTAGTAGGAAGAAAACACAAGAATTCACTTAAGAGAATAGACTTCACAAAAATTTGAGGCTTATTCACTATCATGCAAAACTAACCTGTTCATACGATCATACCATGGAGAAACCTCCCAACCATAAGTGACTTGATTGAAGTGACTGTATCATTATTTTTAAGTAAATTCATATTTATGGAAGCTTGGGCATAATAATTAGAAGGACCAGAATTACCAATACTAACATTATCCAAGCAACCTACAAGGGGTTCATAACAAGACTATTTAATGACATCAATTTGGTTGAAGGAAATAACATCCATTTGAAGACTTCCTCAAACATAATCACAAGGGATAAAAATACCCCTCTTGAGCCAAAGCAATATGATACATAGACACCAACAATTATCACTAGGGTAAAACTCAATACCCTTCCCCAAGCACCCACTAAATGACAATTTCATTATTTTCAGTATTAAGGTTATTGATAATACTTTGAGAAGTAAAGCAACTTTGTATAGACTGATATGGCCCAATGACATTAAAAATATCATCTATGCAATCATATAATAAGTCATTAATAGAAAAGGGAAAAGATAAAAGCCAACAACTAATTAAGCAAGGATCATATAGAGATGTCATATTAGGAAACCTCTAACAAATTCTATGGTGCAACGAGCCATAGTATTATTAAACTCACCTCAACAACAAAGTGTTAGAAATGGGAAATCTTCCTTTGACGACATACCCTTCAGGTTCATATTCATAAGCTCATATGCATGCCCAATTTTTTCCACTTGTTTAATCCATTTCCAAATGAGCAATTTTCCAAGTGTGAAGAATGAAAGAATAAACCCAAAAACATGTATGATAGTAGAGGGAGTAGTTTATTTTGCATTCTCTTCACTACAATTCAAAGTATCATATATTCCTTCTCCCATAAAAGTTTTCATGGGAGGAAGGGGAGAATATTTCTACTATTAGACACATCTAGCCTATCACCATTTTTGTTAGAAGAAAAGAGTAAATGCCAATGCCAAATCTAACACCATTTCTCATAGTGACCCTTTGTTGGACAAGGAAACACCAATGTCAATATTCACTACTCCAATCAATGGCTTCTATCCTTCTTCTTTTCCAAATATAGCTTGTAGGCCACCTCTATGACCACCCATCTCACTATCAACGTTGCCATCACTAGCCCAACTATTCAATGGTCATTTTTCTAATGACTCCTTTCTCACTCTCTTGGAGGACAAATGTGACATTATTTAGGATATTCAATGCCTAGATATTTTCGAGAAAGCTTTAAGGTCAAATATATAGTGGCATAAAACTCAATGTTATAGGAAATCATTCTTAGCCAAGCCCAATTGGTTCAATTCCTATGGATAGAAGGGGGTTGATCATAAGGAAGTGTTGATATTCCTAAGCATCTCTTTTACCTTTTAGGTTTCTCCTTCCTCTTTAAGGAAACATATCATTTCTAGAGCTAAGAAAAATTATCATATTAAATTATGAAGCCCCTTTCTTTGGCAAGGAGATTCCATGTGTGTTCAAAAATTCTTGTTGCACACATTTCCATTACTCATGTTGCTAAGAACCTTGCAAATCCTCATATTTGAAGATTCAAAAAATCCAAAGGTATATTTTATGGCCTCCCTTTAACCAAGGAAAATGGTTTCACAAAGTACCCTAGGATTTTTATTATTTCCCTCATGACTATAATAGGCTTGGATTACTTTATATTCACTACTCTAAATGGCGCCATAATAGGCTTTGCTTGCTTTATATTCACTACTCTCAATGGCACCATAATTTTAAATTTAATTAACATACTCTAAAACCTAACTAAACCAGGTTGTAGCTCGTCAAATTGGACAAGTGAAAGGCCAATACCAGTGCTGAGGAAGAGTTTGGAGGAGTGAAAACAAGGTCAATACCAGCGTCGATGACTAAGGGACACTAAGTACTATAAGTTTGGCACCCCCATTCTCTTTAACCTGCAATTTTCATGCCTAGTTTCCAAAGATCTTCTCGTACATTGGCCCCCCAATTCTTGTAAAATGGTTTAAGATAAGACAAAAAAAATAAAATAGCTTAGTCTTTCACATTTTTATAGTGATTACTAGAGGCACATAGACCAATTCTTCATAATAGAAGAATTTGATCATAATTTTCCAATGATGGCATTATGAGAAAACCTTAGGTTAAATAAATAATTCCTAGCTAAGTTCTTGAAATCATGTCCAACCATATAAGAGAAGACCGCTGCTATGTGTACTTGGATAACGTGGGGAAAGGCTCTTTGGGCTCTATCATCAATCTATGTATTGTTAAATTTTAACACCTAAAAGTGAGAATGAAGAATCTTTCCTAGGATGGTGGCCAATAATGCTTCTCAACACCTAGATTACAAAATCCTTGTCAATATCATTGCCATCACAATTAAACCTATTGCTTGAGATATAGTCATAGAGGTAAACAAATTGGATTTCTTGATAGTAGATACATTCTAGAAAATCCAATCCTTGCATCGGAGATTGTTGAATGGGCCCAACAAACTACTCATGATGCCCTTACTATTATGTTAAAATTTTGACAAGGCATATGATTGCGTCGAATGTCCTTTCATTTATAAAATGCTCAAATGGATTTATTTTCAACCCTAAATTATTATCACACATTCAAAATTACAAAATACCAGTTAATAAAGAACCTTCATTTGAAGGTGATGTCGTCATGACCTTTGAACGAAGAACCTTCATTCAAAAATGATGCCATGTCAAGACTTTCAAATGAAGGTATTTTTTATTTTAAATATTTCATGTCCAAAATGCTTGATAAAAGGAACCTTGGCATGAAGGACCTTCAAATCAAGACCTTAATTCAAAGGTCCTTCATTAGAAGATTCTTCATATGAAGGTTCCTTTAATGCCATCCCATTATAGCTCTTAGAGTTGTTAGAGATATTTTTTTTTTGAAGTAGATATTGGACCATCAAACAGTGTCACCATGACTCTACCAAGATATCCATCAAATTCATAAACCCTGACTTAACAACCACAAATTCAGAAGAAAATTGCCCCTGTCAACCCTAGGGCATCAATTCAATGCCAATTTTCTTGCTTTAAAAGACCCCTAAATGCAATGAACCTCTATCATACCATGATGCACACCAATCCACTAAGTTACAGTTCCAAGACATTGGGTGGATTCATGGATGTCATTTCTATTTACCCCTCAAGCCCTTACATAGGAAAAACAGGGCAGTCCCTGTAAATCTGGTAAAAACGTGCCACTCCAGTCATCAAAATTATTTACTAGTTCCTTAATCTTCCTACTCAAATCATCAGGTAAGGCTTGAAAACCTTGCAGTGATTTTACAAAAACTTGAGTAGGCCTTAATGATTGGGGTTTGTTGTCTGCATCGAATCTAGAGGCCTTATACATAACATCTAGGTCATTGGCCCTAGGGATCCACTTCTCAACTAAAGGCAAAAATAATTCCTGATCCCTAGTAATGTTTCTTATTGAATCTAAGAATAAAGAATATAAAGAATAAACTAAAGGTAATCTACCATCAACTCCCTAATTCAAATGCCTAAAAATTGTGTCTACAACTTCATTTTGCTTGGCAACTGCTCCCTTCTCACTTGCTTTTAGAGCTTCTTGCAGCTCTCTAATATTATTAAGCATCTTCTATTTGGTGGAATCTACAGAGTACTCAACCTCCTCTTCAACTGGCTCTAATGAAGAACTAGGAGCAGGAGTCTGGATGGGGGACCCAAGAGTAGAAACAATTGGAGAAGTTGGAGGTATTGATCTTGATGTAGAACGTATGGCCAGGGTACTAGGAGCACTAGAAGACTCCCCTACATGTCTGTACTTCAACCTATCTACCTCAGTTTGCAACTCAACATTCCTTTGTTGCATTCTACTATACTCTCCAATAATGGTGTTATACTTCTCCATCAAACTTTTCTTCTCATCTTCTTCTCTTTTAGTTGTCTTTTGGGCCAATTTGGCCACATTTACAGTCAATTTTGTAGCTTTTGTAGTCAAAGTTTCAGAAGCTCTTTTGATTATTAACCCTCCCCTTAGGTTTGGGCTAATATCAGTAACATAGGGCACGGGCCAACCTAAACTTAGGAAGTAATAAAGTTAGGAAAATATTTAACTCAATTTATAAAAAGGGGCTTGACCTAGATGAAACAATGATACATAAGACATTTTAATACCCACTCCAAAAAAGGTAACGGCCGAATATATCTCACCCAAGCTTTTACATGGAACATTAGGATTTTTATGAAAGCCAAGGTAAAACCCAACCTTAGGTTCCTCCCAAACAATGTAACAAGCCACGACAAGGGAAAAACATAAATGGAATTCAAAGAATAAGATTTGAAACTCCATCAAATCCACCATGATGCACACCAATCCACCGAGTTACAGTTCCAAGACAGTGGGTGGATTGGTGGATGTCATCTCTATTTAGCCCTCAAACCCTTACATAGTAACAATGGGGAAGTCCCTTTATTTGATTGTTTAATCCCACAAAATAGTGATTGAGAACTTCAAAACAAATGCAAATGAAAGGGAACAAATATATTTATCTACACCAATGATCTCAGAGCATTTCAAGTTTGTATGGATCCATACAACACAAAATAACTTCAAAAAAATTGTAAAAACTTAGAAAATTGCTTCAAGAACGTGGTATTTGATATGAAATTTTGGTATTAACTCCTCCAACAATTGCAATGGGATGGGAATACAATATGATAGAAGTGGGATAAAAAATGCATTGTTTGAAGCATCAAACCAATATGCAAAGATGAAAGAAAGTGCTAACCCCTTAAACTAAAAAAGTTTCTTTTAACTTTAAGTTTGTTGGGTAGCCAATTCTTTTAAGTTATCAAATCCTACCATCATACATAATCGAAATGTTGTTGTTTCAAATGACTATGAGCACTAACTTTCACTATTTGAAGATGTTGAAACCTTGTCATAGAGAATTAGAATATTGATAAACTTATGATGACTTTACCAGGCCTAGTACACACTCCCTCCCCGTTAACCACTTAGACATATGGAAATTAAATGTAAATTTGCTGCTATTTTTAGTCATGTAGGTGTCCAATAAACCACTTGGTGGTGTTTCCCTTCAAGTTTATTTACTTGAATGAAGAGCAAAGGTCCTTTGATTACAATTAGAGAATACAATTGTTCCTTGTTTGTGTAACTGGTGGACCATAGTCACATTTAACACGTATTACAAAGTTCGGGAGTTAAAACATTAAGTAGATTTGATTTTTGATGGACACATTTGGATGGTAGTAACAATAACTTGCAATCTATCAAGACTTGATTACCTTATAACCTATCAAATTCTAGCAATGAAATGATAGATTAATCATAATGTCACCTTTGGATCACATCACCATCAAAGAACTTCATCCAACATCCTTATGAGTGTAGGTACCACCAAATAGGTATTTGTCAGATTTGTCTTCCTCAAGCGAGGGAAATTCAGGAAGAGAAGAGGAAAGTGAGACGTGTAGTAGGTCTAAAAGAGGGAGACCAACTAGAGGTCAAAAGATTAGAAGAAAATTCCATAAATGCATGGAATTTTTTCTTGCTGAAAGGGGGTCATGTTCTTATGATGATGAGAGCATAGGCGACATCGAGGTGCCCTTGAGGTACAAACATCTACGAAAACAATAGGTACCCAAGGAAATTCCTCCAATAAACATTGATCTTTGTGTCAATGAGAGGATATATCGCATAGCACCATCATCATTACATGGTTTGGGCCTATTTTGCATGGACGGCATAAAGGTTTGTTACAACAAATTTACTGAGTTGATGGAGTATGTTGGACCCTGTTATAGTTACAAAGATTAGATGCAGCTGGTTCGATATACACGAAGTATGTGTAGGTATGCACTATTAGCAAATTATATACAACTAAAAGATAAGGATCAAAATAAAGGAGTGGCTAGGTACATTGACGGGAGGCCAAAAGCATCAGGGAATATTGCAGGGTTTATAAATAGTACATGACCTGGGTCAACAAATAAGCAACCCAATTGTATATTCAAGGTGCGAGAGGGAAATCGTGTATTCGTATGTGCGATAAAATCAATAACTGCAGGGGAAGAGTTGCTAATCTTTTACAATTTGAATCGCTTAGATACAAAGACAATTAATATGGGGGTGGTATGTACTATATACCATTTTATCCAACCTCCAATTAATGACTCCAATATACCATTTTATTACTATGTTTTTTTTTGTAAGTCTATTGGTTTCATTTCAGTAATATTTTTTATATTTAATTTTTGTCGTAGTGGGACATTGATCATACAAGGAAGGCTTCAGCCCAGAGCACAGATCGCGATCCATCTTCAGTCACTTCTATTCAACAAATTTACCTCATTATAATTGTACAAATTAGATACAAGCAAAATGTTTTATTATTATATTTTTTTCATGAGTTTATTGGGTTAATTTCGATTATATTTTTAATATTTTTGCTACAGTCAGCTGATCGGGGAAAGGCACCAGCAGTATAGAAGAACATCCACATGGAGGTGGAGTCACTATTATGCGATGATGAAATTGCATTTTCCACAAAACCTGCGGATATGATGAGGAATGCCCAAAAAAATACAATCAAGAAATCCTTAAGTTGGTATTCATAGTGCCTCAAACAGATGAGATAAGAGAAAGGGTTAAACTATTATCTGAGAGAGCACAGAGCTTGCAAGTAAGCTATCATAAGATCTTTAATTATAACATAAGTTCATTCATGGTTCTATATTTTTTACTTTTTTATGTCATGAACTAGAATATGTTTTATTTTTATAGGATTATTTACGTCCTCATCATGTTGTTGGCCATGATCAAGGTACTGCAAGTGTTTCTTAGGAAGTAGGGGACGGTACAAGTGTCAATCCTTATCTTCTTTTGCATACAACACTTTATCCGACCCCATCATCTGTGCCTATATTGTCAACTGAAATGTCGGCAACACATACCATGCAGGCATTCGGTAGTCCACCGTCTGGCAGCGAACACATGCCACCACATGTGTCAGTACTTGTGGATACAGAGGCCACTAGTACTGGTAATGTTTTAGCAGCATTTCTTGGACCTTCTCGTATTACTAGTATGGGAACATTGCCGGTCACATTTGTGGTGACCAAGGATTTCCTTCCCATAAAGATAGAGAAGGTCTCAGGTACTTTAAAATGTTTTAATTATTATTATATATAATCCAATTGAAATTTACTTATCGATCACTCTTTATAGACTAATGATCCCATGATCATTTTGCAAGAAATGATGTTTTTTATAAACATCTAAGTGATATTACATCAAATCTCTTCGAGCCCACCATATGTACACGGTGGAATGCCCAAAATCAAGATTTAAAAGATGAGCTCATTAACCATTTAGTTTTGTTATTCGGTGATAAAACATTCAACTGAACCAAGGTCCTTGAGAAAACCAGTACATATCTAAAGTATGTGAGGGACCAATATAGGTCACATTTAGAGAAAAACAGAAAGTACGAGCGTCCCCCCATGATTCTGGAAAGGGAGTGGAAGGACTTGGTGTCAGATGGAAAGGAGAAGGCTGAAAAGAAGAAAGGAAAGATACCACCGGACCAAGCAAGGTATGTGATACTATCAACAATTTAATTATATACTAATTACTCTTTCTTTTTACATAATCTAATGTATTTCAATTTTTTCATAGGCTGCTCGATACATCGAAGGCAACAAAGGCAAGACTAAAAAAACACGGGCAGCACAAACTTGGCTCTTGTGGTTATATGAAAATAGCCGCATGATTTACAAGTATCAATAAATGAAATATTGCATCCAAATAATAAATTGCAAACAATTTTGGTTTTATCACACCATAGAAGCAAAATTCATGATCGCATGCAAAAATGCAGGGCTTTGATTTCAATAGAGTGCCCATAAAAGAGGACCTAAATATTGCCTTCCACCAAGGCTATGGAGCCCTGATTGAACAGCTAAGAGTCTCAACTGGGCAAACATTATCTTCCACTACATCCAACATGTAGGTAAATAAACTCAATAAATTTTATTTCAAATTGAATACTTGTGCAATCTATTCAATATTAATTTCTACCATAATAATGTGCCTTTTTTTTTACACAAATAAGCAATGATAATACTACACATGACATTAGAATGCAGCACCCTGGTGAGGGTGGAGTGCAACCTGCCGATGAAGGCCATGGTGTGCATCCTGGTATTGGATGTATTCATGTGCTATACAAAACGTAGTATGGATTAATACAATTAAACATCTTTAATTGCATTTGGTGTATTAATCAATGTAACCTTTCATGTTTGAACTTTAGAGCATGTAGAGCATGATCAACATGTTGAGCACGATCAGGCCAGACAAGATCAGGAACATGATGTGGCTCCATCAGGTAAAGAGGACCACTCTAATGTTCTTTTAAACATATTTAATTGCAATTGGTGTATTAATTAATGTAACATTTTGTGTTTCAACTCCAGATCAAGATTTAGAGGGTATTCAACATGTTCAACATGAGGCTATAAGACAATATCAGAAACATGATGTAGCCCATTCAGGTAAAGAGCACCACTCTGATGTTCTTTTAATTAATAAAATGTGTGTAACAATAATAATAAAACATATCAATTTAACATTTCTTTGCTATTGCAGCAGACCCCCCCTTGCAACCACATCCACGTTGTGAGTACACGACTAGGCATACATTAAGATCACGAGTAGAGCTTGGAACAACTGAAGGGGGGACAAATGATTTTGAAAACGATACTCCACTTCAGCTTTTTTTAGCTACAAAAAAAAAAAAAGTGATTGTAATCATATTATGACAAGTTGACAACCATATTTTTGATAATATGTAAAAACTGGAAAAATGAATGTTATATGTTAATGAATGAATGTGAATATGTTAATGAATAAATGTTATATGTTAATGAATGAATGTTATATGTTATTAATGGATGAGTGAATGAATGTTATATGTTATTAATGGATGAATGAATAATTAAAGTTATATGATCGGGTATGGGGAATTGAGAGTGATGTGAGGGGGGAAGGCAGGGAGGATCCAAATGAGCTTCCACCTTTACATGGTTGGCCCTATTAAGTAGAGAATATTAAACTATTCTCAAAACAAAGAGAAGCTCAATAAGGTAAGAAATGCACTTTTCAATATAAGAAATGCATCATTTGAAGCATCAAATCAATATGCAAAGATGAAAGAAAGTGCTAAATTTTCACTATGAACATTGTGTTGTGTGTGGATTTGGATCATAATGTAATGTTTTTAATTTTATTTTAGTGGTCTCTAAAATTTGACTTTTGTGCATAACAGGTTAGTGGAAAATTTGACAGTTGTGAAGGGTTTAGAGGCTCAATTAAGATAGATACACGGATATTTGGATCTTTTTGTTAATGGGAGGCTTCCACTTAACCATGAAATTTCATACCATCTGCAGGTATGCTAAAATATCTCTACTTACATTCATTCAACTTACTGTAATATATCTGATCACAAAAATCTCATGTTCATTATACTTACATGGATTTTCATGCCCTGTTCCAAAGCACATGTTTTAAAACAGGAAAGAAGGATGCTGGCAAGGGTTAAGGAATTTGGCTTTATACCTACCAATTGCATAGTTTACTTCATTCATCCAGCATATTGCCTATGTGTTTCACAATTGCTGGAATCATATACTATAATTATAGAACTAATAAAATTAAAATATGTAAGTTTCAAATATGGCATTACATATCTTTGTATGAATTTTTGAAAGAAAATATCAAAATGGAGAAGTATTAACAAAATAATCTGAATAATTTCTAAGGGATCGGGGAATTTTTTTACAGAGTTATCTTGAATATATTTAAGACAAAAGTAACTTATAGAGATTGAAGTAGAATATCGGTAGTCTAAAATCACTAGTCAACACATCTTAGTAGTATCTCAATTCAAGAGAACTAGGTCCACTATCCATTAGCTAGTAAAACAAATAAAATCAATCCATAAGATTATTTTGTTCTAATAGGGTTGACTGGTTGCTTCTTTCTTTTTGATTGTCAGAAAGTCATCAATATACACTTAGTTTTCTCGCCTTCTCTTGCCTCGTGACCAGAGAGTTTCTGCAGAAGGCATCAAAGTAACCTTCAAGATTGACATTGGCAATGAGTAAAAGGTCAGTATAACTTAATGCTAATTGGGTATGATTTTATTTGTTCAAGACCAATTTAGATTCATTTTCTACTCACACTACTTTTATTTACATTTATGTTTTTCTAATATCCATTTTCCTTTACATTCATATTCTTCTATACATATTGTGTTTACAATAATGTTTTCCTTAATTTAATCTAAGGGACAAGACCCAGTACCTGAGCAACTTTCAATGTCATGCTGTTAGGATTTACTTTGAAGCTAATCCAAAGTTTTTCATTGCTACTCGAAGCCATATTGCAGTTATTTCTCTACAAAGCCCACATGATCCCCATTAGGTATCTTCTTTTTGTAGTCTCTAAATTTCTTAGAGGAAATCAACAACCAGTTTATCTAAATGTGGCTCCTTGTTTACACATTAATATCTCTTTTGGTAGCAATGGATCAAATTGGATTCATGGGGTCTTAAAGAGAAGACGCTCAAACATGGAGATCAAAAGTGGGACCAAGTAAAACCATTCATAATCATGCTCATATTATTTTATTGACTGTCTAAGAACTAAGTATCCAGGATAACATTCTGTATTTTTCTATTGAATTTCTAGAGTGAATAATTTTGGGTTTGCAATCCTATTTTTTAATACACTAGCTAAGTATCCAAGACACACTGCAGGTACTCTTTCTCACCAAATTGCTCATTTTCCATAAATTTAGATTCTAGTGTGTAGTTTAATATTCACTAGTTTGATTTTTTCTTTTTTAGCAAAATTAGAATCCAGTTCGTAGGTTGTGCTTGTTGTCCATGACAGTCCCCTTGATCTCATGACTCATCATAGGTTTTATATTTTGCTCCAATTGTTGATCAACATCAAATGTGGCCATCATAATATCATCCATAGCCTCCATATTCTATAATTATTCATTGCTCATTTCTCATACATAGTAACCAAATAATGGAGGCCTAGAGCTTGGACTGTAGATGTATGCAAAAAATGATAAATCCCTGCCTCTGTAAGCCTAATTAAACACAACAACTGACATGTTGTTTGATATTTTAAACAGTCATATGACTATCATTTTTCTGCCTTGTAAACACTTACTCAATGCATACAATAATTTATTGAAATGCAAAGTTGAATGGCCTCTTAACTCTTGACACTAATGTCAATGCATTTGTCCAAACAGGGTTAATCATATTGTGATCTAAATTTTCATAATGAAGTCTTCCAATCTGAGCATTGATGACAATCCATCTTGTCTTATACTACCCCTATTAAATGCTCATGGTCTTGACACATCAACTTTCTCTCTTTGATTGACCTGTCCTTATGTCCTGTCATTATCCCTATGGATGCACTTTGGAGCCTCCTACTACTTTTATATATCGCCCAGAGTCACCCTGATATGCCTACATTTCAACAAATAGTTCTTTTTATTTTTTAAACTGCATTGTTCCATCAAAATTGTGATGAACCACAAAAATGCCCAATGACCTTGCTATGTATCCGATGAACTTTCATCGCAATGACTTGCCTATTTCGTCACGAGTGCGATAAACTTTCACTGTAATGACTTGCCTATTGTGTCGCGTGTTCGACGCTCTTATCTTATTAATCTGATGGTTTGGCAAAGCAATGCCACCTGTGCTCTGGGCACCATTTGTCGCTACACCGACGAATGCATGTCGCTACACCGACGAATGCATGTTGCTGCTCCAATGCTTCTGTGATGGTATGCCGCACATGCTCCAGGCACTATTCGTAGCTAGACCGACGACACTGCCATCTCCATCCCGAAGAATGTATGTCGATGCTCCCACGCTTTAGTGATGGTATGATGCACGTGCTCCGGGCCCTGTTCATTACTAGACCGACGACTATATGTCGCTGCTCCAACACTTCAGCAATATTATGTCACACGTGCTCCGGGCATTGTTCGTCGCTAGACTGACGACTATATGTCGTCGGTTTGACAAATGTTTGTCGCTGCTCCGATGCTTCAGCGACGGTGTGCCGCACGTGCTCCGAGTATTGTTCGTCGCTAGACCGACGATATTGTCATCTCCATCCCAACAAATGTATGTCAATGCTCCAACACTTCAGCGACGGTATGCTGCACATGCTCCGGGTGTTGTTCGTCGCTCAACCGACGACTATATGTCATTGATCTGATGCTTTTGCGAAGGTATGCCCCTTGTGCTCTAGACACTATTCATCGCTAGACCAACGACACTGTCATCCCAATTCCAACGAATGTATGTCGTCGTTCCGATGCTTTGGCGACAGTATTCTGCCCATAGTCCAGCCACTGCTCATCGCACGATTGATGGAATGGGCGTCATTATTCCGACGAGCTGGAGTCGGGAGGACGACGTTTTATTGTCCATCAGGATATAGACGAAAATTGAGCGACGGCGCTGATTTGTGCGATTTATCGATTGGCCGACAATAGATCGTCGAAATTCTGACGAATGGCCGTCGAAAATTTGGGTGAAATCCATTAGTGTCATTTTAGCTTTAATTCAAGGAATTAATTAAAATGCTTAAGTGAGTTTATAGGTGGATATGTTCATGTAAGTATTTGATAAGTATTATTGGGTTAGAATACAGATTGATAGTATTGTAAGGCAATATTATCTAAGATTTTATATGCTATGTGTCTGAATCTGTCATGGATCCTTAAATGCTTATGAATTTGACTCCTCCAATGGTATATGGCACTGGTCTAAGTTGTAATCATTTATGAAGTTATGTATTTGTTTGTCTTTGCTTAGAGCTTGCTACAAATTGCAAATTAATTACTATCTTAAGTTGTCTAATATTATTGTAGTATCTCATGCTCCAAGTAGTTGATATCATTGATGAATAGCCAATTCATTTCAATCATATCCTATTATGTTGAGCTATTAAGTGAGATGATCTATTATTATTGATGTTGTTTATAAGTTTGGTGCAAAGATTATAAACAAATCAAGGGGATCACCCTCCTGGGTTTTGCAGAGCCCAAAGTGTAGGAGGTTTATTAAAACCCTCATCAGTTGGTCAAAGTCCTTCGAGTTGCCCCTGATTGGGATTCGCAATTCCATAGGTAGATTAGAAGATAAACTTGGTTACAGTAAAAACAACCAACAAATTAGATGGCCTGATTTCATCCTTGAACTTGTCATTGGCTAGTATTGCCACATGGATAATTTGATTATTGAATTCATCACGGGTGAGACTTGAGATTGTTTTTTCCCTCTTCCTTTGCTTCGGTTTCCCCCATTGTTTCAGCAACTTCTCCCAGCTGGGAGTCTCTTCTTTCACGACAATTGGCTTCTTATTTATTCTTTTCTCCAGCCAACCTGGGATAGCAGGTTGCTATGTATTTACCTCTATATCTCGTTCCTCTTCAACCTAACATAGAATATTAGCAATCTCTTCAACACTGATCTTTGTATCATGTTAATCATTAATTTTATCTTTCTTAGGAGACTCAAATTGTTTCCCATCCTGGACAACCTTTGATTATACATTTTTTCTCTAACCTTTGAAACTAGATGGCCCCATGTCTTGCATCATTTTCCTCCATTCTCCACTAGTAGGGGTGTAAATCTCTTCATCCTCATATTCTTGAGGCTCGGGGTTATCTAATACATCATCCTTTTCCATGGCAACTTTCTCTGATATATGTGTTTTGAGAGGACATAAGGGAGGGATACCATCCCCACTTTTGCATGAACCTCTTCTTTAGTAACCCCCTTTTCAATAATTGGGGAGGACTTTTGTTGAGGAGATCTTCTTTGAACATATACTTGTGGTTTTTCTCTAGAACTTTCCATTTCCACAACCTTAGTCAAGGAAGTAGCATCAATGGCTATGTCATACTTCTTCGCATTGGTCCCTTTCTAACTTTCAGTGACCGACCTTCTCTTTCTTGTCGGTTGTGGGTTCTTTCCCTCCTCGGTTGTTGAATTTTTTTTTGCCTTATGAGATGGCTTCTCTCCTTGTTTTGATGGAGCCTCACTCTTGGTTCTCCTCTTTATTGACACTAGATTATCGCCTTCCTATTCTTCATCAATATGAGGTGCTGAAATATCACCTCTTTCTCCTTTTGCTTCTCCCTTAGAGTGGGATTCCAGGTCTCCCATTAGATCATAGGTAAACTTTGTGCCATCAACCTCTAGTTCTTGTATTCTTTGTTTTACCCATTTCCTAGAGTATTCCTTGACCGGCTCAGTTATACAGTCAAGATCCATTGCCTCTTCTTTGGACCAGCTTATTGGTGGCAAAGGCCTATTCTTGTATGGTTCGTAGTCTCGTTGTTGTACCAAGTCCACCTCATCATCATGTACCTAATCGGGTACTTCTATTATTTGATGCAATCTTATCATTTTCAAGGGAATTCAAGAGAACCTTCTTCTAAGGAATTCAAAGTCATCCCTACAACTCGCCCAATAATCCTCTATATGATCCCTATGCATGAATGTTTTGTTGGCTTGCCTTGTAGCTTTTCCATATGGATCAAACTTGCTTCTGGATGTATGAGAGTATAATTCAAACTGTTCCAATTCTTTCTCATAATTTTGAGCACTCTGGAGGGAAGGGCATGATTCTAGAGTTCCAATTCTAAGGGAGAATTGTGCTCCCAATCCCTTTTTCTTGATAACTTGTTGCATAATTTCCTCATAGGCCACCATTTTCCTTGTGAGTTCCAACATCAGAAGCTTGTTGGTGGGATATCTAGGCAATCTAAGTGGAAGAGTAGGAGATCCCTGTACCCGGATGTATGTAAACTTCGGAAATTGAATGAACCATTGTCCACATTGCTTGATCAATTTCATAGCCTCAACGGATATTCTAACATGAAGGACATCCTACAGTAGTCTAGGAATGTACATAAAGAATGCATTATTTTCCCTTCGGTAGTTGGTGGTTTTACACTGTAATTGAGGATACACATCCCAAATATTATCCTTTCCCAATGTTCCTTTGTAGTTGGGCCATCTATACTTAGTTTTTATCACTAGCATATATACTAGATATGATATCATGGTAAATCTATCAGTTTCCTATACACTTCTCAGTTGGGCATCCAGATTATTGCTAATGATCCTAGCCCAATGGTAATGCTTATTGGCCACAATTTTTGTAATGGGGTAAAACATCCATGTTTGGAAGATATGTGCTTCCTGAACTCCCATTACCCTACCTAGGAGAGTTATGATATCACGGTACTCCATTTTGAAGTCACTTCTGTGTAACTATTTTGGCAATTTGGAGAAGTGGGGTTTGGGCTTCAGGATCCATGCATTGTTCATGATTTTGAGGGCTTTGTTTGGATCTTGATCATAGAATTTAATTGCCTCCCCAATGTTAATCTCTCTGATCAGGTGGTGATGTGAGGCATTGTTGAAGACCTCTGCAATAGAATCCTCAGTCAGATTGGCCATGACCCTCCCCTATGGCCCAACTATGATTCTTGTGTTGGAGTCATAATGCTTTGCATATTCAAGAACTAACATTGGTCATAGTTGTATCGGAGGAAATCTTCTTGCTTGTACCAAATTGGTATGGGTGAGGACCTATACCAACTATGTGGGAGCATCACCATACATTCTTTTATGAAAATCATCGTGATCAATGTGTCCCATGTTTTTTTCTACAATCTTGGCCCAAACATAAGATATCTTGGTTTCCGACCAGATGCCCTTGAAGTCACAATTCATCCTTTCTTTCCTTTTCCATACCTCCTCTTGAACTAGAGTAGCCTTTGTCTTGGCAACCTTGTCAAGACTCAATTCATCCTGCATCTATTAGAGAAGAGCCATAATCATTCAAATGTGAGTGAGTCTATATTAAGAAAACACGAGAAGAATGAATTCCTTCATCTAATGATATGTAAATGGACCAAATATGAAAATGAATGCTTAAAAATCATCAGAAAAATGCTTGCACAATAATTATACTTAATCTTGTAGTGACCCTAAGAAAGTTTGGAGAATCCGAGCAGGCTCGAATTTTCTGACCAGACTAAGGTTTGGATAATCCGAGCAGGCTCTAATTTTCTGACCGGACTAAGGTTCGGATAATCCGAGCTAGCTCAAATTTTCCAAAATTTTCTAAAGTGTGAATATTACCCTTTTGAATCATATGCAATTGGAAAGATGAAGTTTCAATAGTAAACATGTGCTAATTTCTATCATAAAATGCCTAAAAGTTCCCCTCAAGACAAATTTTCTTAAAGTCTTAGCTTGTTTCAGGCATTGAGGAAAAGAATCCACAAAGCTCAGGAATTTCAAGGGACCTCAGATTGGTCGACTGAATCAAAATTCAAGTAATTGGAGAAAACTCGGAATTACCAAACAAGGGGAGTGGCCTTCAGAATTTTGACAGGAGGTCTGAAGGAAAATTTAGAAAATCCAAGGGGGCTTAGATTCTCTGAGTGGATTAGAGCTCAGAAATTTTGAGCTACCTCAGATTTTTTGAGATTTGCTCAGGACTGCGAAATTTCATCTAAGTGATGGTTTTTTGTTCCACCGAACATGAAAGGAAGAGATGGAATCCATCTTTTAAATTTCTCACTTAATCCTTCACACAATTTATTTCAGAGCAGGTTGATATTGTTTCACATTTGAATCCAGCGTGTAAAACTAGGGCATAACAAGCAAGGGTTTACAACTCGTGGCCTTGAAACCAAGCATCATTTCCAAATTCTCAAAATTCCATTTAAACAATAAGAAGAGGCATGAAATAACAAACCAAAGAGTTCCTAATGATCATAATCCATCAAAACCATGAAAAATATGGAACCCTTCCAAAATCGATGAAAACAAACCCATGAGCGACAAGAACCCCACACGGCGAAGACGAGGAATAATTTGAATCCAAACTCAAAATTTTCCACAAATGATCAAAAGGCCAGCCAAGAGAGCTTGAAATGGACTAAAACCATCCAAAAGTTATCAAAATCATACCTTAAATGGAGTTTGGTAGAGAGAGTGATGGAGAATTAACAAGAAACCCTCCAGAAATCCCATGAATGATTCCCGAAAGCATGCAAATTGAAGGAAAATGCTTGATTCAAGGGTAAGATGGACGTGAACTTCTCACTTTGTCAGTAGAAAAATGTGGAGTGAGGAAATGACCGACTAAACAACCTTTTATTCCTAAAAACCACTCATAAAACCTGCCATTAATGCCAGGCAATACGGTTCAATAAACTCAAAAAAATGACAGGGGGTTGAATTTCGGGTAACCTCAGATTATCTAACCGGATTAGAGTTCAGATAATCCGAGCTACCTCAGAATTTTTGAACTTCAGTCATACTTAGTCAATTTCCTCCAAAATCAAAAATTCCAAGTGCAGGTTCAGTCTTCAAGAGCATGGAAGTTTGTCAAGAATTGCAAGGAAGCATCTTAAATGCAAGATAAAACACTATGCCCATGGGTGACCCAAGACCAATACTAATCCCTTAAGGGGATTAAGTCAGGACCCTAAGAAAAACAAACAAAGGAAGCAAAGAAAGAAAGAAGGTCCCCGCCTCAATGGGGCGTGTGTGCAAAAATTGCACAATAATATCAAACTCTAGTTCAAAATATTTTAGATGAGGCTGCTCCCATAGCTCTTGTAATGCCTCGCCAAGTAACCTTAAAGGAAGTTGCAATTAACGTCTTAAGCGAACTAAATTTTTTTTTTATAAAGTGCATTTAACATACACATTCACTTACTAATTAACAACAACCTCTAAGGCTACAAGGTTAGGATAACTTAAACCCACACATACATATTACATATAATCATAGCCTTATGAACTTTATGAAATAACCATCATACATCATAAGAATACCACATAACATAATAGGATAATCATCCAAGATACAATCTCATAAACATTATTTTAATCCAGTAGTTACATCACTCATTCCCAGAATGAGACAATAATACAAATGTATCACAATTACATAACTCCACCTCTTACAAAAGAGGGATAAAGTATCATATACAAACTGAAATATTACAATGCAAGAAATTACAATAAGAACCGTGAGCTGTCCATCTAGATGTCTCACCACCAAGTATTGAAGAATGATGGGGACCCAACGGTTTTGGTGCATGTTCCACCCTACCAATGTGGTACCCGAAGGCCCACCCCCCCATGCTAGGAGATAGTAACAAAGTAACATGGACAAAGATCTACAATCCACTAACCAAAAGTAGACTCATACTGACTCAAACTGACATAACCAAATAAATGCCATCAATATGTACAAATCCAGTTCAACTCAAGTACAACACAAGTACAAATCAAATATCATTGACATAGGTCACATTGCTTTCAGACATAAAATGGATCAAGTATGTTCAGAGAATCGTACACATAAAACAATTAACAATAGTTGTTCTAGATAGAGTGTCATTGCAAGGTTTTTCATGAGATCTCCTCTAGGCATCCTTCATAGGCTCCGACACAAGTAATCCTGGTGGCCTCAACCAAATCCCGGCACTCATACTCACTCATGCGGAATCAATTACCTCTTGCAAGAACAAGATAGTTGATCTTGCCATTCCAGGCCTTCTCACTCATCCCAAGTCTAAACAAGCCCTTGTGTCTATGAGTGAGGATTAAATTATCTTGATTAGTGTGAACTGTATCCTAATCATCTAAGTACATTAATTTAATTATCACTTGATTAACTCACTTCTGAAGGTTATCCGGTTTACTACTTTGGGCTCCGGCTCCTATCAAAAGCCACTCTTCTAATGGACAACGCACTCACAACCAATCACCAAGGGAACACAAGTGCATACAAACTAGGCATCATAACCACTCCAACACAAAAAGGATACAAATAATAGAAACTCACTCCAAACATCTTGGAGGCAACAATCACATAGTCCACTCTTTTCACAAGAGGTACAAAAGATCTCATTCCAAACATGCTGGAGGCAACAACACATAGTCCACTCCTTTCACAAGAGGTACAAAAAATGAAACTACATCACAAGGTCACTCCATACAAGGAGACACGGATCCCATAATCCGCTCCTAAACCAAGAAGGTGCAAATATCCCCATTCATGAAAACTAGGTAAAACTGAAAAGACGCTATGCACTACCCAATAGAAAACAACTGGATGGCATAAAGATTCAACAACTCTTATCCTCTAAGTTCTTCTGGAAGACTTATAATTTAGGACTAACACTAAATCCCAAAACCAACAATGCAACTTGACGACATAACAACCAAAGCATTCAAGTCATTAATCAAATCTAATATTTGGATTTCCTAAATCCATACTCATTCAATAGGTAGTGTTGACAAAGTCAAAGACACGATAACTAGATCATCTAAAATAATCATAACCCCTATTTCCCTTTTCATTATTGGAAATCTAAAACAATTAAACTTACTTCCCTTTACTGAATACAGAGAATTAAATCCTTTAAGATAATCATGAGGAAGATACTACTTTTGGATATACTAAATCCATATCTCTTTCATAATCCAATTACAATGATTCAATTAATCTAAATAGAAATTAATAAATAACATAATTGATTGCCTTATCAATAAAATAACTTCTTAATTTACTTTTAAATCGACACAAATCCATGCAAGTAAACTATTTTCATTTCCTAACCAACTCTTACATCTCATTCAATTTTCTATTTAAAATATTCAATCACTTTAATATAATAACGTATTGTTTCTTTATCCAGTTTCCATATACACTAATCAATCCATTTTTAAATCTCTCTTCAATAATATATTGCATGCATCTCATTAAAATAAAATACGATAATGAATTTTACACTTAATATATATATATGCTCCATATTATATAGACACCAAATATATATATTAATAAATTTAATTACATATATTCTTTAATATTCCATTCATAATGACTAGATTACTCTATGGAACTAAATAAAATAATAATAACTATTTGCCTTTTTCAATATAGTTAGTTCCTAAATTTACTTCTAATGCAACCTAACACTATTGCAAACAATCTTTTCAATTTTCTATCTGAAGTCTATGTCTCTTCAACTATCCATTTAAAAACATGCAATTTCATTAATGTATAAAAATATTTTTTGGCTTATCTATTTGACCATGCATTCATAACTTATTTTTTAAATTCTTCATGCAAAGTTAAATTACACGCACTTAAATAAAACAAGGTAAATACTGATTGAAAATACTCATGGATATATATATATACATCTCAATATATTTTCTTCAATCATATTAACAAAATAAACATTTCCTTTTAAATCAAGTAATTACTTCTATTAAAAATATCTTTCTCCATATATTTTCTACACATACTAATCATTTCTTTTAGAACACTAATAATACCCAATTTGCAAACAACAGAATAAAATAAGATAAAATATTATTTATTCTCTCAAATGGATATATACCTTCAATATATATATACTAAATATAAATTAATATATTTAAATATATTTAATCATTAACATATCTTCTATTCTTTACAGAATATCAAATTGTTTAATTCAAAATAAAATATCCTTTATCATTAATTTTTCAAAATATAAATATATTTTTCAAGTTAAATCAAATTAATAATTGGACCTTTTACACATGAATTTAAATTCCACAATCAAATTTTAAATTATGCATTCTTTACATCAAATATTTAACTCCTTCAATTAAATTTTAACATGCCATTTTAAAATAAACAATAATTTTCCCATATGTTTATAATTTTAATTTCACTAATCTAATATACAAATTTTATTTAAAAGAATATAAATAAATATAATACTTTAATATTATAAATTATAATATAAAATATTATTAAATAATATTTTGATATTATAATAACAATACATAAAATATTAATATTTATAAATATCAATTTATTATTATTTTATTTTCAAAGCAGCCATGAAAAAATAACTTAACGGTAGTCTCATGTTTCAAGCATAACTCAAAAACTACGATCTGGGTATTTGCGATTTTTTAACAAGAATAAGAAAATTTCAAAATGCAAAAACTATTTAAATTTCCTAACAACCCAGTTTGTGTAAGTGGAGTTATAGGTGACGCAACCAGACCATTTTACCATGAAAAAATATAACTATACTGCAGATTTTAAAATCCGTTTTTTAATAATAAACAGAAGGTTTGATTTTCTAAAAACATTCTAAATGCATTGTTCAATCTCTATGTTTGATTTCAATAACAACAAAATCAATTTCCCCAAATAATTTAAATTCAACTGAGGTTTTCACAATTTTCACAAGCAAAGGCTGTAAATTTGTTTAATTCTTTTTTTTTAATATCAAGTTTATTTTCTAAAACAGATTTAACAAACAAATTTTTAATCATTACTATTTTAAAAAAAAACAATCAAGAACAATAAAACACAAAGAGAAAAACCTGGTACAAGAAGCTACATAAAGAGATGAATTTCTGATGCAAGCCTCCTCCAAGGATTTCCTGAATTTTCTTCAATCCTCCAATGAAACCAATCCAAAATCCAACAAATGCAAATAATCTTTCCTTCAATCAATTCTACAATCAAACTTTCTTCAAACCCTTGTGCAAATTTTTCAAAATTTCTTCCCTACTGTAAAAATGTATTTTTCTAAAAACTTTCTGCTCTAAAATTAAAACATGTAATCTTTATAAATCAAAACACCTAATACAACCCTAATTCACATTACATGCAAATTAGATATTTCAATTTCAATTTCAAATTTTAATTTCAATTTTAATTTCAATTTCACTTTTCGAAAACCCACTTTCAATTTAAAATGCAATTTCAAATAATAAATTAATTTACAAAGTTGCAACTAATTTTCCAAATAAATATTTAATTACAATTTCTAATTTAATTCCCACACGTTGGAATTAAATTCCAAAATTAATTCTAATTCTTTTATTTCCTTTCATTCTCTTGCATCACGTTTAATTAATTAATTTAATTATTTAATAACTAAATTCAACCCCCTTGGATTAAATTTAATTAATTAAATAAATTAAATATAATTAATTAATTTGAATATAAACTTTTATCCACATTGCATTATTTAAATTAAATAACCATCAATATGATTTAAATGCAATTATTCTAAATATCTATTTCCAAATCAAGAATCTTTCAGAAATAAATAATATTAAAGCAAGACAGACAATGACTCGACACACACAACTGACAACACACTAAGGCTAGGGTGTAGACTTGACATATGTTACCTAGCTACTATCTCTCGTTCAACTTAACCGTTGGATCGACACGCTCAAACCTATGAAACCAGGTGGAGTCGATGTCATGTACCTGCAATCCTGCAACCAAGTAAACAACATCATACGATATATCCAGCATATAATACACACCGTGAAGAAGGAATTACGGATTCGCAGGGCACTCGCAAGTGAATGATGTGAACTCGTCCTTTTCACCCATACACTTATCAAAACTGACACTTCCATCATAATTCCAATAATCTCATAATAATATCTCATACTAACTCTACAACATCATTAATTCATAATGCATGTGAAACAAAATCAGATAACTACATCCCACAATAATAGTTGTCACTCAATAGTAACGACCAAAACATCATAACAAAATGTATCAAGTATCAAAGTAATTGCAACCAAACATAGCATAAAGCAATTTGAACAAGAATCAAAACGAAGGGGTATTATAGCTCTCTTACTCGCTTGACAAATCCTTTAAATTGTACATTGATTTTATTTTTCGTGTCCCTCTCTTGTTGTTCTTCCTCAATTTCATCAGGATCATGCATTGACCTTCTTGCCCCTTCTAAATTTTGGACCGCATCCATTAACTCCACATAAACTAGACATCCTTAGTCTTCTTGGTTCCCATGCCATGATATGGTTAGGCAAATGAAAATGAAGCAAAGTAATCATCTTTCTTCCTCTTCCACGAAAACCAAGCTCTCTAAATGGTATATTAAACTCTAGTTCAAAATATTTTAGATGAAGCTACTCCCATAGCTCTCTTACTCACTTGACAAATCCTTGAAACTCTGCATTGATTTTATTTTTCCTATCCCTCTATTGTTGTTCTTCCTCAATTTCATCAGGATCATGCATTGATCTTCTTGCCCCTCCTAAAGTTTGGACCATATCCTTTACCTCCACATAAAATTGGACATCCTTGGTCTTCTTGGTTCCCATGCCATGATATTTTAATGCAAATGAAAATGAAGCAAAGTAATCATCTCCTTCTCCAATGACTGGAAGAATGCATGCTTAATGTTTTGATACATGATTATCAGCTCTCTCTTCCAATCTCATGGTTCAATACTAAAATCCATTATGGCGGGCCTCCAGAGTTCTAGTCATCTTTCTTCCTCTTCCACCAAATGTTGGCTTGATCCACAAGTCTACTAGCCTAATTCCCTTTATTTTTGAAAGATGAAGTTTCTCCTTAGTCACCAGTGTAGCTCTCTCTTCCTTTTCTGACTCTTTCATTGCTACAAATCGTCTATGGGATTTAATCATTTGTACCACATGGTTGATGTGCTTTGAATCCTTGGATCTAAAGGAAATTTCCTTACCATAAATACTACTAGGGAATTTCAATGTTGGCATGTAGTTGGCATTAAATTCGGTACCTGGAACGTTGAAAATTATCCTTATATAATAATTCCCTCCATCTTGTTGGCTTGTAACACTCTTGATGGTGGCTACATGAAATGGAACTATGATGCCATATATGGGTACCAGAACAACATCATTTTTCATATCAATCTGAATCATGAGCTCTCTAGAAACGAGGATATCATCCACATTTTTGTACGAAACCATCTTAGTGGATAGCTTGGAAGAGCCATGTCCATCTCCTGTACCAATTCCCCCTATAGCCAATATTCTTGCAGTCTCCTCATTATTTTGTAGAGGGTTGGCACTTAAGGTTATGTAATAGAATTTACAGTTGATAGTTAAATTGTATAACAAATCTTTTTATGATCTTTACTAACGTTTATTAGAATTGTTGCATGTTTTACATTATTGGAATGAAATATTAGTTGTAATTTTTTTGAAATTTTATTATGGTATGTGCACTTTGATATGATGTAATATGATTATGGTTTCATCTAATATGTTGTAATATTAGATATATAACAGAAAAATAAATTATTGCATGAAATAAATAATAAATTTTTATTTTAAAAGTTTTTTTTAACAGAACACGGGTCTTCCAGAAGATCAAGATGATCCTCATCATGATATAGATCCAGACAATATTGGTTATGTCGATACATATCACATGGCAGAGGATGATGATGATGCAAATATGGAAGACACCGAGGCCGATGACAATGATGATGATGACGACGATGATGATGATGATGATGATGATGATTATGATGGTGATGATGATGATGAGGCAGTTGCGGGTAGTAGCCAACAACATGCATGATCATATAGGTTGCATCATGGATCATTTTTGGTATATCATTTTGATGATCATGATCATGATGGCGGTGGTGATGATGAGGTAGTTGTTGGTAGTACCCAGTGACATTCATGATCATATAGACTGCATCATGGATCACTGTTGATATATTGTTATGATTCCTTTTTTCATGGTTACTATCATATGTATCATTTTCACAGTCTACAGTACCATATTATTGAGTTGTATCATATTGGCATTTATCATTTTTTCTTATATCATTTGGACATGTATCATCTTGACTTGTATCAATTTAAGTTACATAATTTATTATTTTTACTTATATCATTTGTACATGTATCATTTTGACTTATGTCTACTGTTGGACGTGTATCATTTTGACATGTTATTGATCTACTGGAATTTTTGACTTTCACTTGTTTTAGTTATATATGATGATGATCTTATCAGTATTGACTTGTCAATTTATATATATTAAAAGTGGTCGATGATTAATTTTGGATGGATATTTATTATGTATGATGATTTTAATTTACTGGTCAGGATGGATGTTGTCATACTCAATTAAATTATAGATATTTGAATCACTTGTTTTGATTATAGACGATGATCATGTTATAATAATTATCTTGTTATTTAATCATATGAGTTAAATAACTAAATTGCTTACTCTATAATCATATGAGTTATTTAAGAGGCATGATATATTTAACTAATTAAATTGAAATAAAACATTAAATTAAGAAATGAAAGCAAACCAAGAAGCGTTTTTAGAAGCAACAATGGGAGCCAAACTAGTAGCAAACCATAATCAATCTTGGAAGAAAAATTGAAAGAAAAAATGGAAGCAAACCTGGAAGCAAAATTGGAAGAAAAACTAGAAGCAAATTTGGAAGCAAAACTGGAAGCAAAATTGGAAGCAAAATCGGAAGCAAAATTAGAAGCAAAATTGGAAGCAAAACTAGAAGCAAACTTGGAAGAAAAATTGGAAGCAAAACTGTAAGCAAAATTGGAAGAAAAAATGGAAGTAAAATTGGAAGCGAAATTGGAAGCAGAACCGGAAGCAAAACTAAAAGCAAACCTGGGAGCAAAACTAGGAAGAAAACTTGGAAGCAAAACCAGAAGCAAAACTAGAAGCAAACCTAGAAGCAAAACTGGAAGAAAAACTGGAAGCAAACAGGAAGCAAAATTGGAAGCAAAACTAGAAGCAAAATTGGAAACAAAACTAGAAGCAAAACTGGAAGCAAAATTGGAAGCAAAATTGGAAGCAAAACTAGAAGCAAAACTGGAAGCAAACCTGAAAGAAAAAATGGAAGCAAAATTGGAAGCATAACCGGAAGAAAAACTGGAAGCAAAATTGGAAGCATAACCAGAAGAAAAACTGGAATCAAAATTGGAAGAAAAAGCAGAAGCAAAATCGAAAGCAAACTTGGAAGCAAAATTGGAAGCAAAACTAGAAGCAAAATTGGAAGCAAAATCGGAACCAAAATTGGAGGCGAAACTGGAAACAAAATTGGAAGCAAAACTGGAAGCAAAATTGGAAGTAAAATCGGAAGCAAACCTGGAAGCCAAATTGGGCGCTAATTTAGGCGCTATTTTTCGACGCTATTGCTAGCACCATTTTTTTGATGCAAATTTCGACGCTAAAATGGGCACTAAATTCAGCACAAACTCTAGCACAAAATCTGGCACCGAAATAAGCATTACCTTTTAGCGTAGACTTTTGCATCGTGAGTCTTGTCCAAATGATGGACTCAAATACACTAAAATATGGTGCTATTTTAGGTGCTAATTTCCTGTTGTGTTGTTGTGTATCCCTTGGTGGTTGCACCAATGGATAGGGAAACTCTTGCTTGAAGGTTGTAAAGATTGATCTATTTTAGGGTTTGTGAATAGGGAACACAAGTCAAATTTTGTAATTTTTTCATCTTTCACTTTTTTATAGGATAATTTATTAGCATAAAAAAATTTATACTCTCTTATCTTATCCGACCAACTATTTATTTTCTTGCTAATTTAATCTACATTTTCATGGTCAAAGGCTCTTTTTTTTCCATATTTTCAATGCATATCTTGTCTTCAAATAATATTGTAACTCCTCTAGTGTGTCTAAGCCTACAGTCCAATCTTCACACTTGGTTTGGTTTGGCAAGAAAGTGCCTTTCTTCTACTTGTGCATTACATCTTTCTCCATCCACATCATTTTCCACATAAATTCAAGAAATGCTAATCTGAGGGGCACAAATTTTGGTAGTATGTGTGGAGCAACAGGGCATCCATAAACTCTTATTATTGTAACTTTTGGGAGGAAGAACCAATCTCCAAAATTTTGTGTATGAACCTTCTTTGGTCTTAAATCCAAAGGTCTCACTAGTTGCAGCATTTTGGTTGAAAATCTTGGTATTGCATACCCAAGAACTCGAAGGATTATGTGTACAAATTCTTCATAGAATAAAACAAAGCTTGAATTATTGCACTGACTGTCCCAAATATAGCACCATTTCTGGACAAGTATGGGATTCCCTTGCTCATCTACTGTAGCCAAGTCCATTCTTTATTCCAATGGTTCCTATTTTGGTACAATATCAGATGACACAGTAGGGAATAGTGTCTGGATGTAATCAGTGCTCTATCCTCTATAACTTGGGAGAATTCATCATCTAACACCTTCTCAAGGTATGAAGAAAATTCATATTCAATATTAGTTTTAGGGTTTTGGATTCTCATGGTCATCATCATTAGGCCTATTGGCATTTTTTCTTGAGAATCTATCCCCAACACTTGGCAAAGAGCTAAATATGTATTGACAAAGTAATATTGAAAATCTATCACATTAAATGGTTCAGTAGTGGTAGTAGAGATGGGTAATGTTCTATTACCAATGTCTCTTTTCATATATAGGGGTACCTCATCACTTCTATAAGTATTTTTCAACCTAGCATAATCCTCACTTTTCTACAAGTTTATCTTGGTCAGAGCCTACTTGTTTAAGCCAAAACACTCAATGATGGCTTTTCTGGTTACTTCTACCAATACAGTGTTGTTTGGAAACCTTATTGTTTTGCTAGTTGAGTGATAGTGTTTGGATAGCAATCTAATAAATTCTACAGCAACAAACACATTTGGGACAATCAACCTTGCTATATCCAACATCCAAGCATTTGACACTAGAATCTTCTCATTTCTCTTACTATAAAAATACTAAAATAGGTCACATCCAGATTTGGAAATGAGGGCATCCCTACAACTGTGCGGTGTCCATGAGAAACTTCTTATTACCCTCTTTAGTAGACCTTGGAAGTATATCTAATATGGATTGATGGAGTGGTCTCTTCTTTACTTTAGGTTCTTCATCTTTAATTTTAGGCTAACTTTCTTTTACTTCTGATTGTTTTGTTTTAGGATGGAGTGCTTCTTCTTTACTTTAGGTTCTTCATCTTTAATTTTAGGCCGACTTTCTTTTACTTCTGATCATTTTATTTTAGGAGGCATGTTTCAATTTTCTCTACTATGGCTTCAGATGACAAAACCTTGAAAGATTTTTCAAATTAACAGAGCTCTTTCAGAGAGTTTTTGTGCACTCACCTGAGTATTTCACGCTTGCAGGAATTCTTCTTCTCATATCCTTAGCTCCTTCCATGCTAGTGCACTACAATTGAGTACGATATTGGGAAAACTCACTTATCTTTAGATCGCGCAGTATTTAGTCATATTAGTTTTGGAAACTCTTAATAATTTAATAGCATTTAATTTTGGCAACTGATGTGATTTTTTGCATTTATTGTTGTAAATTATAATGATGCCACGATTACTGTACTACCATCGTCTCTTATTATACCCGATGTGGTATGGCGGTGTTTTTCCCTTCCCTTCTACTATTTACCACACTATCGCCTTGCTCAAGGCTTCTTGTTGCGGGGTTGTGGTGTATACCACTCTATCACATATGTTGCTCACCTTCCCGACGGTATAACGGTGTATGCTTTTGATCATTAAGAGTGTCGATGAGACAATCTTATTTGTCTTACTGATATCTATATGCCTCATCGACATTAGATCTTATGTTCCTCTAATGTTGGTTGTCGGTTTCGATGAGACAAGTTAATATCTCTTACCGATATGCCACTATCTCATTGATATTTTCCTTCGATGATATTTCTTTATATATCTGTGTAACTCTGCCATGTCAGGGAGACTTGTGATTATCACTATGGTATAGCAGTGTTTTCCCCTTCCCTTCTATTTTTTACCGCACTACCGCCTTGCTCAAGGCTTCTTCGTGTGGGGTTGCGGTGTCCACCACTCTACAACATATGTTTCTCACCTTCCTCACAGTATAGCGGTGTATGCTTTTGATCATTACTTGAATACTGTCGATGAGACAATCTTATCTGGCTTACCAATGTCTCAATGTCTCATTGACATTACTTCATTATATCCAAGAGTTGTGTTTCACCGAGCACTTGTAGATATACCTTGTCGATGTGAGATAAGTGATTCTCTCCTCGATATGCCCATATCTTGTTGGCATTTCACTGTTTTATATCGTCGATGAGACATATAAATAAGTCTCTTCGACATAGGGGTGTCTAATCTGGTGCTAAACCCAAAGCCAAACCCGAAGCTAAAGTTGGAGCTAAACACGACACTAAAATTGAAGCTAAAGGTGGAGATCAAGACAGCGCTACACACGAAGCTAATATCGACGCTAAATACGGTGTTACTTTAGGTGCTAATTAGCACCTAAAGTAGCGTTGAATTGAATTGATTGACACAATAAACACCAAATATTGTGCCATGTAGATAAATAGCGTCAACGTTTTTAAAAAATTGCCAAAAAATACATTAAAACAATGGGTGGAAGCAAAAAATAGAGCAAATCATAGGGATTTGTTATAGTGTTTGATAACATCAATTCAAGTAAGTGAGCAAGTGTGGCTTTATGTGAGCTTGAGCTTGTAGGATCTTTCAACCTTGCAATTATATCCTCAATTTGTTTCTTGTTATTTTTAATTTTCCCCATTAAATTTTCTTGAGTTCTTGGAGCATATTGAGGAATTGTTGAAGGTGTTTCTTGTGGTTGTTCTTCAACAAGTATTTAGGTTTGAGGTGAAGGAGGGTTTTGAGGAGGAGGTACATTATCACTTCGTGTAAATTAAATAAATTTAAATAAAAAAACATATTAAATCTACCTATTTAGGGTAAACCCACAAAACTGGTTTACAATTCTAGTGAGGAAGGAAAAATGCATTTTCAGATGGAATACACTTTAGGGGATTCGCTAGAACTAGGAGGGTTTGCTAGAAGCCCCTAAAGGGTTCGCTAGAATCAAGGGGTTTGAGCGAACCCCCCTTTAATAGGTTTATTTTTTAATTGCATTAGAGGGAGGTTCACTAGGACCAAGGGGGTTTGAGTGAACCCCCTGGTTCTAGTGAACCCTAGTTTGCTAGAACCCTTTTTCCCCCCTTCTCCCCCTCTAGCACCAAAAATCTCCAAAAAAAATCCCTTTGAAGTTTGAGTTGAGGATGAAAATGGAGGAGACTTCACAAACCCAATTGGATGATGGTAGTCCTCAGAATGAGCTATCCAATGAATATAATATTAATATGTTTTGGTTTTATTATGTATTTGTTTTTTAGTTTGATTAAACATAGGTTTTTCATCGAAAATCAAGCTCTTTGTTCTACACATGTGGAAAAATAGTAGATTATAAAAAAAAAAATTGAAAAATATATGTGCACTAGATATTAAAGTCCTTGATCCAACAAGAAAAAAAAAATTTGATACATACAAAAAATGTTATGTTGTATACGGTCCACTTATGTCTGAATTGTAATTGGTTTGACTTTGAAACTTGATTAAGGAAAAAATATTGAATAAAACACTATGAAACCAAATTGAAGCACTAGATATCATAGTTACAAATCTAAATTAAAAAAAAATAGAATTTTATCTTTCATGGAAAAAAAGTTTTGTATACGATGAGCATCACTCCTTAAAAATGGTGTTTACTGAAATAAACTAGTTTTCAAATGAGATGGAAAATGAAGTGCAATCTCATTCCAAATTTTTTGAGAAAATATATTTAGAATCTACAAAAAAAAAATTGTCACAAATCACTATTTTGCATCATCTTCAAATTCCTCACGGTTTAGCCATTATAGGTGCCCGAAAGTGAATATTTAATTAGAAAAAATCAGTTCAGTGTCTAGTTTGGCCAGAAAATGTAAACCAGTATTGTGGGATCACCCTTTAGTAACAAATTCACACACAAAATAAAATTCAAAACTTACTCCTTTGACCTTCTTGACATTGTCAAGGGTTTGTAAGCCATGGTTAAACAGGAAAATGTAGAAATGAAAATGAAAGATATTTATTTTTTTCTTTATAATTATTATAATATGAGCGCATTATAACGCACTCACGTTGTGAATTTTTAAAAAATTGAAAGATGGTTGGCCACTTTTTGGCCCCCCACTTTTCTGCACCCGCCCATCAAGGGCTAAAAATGGTTGAGACAAGAAAAGTCAAAGATATTTTTGAAAAGGAATATTCCTCAAGAATATGTTTTATGGAGGGAAAATAGGAGATTTAAATAATTAGAAATAATTATTTAATTATATGAGATTAAAAGAAATATTAGATGAACCTAATTAAATAATTAAAAATTATTCAACTAAAGGGATGAAGGAGATTTAATAAATGAAATAATGAATTAACTAAACAATTCAAGATATTTAATCAATATAAGAAAATAGGATTAAATGATCAAAATGATGTTAAATGGGGTTAATAATACAAATTAAATGAAATGATGATAAATACAATTAACAATAAAGAAAATTATGGGAAATGATGGAAAATGCAATTTCAAGATGTATGATGTGCATCAAGAATTTTTACATGTCTACAATATTATATATATGTTTTCTAATATATGTTGGAATCAAAGAACACTGAGAGGGGGAGTGAATCAGTGTTCTACAAAATTTAACTTTGTTAATCTAATCTTTAAACCACTTCTAGCATTGAATCAAAAGAAAGGTAAGAACACAAAGCAATCAACCACAACACCATAAGACAAAGATTTTTACGTGGAAACCCTATTAGGGGAAAACCGATAGTAGAAGGCCAATCCATAATATGAGTATACTCAGAATAAGTGTTTACAAATGGGAATGCACATGCATTTAGGGACACTGCCTAGAGCTCACTGCTCAGATACAAAAGGTAGACTCATTATCTTACAAAATATTTAGATTACATCCAGAGGATTTGAACTGAGATAATAGCATCTGCTAATGCCATATTACAGTTCTGGTTAAGCTCATTTGCAGCATTCTTCACACTTTGTTTGATTTTACTCTTCTTCTCTTGAAACTTTGTCTGCCTTAATTCATATCACAAATCTCTGTTCTGCGCAAGTGAAACTGCGCACAATCGATCTATATTCCTTTTGACTTTTACATTTCATCGCAACGCTCTTCAAAATGATATGAACAATCACTTATATATATCCACGACTAGGAATTAAATCAAATACATGCTGAATTTTACAAAATATAAAACATGTACAAACTGTCAGCTCAATCCATAAATAATTTACAATGCGCACTAACCAAATTCAGCCAAAACATACTGAGGACCCAAAACAAAATCCTCGAACACAAAAACACCTTAAACAATTTCGCCTTGAATATATCCGCAACATGCTTCATTCATCAAGTTGACCTTTTGCACTGTTGAACTGAAAAATCAATCAATCGGATCTTCTAGCTTGCACACCAATCAATACTAGGCTTTATGATTCAAAGATAAGATAGATTATACATCGAAAAACCTTCCCTAAGATCCACAACTCAAAATGATAGTAGAGAATTGCATATGAATCGATATACACAATTCTATCGAATGCTATGTTCTATCTTTCATAGTCAATCACAAAACTTCAATTTGACTTCCGATATGCGAAAACACTGAAGTGCGGATAGGAATTCTAATTAGGGTTTCCATCAATGACAACACCAGATGACTTATGCAATGTATCTTTCCAACAATCTCCCCCTTTGGCATTGATGGCAACACTTAGTGAAAAATGACTAATTGTCGGAACTAGTACCAACATGAATACATTGCAAAACTTCAAAACTTCAAAACACAACCCCCCTTGAGATGAATAAGGCATTTTTCACTGTCCTACACTCCCCCTTTGACATCAATGACAAAGATGGGAATCCGCATACCAAAATTCATACAAAATTTTATATGTACAGACATGCTTCACTTACATGAATTTGAATATATCTACAAAATTGTTCTTCAACATGCTCAAACTTGTGTCCCAACTCTTTTTGAGACTCTCCAAAATAGTCATGTGACCACAAAACAAATAGGATTGCATCTTTGTTGACTCAAGATTTTCCAGATCACTGACAACCATAGCGTACTGTGCTTCCTTCAATGCACTAAGCATTGTCTCCATTTTAGGACCAATTAGTCCTCTAAGCTCACATACTTTTTCAACAGTTCTACCTTCTTCATGCTTCAAACTTTTAATTTTTTCAAGCAAGGATATGACTTGACCTTCTTTCTTACTCGTAGAAATGGTTAGAGGATCAAATTCTTGAGAGATATCTGCTAACTGTTTCTCATACTCCTTCATTTTATTCTCAGTGTCCTTAGTGAACTTAGACAAAGATAAGCATGACTTGTAAACATTTCCACCTTTAGATAAAACACCTTGAATGTTCTTTACACAAGTAGCTAATAAAGATTTGTCATTAGCTACCATACCTTTCAATCTACTGAACCTTTTGCATCAAATTATTTTTGAACCTTATCCTCAGTTGACTTTTCAAGAGACTCAAAGTGAGTACTTACAGAGTTGATAAGTTTCTTTAGCTGACCGGATGGAGAAACATATGAATCCTTCACATATGTAGGCATGATCTTCTCTAAGATTCCAGATGCAAGACTTAGCAGCTCACTGTCTTCGATGTGATATTTCAATATCTCCTCCCTTGCCTTAGCCTGAGCAAATGATGCTACCTTCAACTTATGAATAGGAGATAGAGTAGCCAAGTTGATAGGAACTTTAACCAATTCAGGTTCAAACTCCTCCTGTTGTTCTTCTAAGAGCTCTTTTATTGCCTTGGCAATGTCTCTTGCTTCCGTAGTGACTTCCTTTGCCTCAACCTTCTCTTCAGCCACAAATTCTTGCTTGGCTTCAGGAATCTCTTTTTCTTCAACCAACACAACTTTAGGAGCTTCAGTCTCCATAGGAATTTTGATATCTTGCATATCCAGAGGATTCAAAGTATCCTCAATTTTATCTTCTTTTCCTTCTTCAATTACCATACCAGATGGAACATTTTCATCACGAGCTTCTTCATAAGCAAAATTGTACCTATTCTTTAACATCACTGCCTTAAGAATTTTCTCAATATCTCTAGCAAATTCTTCAGTTTGTTCGATCATAAGCTTATTCACCCTTGTTTTGCTCTTAAAATCCCTTTTTGCATCACAAAGGATCTTCTTCATTTCTTCCATTGACATTACCAGACATAGATCAACAAGTATATGTTCTCTCATTTGTTCTTCTTCAGTTCTTACATTTACTCTCCTCATTTCTAAGACTTCATATAGCCCTTTAGTAGGAAAATTTGACATTATTTATATGAGTCATATTGAAATTATTTAGATATTTTATTGTAACTTCCTCAAGAATTCTCTGATCGGCACTATCAAAGGTGTCATACCATTTAGATAGTGGCTTGAGATTACCATCCTTAATCAAATCCTTTTCAACTTCCTCTATAGACATACCTAATCTGTCAATTTTCACCTTCTTCTTTGCTTTCTCTTCACCGGAGGGCTTGTCCTTAGGGACTTTTGATGCTTTTGTGCCCTTTTATTTAATTTCTCTTACATCATCAGATTCAGTTTCTTCATCCTCTTCTATAACAACATAAAATCTTGTTCTTTTGTCTTTCTTCCTCTTTCCTTCTCTCTCAAATGTCTTGACTTGAGCTTTTACAGGGCTTGATTTCTTTGCAAGACCAGATGAGAGTGCAGAGCTCCTAGTAGATCTAGATCTGGCAAAAGACTTTTTCGGACTAGAAGACTCAGTTCTAGCAGGCTCTCCTTCTCCAGCTTGTTCTCTTTTCCTCCTAGCTTCCCTCACTACTTTAACTGATATCCCCCTGATTTCTACAAAAGCTCCAACTTCCCTTCTCACTCTTCGGACTATCACAGGCTTCCTCAGTTGGTTATGCACTTGTATATCATTTTCTTCAAAAGTACCAAACCTTTCTTCTATCGGATCCTGAGGTTTACTCAATAGGTGTTGAGCATACAGCTCCAAAATGTGTTCAACCTCATAACCCATAGGCATTATCCAAACTATTCTAGGTTCTGCAGGTTCCATCAAACACTAATCAATGTCAACCATGAAGCAAATAGTGTCCTTGTATTTTTCCACTATAGATGTAGGAATCCTTTCCCTAGCTTGCATTTCACTTTGAAAGTTTTTGAAGTAACCCCAAATAGCAGTTTTCCTTGCTTTACTATCACCAATCCTATACAAGATGTCTTTGATTCAAACAGTTACTAGTTTATCACCTTGCCATTGCACTTTACCAATTCTAGGAACTTCATTCATGAAGTAGAAGGATAGACATAGCAACAAGTTGCCATACTTGAAGGAATTCTTCTTATCCTTCTTGATTTTTCCAAGATTTTCAATTAGTTGGCCTTAGAGTAACTCACATAGGTCAAACTCTACATTTTCCTTGACCATCTAATAAGCTACATAAATTATAGTACCGGATACAGAGTTATCCCGACTAGAGTGATAGATTTTGTATCCAATAACCATAGAAGAAAATCTCACATCCACTTCAATGATGCCATTGATTGACATGGCTCTTCTGTCAAAATTTGAACTAGTTGCCTCAGTGACTGTTTAGTTCTTCACAACTTTCAATGTCGGCAACCCACCAGCTGAATTCAGACTTGTAACAATCCTTATAGCTTCCTTTGTGATTTTGAAAGGCTGACTTAACCACATAAACTCGGCATGCACTCGACTCAATATGTATTGAACCCATTCATTTTCATCAAACACGAGAAATTTCACAATTTGCGTGAACTTCTTCTCCTAAAAAGTTTTGAATTTAGGCCTTACACAAAAATCTTCTCCCACAATGTGATTTGTATACAATTTTAACAATTAGGAGCTTCCTAACTCCTCAATATTCACATGAATGTATTCCCTAGTATCTTCAATATGCAAAACACCATACAAAATGGAAGAAAATACACCTAATGATTTTGTCTCAATAGATTTGAATGGGTGCCATTTGAATTTTAGACGAGGCCTATCCTTAACATCAACAACCAATGGAGTAGCCATTTCCATAAATTTCAAGTTCACGAGTTCACAAATAAATACCTTTCGTTAGATTAGGGTTTGATCGCTGAATTGCCTTCAAACTTGTATCTTCGCCAAAGTTCGCTTGCAGAGCTCTCCAAACTTCTTCTTCTCAAAATGTAATGTGACAAATGAAGAATATAAATAACATTTTATCATTCGCATACCTAAATTTTTGTTGCAATAAATGATTTTCCCTAGGTCATTCGGATACCCTATTTTCACATAATGCGAAATAAAATTCTTTTGCGGACCTTCAATATTGCATAAGTTTCCTCCACAAGAGATCCCAAAACAACTGTACATCATCAATGTAATGGTTCCAATATTCCACATTCTGGTACCAACTATCAACAGGGGGTTAAAAGATTTTCTTGAGAACTCACCCTAGGCCAAAAACCTTAAACTAATTCTCAGAGGAATTTCCAGCGCCATATTCTTGTGCTGAACCAAATCTTACATCTGGAACACTCTTTTTCACCCATGTCTTCTTCATTTGATTCTTGATCTCATTTGGAGTAACTTTTCCTTTTCCCTTATCATCCTTTTGCATATTTTTCCCTTTGTTTATTGGACCCTCCCTACTTCTACAAAATCTAGCAATGTGATTGGATTTGTTGTAATTATAGCACACAACATTTCTTTGTCTAGACTAGTTATTCCATTGATTTTCTCTTGATCTGCACTAGTTAGCAATATGGCCAAATCTATTGCACACATAACATCTCACATCTCTATTGAGAAAGTTGTTTGACATATTTCTGCATTCATTTGACTTATGACCAAACTTATTGCAATTGAAACACTGACATGAGAATGATGGACCACTTGGATTCATTCTGCTTCTACATTGAGTAGCCATATGACCAAATTTATTGCAAAAAAAATAGTATCCATTAAAATTTTGAGCATTAGGTTGTCTTACCGGATACCTTCTAGCTTTGTTCATCTGATTTCCTAACCTAAAATTCCTTTAACCAGATTCAAAGCTTTCTCCTTTCTCATATCCAAGACCTCGCTTGTCACTTCCAGTCCTCTGACTTTGAATCAGTTCATCAAGCTTAGCTAAGCTAATCTTGAACTTCTCCTTGTATTCATTTGCAGTAGCAAGTTCATCCCCGAGAATAACAATATGTCTTTCAAGCTCTTCTTCATTATTTTTGGATTGCTGCAATTCAAGTTCCAGCTGATTGAATCCATCAGTAATTCAGCTGCATTCTTCATATTTTTCTTTCAAGGACTAAGCAAGATTCTCTTTATTCTTCTTTTTGTCTTCAATCTCCTTGGTTATCCTCATCACAATAGATTACATCTCATGCTTTAGGACAACATTATCTTTGGTAAGCTTTTCACATTCTTTTGTCTTTTCCTTCAAGGCTTGACTTAGATGTTCATCTTCCATGATTTTGCTCTCTTTCTACTTGATCTGATCACATAGCTCCTTTCTCTTTTCCCTGGACTTATTGATTTGATCTTTCAATGATTGAATGAGTTTCTCAGCATTCACGAGGCTTGCTTGCAATTCCTAGACTTTAGATTTGGACTAATCAAGATCATCTAGTGCCACCAAAAGTTGTTGCTGAAGACTGTTAGAATCCATTGAATCACTTTCCCAGATCTTCCCCAAGCTATTAAACTTCTTTCGAGGAACTAGGCTCTGATACCAATTATTGGAATCAAATAACACTGAGAGGGGGGCTGAATAAGTGTTCTGCAAAATTTAACTTTGTTAATCTGATCTTTAAACCACTTATAGCATTGAATCAAAAGAAAGATGCAAGAATACACCACAACACCATAACACAAGAATTTTTATGTGGAAACCCTGTTAGGGGAAAAACCATGGTGGAAGGCCAATCCACAATATGAGTATACTCAGAATAAATGGGAATGCACATGCATTCAGGCACACTACCTAGAGCTCACTACTCAGATACAAAAGGTAGACTCATTGTCTTACAAAACATTTGGATTACATCTAAAGGATTTGAACTGAGATAATAGCATCTACTAATGCCATATTTCAATTCTAGTTAAGCTCATTTGCAACATTCTTGACACTCTATCTGATTCTACTCTTGAAACTCTATCTGCCTTAATTCAGATCACAAATATATGTTTTGCACCAGTGAAACTACGCATAATCGATCTATATTCCTTTTGAATTTCACATCTCATCGCAACACTCTTCAAAATGATATGAACAATCGCTTATATATATTCACGACTAAGAATTAAATCAAATACATGTCAACTTTTACAAAATATAAAACATGTAAAAACTGTTGGCTCAATCCATAAATAATTTACAATGCGCACTAACCAAAGTCGGCCAAAACATAGTGAGGACCCAAAACAAAATCCTCGAACACGAAAACACATTAAACAATTTCACCTCGATCATCCGCAACATGCTTCATTCATCAAGTCGGCCTTTTGCACTGTTGAACTAAAAATCAATCAACCAGATCTTCTAGCTTGCACACCAATCAATATTAGGCTTTATGATTCAAAGATAAGATAGATTATACATCGAAAAACTTTCCCTGAGATCCAGAACTCAAAATGATAACAGAGAATTGCATATGAATCGATATACACAATTTTGTTAGATGCTTTGTTCTAGCTTTGACAATTAATCACAAAACTTCAATCTAACTTTTGATACGAGCAAATACTGAAGTGCGAATAGGAATTCTTATTAGGGTTGCCATCAATGGCAACACCATGAGATGACTTATGCAGTGTCTCTTGCCAACAATGTCTACAAGATGTATGATGTGCATCAAGCATTTTTACATGTCAACAATATTATATATGTTGTATAATATATATTATATTAATATTAATTATAATATTATAATATATATTATATATTATTATTATAATATTATATATATTAGCATATGGTAATATAATATATTTATTTTTTATATGATTTCATTGGAAATAAATATTTGTTTAGCTTTAGTTGTTGCCATGGCAACATGTACTTTTTACCCGACCCTAGTAAAAAGTCAAAGCGAAATTTTGCATTTTTGGGCAAATGAAAATAACTTTTTTTTCATATGGCCACTTTTTTGACCCCCATGATTATGCACAAACCCTTTATTAAGTTGGCATCAAAATCTAATTTTAAGGATTTTTTCACACAATGAACAATCCTCCTACAATCAACTTGCAAGTGTGATCCTTTAGTTTCAGCTAACTATCCAGAATGGGAGATCATTCATTTGATGACTTCCAAAAAGGAAGTCTTGACACCAACAACCTACCCCCCGCAATATGTATATGTCCTAAGTTGGAGGGCATCCAACACACCTTCCATTGAATTCGTCTTGGGGTTGCAGCCATTAAAAACCACATTGCCCTCAATTTGAAGCTCCATTCTAAGAGACACCAAGTGTGGCCAGGCCTGGTCATTTTGCATGTCATCAAAGCAGCCAAGTGATTCCTCGTTAACAAGACTTGCCTTCACAACTAGACCTTGGGGGTTTCTTTTACTGTTAAGATTCCATTTGATCGAAGGGATCGAAGTCGGGATAGATTTATAGTCACCTATAGTAAGTTTCTTCCTAGGAGTTGACAACGAAGGTGTGGATGTTGTGGCTAGAGAAAAACCATCAGACACAAGCATCATGCTTGAAGACAACTTGTTAGGGCATGGGTTAGGGCACAACTTTGCTTTTGGGGAAATGCTCTAGGAAAGCTTGTCACAATTTGCATGACCCAAGCCCTTGGTATTCCTACAAGAGTCCATAGATATGGAGACATCCAGAGATAAAGCTTCACTAGAATGACTCGCAACTAGGCTCCCAACATCCTTATGCACTAGAGATTAGGGTGATGAGGCAACTTTTGGCATTGCACTAAAAATGAATTAATAATTGGTACTCCTACTTTAAAACAGTTTTATTTACTTAAAAATATTTTATTTTATTTTAAAACTAGTGAAAAATTATATTAATTTATTTGTTGTCAAATTCAAAAACAACCAATCAAATTATAAAAGTTTTGAAAAAAATAAAAAATTCTCATCAATATTTTACAAATATTTATTTAATAAACAAACTCAATTTTAACTGTGTTAGTCATGATTGCATCTAGTACCAATCAAGTTCAAAGTCAAAGTCAACCTTAACAACTATAATATCCTTAAACCTAGTAAAATCATGATACATTCAACTTGCAATAATTTTTTGATTTGATCTCAAACTATTATGCAGCCCTCTTTTAAATTATTTTCATGGCTCATCCATCAACTACACCAAGAATCTATTATTTCAAACTACTATATGACTTGCCCCTAAATTGATATTCCACAAATAATTTATTGACTAACCAACAAATACAATTAATGTAATATAAGTAAGTGATACTTGTTTATACTATTTTCTCTTTTTACACAATCCATCTAGTGTTGTTATGATATGTAGGAATGCGATTCCAACTAAAATAAAACGATTCTAATAATTTCTTATGGATTATGTTGAAAAACAATTGGATGAAAAAAAGAAGAAAAAAAGACTGGAATGTTCCTCTCAGTAAAACGAAACTACTTAAGTAAAAATAGCTAAAGAATCGACAGCCACAAGACCAGACTTACCAGAAATAATTTCGAAGGAGAAAAAGACTCTACTCAGCAAGAGAAGCTCTATCAAAGCAATTGAGCACTCGATATGGGCCTTCCATAGCTTAGTCCGTGTAATCATGGGGGAGAAGAATCCTTGTGCCACCTGTGGTCCAAATTGAGAATTCCTTTAACATATTTCATAAAATCACCACAAGCAGAAACAAAACCCAAGTTCTCAATCTCTCTATATTGTTAATATCAGTGACTTCGAGAGGGCGATGGTGCTAAACGTCGGGAGTTCGACTCGCGCTGCAGACTCAGAACGAGAAGTGGATGGCAATTATGATGTTTCGATTCCTTCTTCGGATCTAAAGGGCATTGGAAATAATGAAGGCGAATTGGTCAAAAGGCCAAGACTGAAACAGGAAAAGCCTGTTTTCTTCTTTACCACCACTAAAGAGATCGTTAAAAAAATTCTTAGATTAAGATATCAAACCCAGCATCAAGCTTCTCAAAAAAAAAAGCCCCGATTTGCGAATTTTAGGGTTTATAGCCATAGGTGAAGGAGCTCAAGGAATAGTAGTGCATATATTGGGGTATGAGGGGAACTTTTGATCCTAACCCTAAGGTGAAAGAAAACATTGATTTACCTATTCTAAGATAAGGATCTGTCTGTTCTGGACGCGGTTATATGGGCTACCTGTGAAATTCTAGAAAGGAGATATTTTGGTGCAGGTGGGTAATCGGTTGGGAGAATATACGTGTTCTGACAAGTTTATGGAAATCTACAGAGATCGGGCTTATGGCGAAGTATGCCAGGATTTGTGTTAAAATATATCTTTCAAAAACCCTTGCCCGCTGCCATCAATTGTGAACGGGAATTTTGGGATTGGATCACATGATGGAGTAAGAGAGTATTGAATGTCTTTAAGGATTCACATAAATTAGAAATACAATTGTTTTTCATCGTATTTATTCATAAAAATTTAAAGTTTTTTATTGGCGTAATCTTTGAAATTTTTTTAGGTTGAAGTGTTAGTCTATTATTTTTTTATTTTTTATTTTTAAAAATCTGAGAAAGGTGAAGTTTTTTTGTCATTTATCATCGTGAAGTGAAGAGAGATCAATTTGACTTAGGAGATCTTCTTAGTGGATATTAATCACAAGACTCCTTTCTCATTTATTCTGATATTGTTCTAAAAAGTGTATTTTAAGTAAACATTTTTTTTGAATCAAATTTGTATCTCATGGATGATGTACAAACACATTCATCATTGTCTCACTTAAAAGTAAACAAATTTATATACATGATATGGACATAAATAGTATAACCAGTTTTTTTTTTTACTTCATTCTAACTAAAAGTAAAGAGAGATTTAAATTTATATTTTTTAACCCATCTTCCTATTCATTTGATGAATCCAAACCCCTTCCAATCTCTTACCTTCAATTCCTAAGAAAAACATTAATACAATTACCTTGTCTAGTCCTAATACTCCTACATCTATCTTTTTTACAGACATAGGGAATTAGTTACAGGCAGAAAGAGATAATGAAGGCTTAATAAATGAGATGGATTTTAATAAAGAAATTAAAATAAATGAGGATTTTGAGGAGGAATTTTAGTCTAAAATGAACAACAAAACCTCCAAAAAGTTTGTACAAACCAATGAAGAGATTGTTAAAGACAATGATGATCTTGAGGACAATTTAGATATGGCAGAAAATGATAGTTTTGAGGATGAGCTAGTGATTGTAAAGGAGGTTAGCTTTGAGAAGCTAATCACTCCTCAATAGTAGATTGTGATAGCAATGGTCAGACTTGGTGAGGTGCAGATGATTGAGAGGAAATTATTAAGACCTCCTAAGCCTAATTTTAAATACTCGGATATTTTACTTAACATTACTCATGGTAATACTTAATTGATTTATTAAAATATGTATTAAATATGTGGAAAACAAAGGAAAGAAAGATAAATTGAAATGCCATTTAGGGGAAATCAATAGAGAAAAGAATAAAGTAAAGCTTCTATATATATTTGTGGGTAATAAGCTGGTCAATCACAATTATAAGCAAAATCAGCTATCATAAATTTGAGTAATGAAGTAACAATTACAGCTTTAAGCTTGGTGCTATTTGCTACTGCTCAAATTTATAAGATTAAACACACTATTGAAAACTTACAAGAATCTTCATATATTAAAGAAAACAATTTACTCCATTAATTGATAAATGAATAATTTTTTGTTAATTCTAAGTGCCTAATCCAAATTATATTTATCCAGAAAGAGAAAATCAATTACTTTTAAAAGCAAAATAATGGAGGTCTAAAATCTAATCTAGAGAATAAGCATAAACTCAGTAGCTTCCATGTGACTTCACACTAATGTCCGCCCGTATCAAGCAAGTGCTGATAATACATTCTTCAGAGAAAAATCTTATTCCTAGTCATCACAAGTGTATTTTAGAAGCTAAATTGCAAGTTATCGCATTGCTTGCCTATGCTTTTCAAAATCTAAAGAACGATACAGCTGGTTTGCTTGTTGCACGTGAGTACAATTGATGACAATACTACTGTTTTACCGAATAGACATTATTCACATTATCACTATTTGCAAAGACGATTCACGAGGGCTGCTTTGGAATTATCATAAAATCGTCAACAGGTACATGCACTGAAAAATCTTTTGGGAATCATTCTTCTATATCAGCAAGCCAAACCTTTAAAAACTATAATTCTTCGCATGCTTCAATTTGTACATTTTGTAGCTGCCAAATCCATGTTCTCGCTCTAGATATAGAGCAAATGGTAGAAATAGCAAGCTATTACTTTATTATTATTGTTTTCTTAAAGTCTTAGCAACTTTGTACTAAAGCAGCAGTTCTGACATTTTTGAAACGTGGAGACAAACCTCAATTTCCTCTGAAATGGGTACACTTATAGGCCCAAAACCTAGCACCATCTTTGAAACATGCTCTTCATTATGTTGTACTCGATCTTGTATGGCTGGAAAAGGAATTTGAAGGAAATATTAGGAAAAATGTGAGTTTTATTGTGAATTCAAAGTTTAGAATGTTGTGAATTTGCTAGAGTGTAGATTGATAGCCTGCAGTATGTAGCAGCAGTGCCTTGATATCCTCAGCTGGAATGTCATTTCCCAATGTTTTCTGCAACCAAACCCAAAAGAAATAGCATTGACTGTTATAATGGATTGATACTATTGGGTGGAGAATGGAATCAAAGGCAGTACTTTTAGTACCTCCGCTTGAAAAACATTTAGTGCAAACCCGTTGAAGCAGCTTATGACAGCTTGTTTGACATCAAGACCAAGTCCATCCAGAGCCATCATTGTGGACAAAAGCAAGCTAGGCTTTCTAGCGCAGAACATGTGAATATTCAAAGTCTTGCCTTCTGTTGTCCTCACTTCCACCTGCAATTTGAGATCCAATATATCAGGATGCTCTCTATCAGGTGACCAGACTAATTAGACAGCTTTCTAAAGAAGTTCACAGAAAAAAATAAAAATCACAAGCTCATCATAATGAAAATTGGAAACATATTTTACTAAGAAAAATGATTTAGTAACAAATATAATGAAATAATACAAAGTCAAACTTTAAAGGTAGGAGAGATTTGTGTTCTTCAATGGGAGCTTCTTCATTGCTACGAATACTTGAGTTTAAACGGTGTTTTATGATTTTGACCTTACATGCCCATCCCTAAGTGAGTTGTAAAGACAGCTGACCATGCAGGTAAGAGATCAAGGGTTCAAGTTGTTGGAAATAAGTCATATCTGGATCAATGATGGGTTGGTCAAAGAGGGGCTAGCAGTTCAATTGATAGAACACTCCGGCATCAAATAGAAGATCTTAGATTTGAGTCCTAGCTGTTACATATGAATTGTAGCTCAATACAAGTTACACTATTATTTTAAATAGCCAGCATTGGTATGGCTGTTTATGTGAGGCTTAGTTTGCACAATAAACTTTTTATGTTCGGATAAAAACTAAAAGGAACCAACATGTGGGCTGTTTATGCATGTTCTAACATTTATCAAGGATCAAATAGTCAATGACATTTTTTTTGATTGAGGATTTTATATTATCGACAAGTTCATTTTGCTGTCTGATAAGAGAGCATGGGCTTATGTTGATATCTCTTTGGCTGGGAGCTAAGAACTGAGGGGCATCCACTTTGCCAAAGCCACTTGGGGCATGATTTTGGTCTCATTCCTTATATTATACCTCCAGAGTTTGAACTTCAGTGGATGGCATAATCAAGAAGCAAACAATCACCCTCACCAATTATGCTCAACCAATTAAGCTATAACCCTTTGGGTGTCAATGACAATTTTATATTACATCCACTCACAAAAGTGATAAATAATTTTCCTATTTTTATTGAAAAAAATTAACTTTGAATGTTTGAAGCCTTTGATATTGAAGAACAGTTGTTTTTCTGAGGTGTAATTTGCAGAATTTAAATCCATACGGTTGCAGGCATTTAAAAGTATGAAATTCTCAGATAGGAATTGAAAGGCGTTATAATGGGGAAGAAGATTGGAACTAGGTTCAGGAGAAGGCCTGATAATCCTACTCAGGGGAAGAATGATCATTGGCATCTGTGTACCAATTAAGTGGCACCTTTTCCTTGAATGATAATTATTTGTTTACATTTGTTATGATTTGGTATTTTCCTACATTTAAATCACCATCACATGCCAATTTTCGTTATCCCGTGGACACTAGTATAATTTCTTAGACTCTTACTGAATAACTGAAGTACAATTACAGGCTTACAAATTGTACTTACCTTTGCAGGCTGTGCATCTGGATCAGGCACTGGAAGATGATAGAATTTCTTATCCCCACAAACAAAAGCAGGGTGTAGAGTTCTCAAGGAATGAAAATCAGAAGAACCAGTAAGAAGAGGAGTGCTTGAAGGTTGCATGAGCTCATCTTGCAGCTCATTAATGCGTTTCAGAAGCTCCTTCAAATACTCAACAGCATCTCCCAAAATTGACGCCCTGTCCATCTGCTAAACAAGTAAAGCAGCTCTGTTTACTACGTAGAAAAACTCTCAAATATAAGATAAAACTGAAATTTTCTGTCCAAAATATCAAAGCCAAATTATGCTGTATGTGATCCATCAGCTAAAATCAAACCCTTATTTGCTATGCCTTGACAAATTATGAACTAAAGCCGTTATGTATTATCTAAAACACTCATCTAAATTATCAGAACATAGAATTCTAATATGTTATCCCAGCAATCTAAAACTTAATTTATACCACTCCAAACAGTCAAGGCTCTAGAAGGAAAATATTCATTGTTCTGTTAATGAAAGACTCCAAAGATGTTTATGGAACCACTTCTATATTTCTGGGGGGTTGAGAAAGCCAGGATACCTGAGGGGCTGTTGAAATCAATCTGGTGATTACAATCTTACTTCAGAAGCCAATTCCAAACCATATGGAAAAATTTACTCTAACCATCATCAGGTTTGATTCTTGAAGACCCAAACCAGAACTGTATTATGTACAGATACATACAATTCTGTTGTTCTGGTTAATATGAATTTACAGTCAAATTTACCTAAAAGGGCTTCTTTCCATAGACTTACATCTTAGAGTAAAGCTCATTTGACTAAAGAAACTACTGTGTGTTTTCCTTAAATGTACCAACAGGGAAGTAAGTCTCCAAGACAATCAGAATTATCTTTGAAAAGATGGCATCCAGAATATAGAACTGCAAATCTGATAAGCTGCCTAGAAACTCATCCAGCAGAGACAAAATTTGGCCAAATAAGGCAAATCAAATTTCATTGACTTTAATACTAGCAGTTGTTGCTTACAAATTTCTTAAATGTACCTGTGTAGTTGGGGAAAAGGGAAAAACTTGAGGTAAGAATACAGACCTTGGAGATGTTGGGCACAACTGATCGGAGCATAGACAGGCGATCATTCAGTCTTTTTCTTCTCCTCCTCTCTGCCATGAGATTCTTAGCAGGCAAACAGTTCCCATTCTTTTTCCCTTTGCTGTTCTGCCCAGGCCCACCAGCACTAACTTTACCAGAATCAATATTATTAGCTTCTCCTCCAAAGACACAGTGCTTCTTCTCATTCCTATCCTCCCCACATTTTCCTTCCTTAATTATATCCAATTCACACTTGCTCCCGTCTCTTTTCTGTCTCAGATACTCACCTCCATCAATCCAAGGAAGAGCCTCCAAGCCCTCAAACTTCAAGGAAAACCAATCATGCTCATCAAGACTCTCCACAGTATTCATTACCCCATCCATACTATTCGTTATTGAACTTAGTGGGCATTGTGGGAAATCTAGAGAAGATCCTAAAAGATCCACTAGGGTCCCCTCATTGCCACCAAATGCTGGAGAATAATAGCATTGATTCCCAACAAGAGAATCATCATTATATCTATAGCTGAATTCATAATCTGTTTCTTGAAAACTCTCATCTACTGAACCAACCCAAGCCATCTGTATACATAAACTTAGAACTAAAACTTAAATTTTTTATTTTTCTCCTAGAACTAAAACTTAAATTTTTTATTTTTCTCCTATAAACTTACTAGCTTATTTTTGCTCAGCACAGAATTGAAGCTCCATCTTAACCGGCAAAGAACGTTTCATGGGAGCACGGAAATACGTTAAATAACTCACTTCTGATCTCTGGCATGCAGCCTTAAGCGTCCTTTATACTGGCTTTTTCTTTTTGGCTTTTCAATTATTATTGTATTTTCTGATGTTAACAGACACGGTCAAAAGTGACTCCAGACAGTCGGCGACATTCATGAGAGTGTGGACACTGTAAGTTGCACTTAATGATTCTATTTGACGCTAATGCCACCAATAACGAATAAATAAAGTTGGATTAGCCCTTGTCTATATTGAATCTTCAATCAACCCTTCGCCATCGCCATGGATTTTAAAATCAAGCACGCTCTAATATATTAGACCGATTTTAATAATAAATAGCTATAATTTAATCATAAGAAAAGGCCATTTAAATGGATTTACCGTGAACGAGGGCCTAAAAACAGGCGAAGTTGACAATCTACACTAGGAGACAACACTTAAATCTTGAAAAAACAAAACAAAACAAAAATCTATAATTATGATGTCTAAATATTTCTCCATACACACTCTACGGAAAAACAAAACAAAATTTCTGTAACTGTGGTGTCCTTGAATTTCTCCATACACTATAACGTAGAAGGCAAGGTTTACACTTGGGCTATCAAAATCATACTATATTCAAAGCATGATAATAATAATTTCAATCTGGATTCCATCCATTTGGAACGGTTATGCTCTAAGGGCCAAATCCATATAGTGGATATTAATTAAAGTTTATATTGATAAAGTTGAGCAGATTTCAAACAAGTAGCAATATTTTAAATTAAGGGATCTTGGTGGGAATTTTATTATTAGTATCTAGATAGAGAATATTTTTGGTTAAATGGTTTTTTATTTATTAGTTGTTTGGTTGTCAATGATATTATTGAAGTTTTTTTATATTATTATTAGATTATTTTTTATTTTAGTTTTAGATAAATTTATTAAAATAGAGGTTCAATGGTTTTTGATTTTTCTTCAAAGAAAATATATTATTTATGTTCTTGATTACTAAAAAGCATAGTGATATATTAAGATATTTAAAATAAAACTCTAAACAATTCATAAAAAGTAATGAATAATATGATAATGTATAGGCAAACAAAGAAGATATTATTTAATGTTCAAGTTCACACTTTTTCTTTGTAATTAAAATCTTCTTCAATAAATGATTTGAAAATGTCCTTCCACATAATATAAATGTCTATAATGAAAATTATATTTTTAGCATATGCAATTAATCTTATGATCAAAAACCGATTCATTAATACATGGGTCAAAATGAATAGAATGATATGTTGTATGATATTTTTTTATTGATAGACCTCTTAAGCTAGCATTGCTTATCTATATATGGGAATGTTACAAGCCACTTAATTTGCAAATTCATAAACAAATTTTTTACATGACCCTTTTTGTCTCATTATTATGTGGTCTCGTAATATGTTCTTGACTTTAACTAATAAATTGTTGAGTGTAACTAAACATGATGACTATCCATTACTTCAATAGCTAGTTTAATTTTTTTTCATAATTTAAGACGATGATGCAATGTACACATGTGATTTAGCTCTCTTATTCTAGATTGATCTAAAGAGATTGATGGTTAAAACTTAAAACCACTATGGCCTTCATTAGTATGAGTATCCTCATTAGCAATACAACTAAACTTGACATCAATATAATTTATTTGATGAGAAAAAGAGATACATCATGTTGCCTCACTTTGTAGAGTAGTTAAGCTCCACAAAAATACAAGTCAATTATGTAAATATTATGAATTGAAGCAATATATGCATATAAACAAAAGGCTACACTACTAAATATTATTACTTGTTCCTATGACACCCCTAATGTTATAGATTAGAAAAGATGGTGTAAATCCTTACAAATGAATTTGTTTGATTTTTGTTAGTAGTTAGTAGAATTATTGACTTCAATTCACCATAATCTTTGCACTTAATTTTTTGTATTATTATTGTTGGTGATGTTTATCCTATTATTAATCTTCAATTTCATTATTTGTTCTCATCACTTGTGACATTTGCATTGTGTGAACATTTCATTTGATCTTTCAATCTCATCTAGAAGTATTCTCATATCCCTAATCATTCTCATTTCCCCTCATATCGTTACTAGCTTACTATTTTTTCATGAGTTGGACAATCCTTATATATTACCAAGTGTTTGATTGATTTTTGTTGGAGTAAGTAAAACTTTTTAATTTAAGCTAGCATAAACTTATGCACTTAAAAAAGTTGTATTATTATTGTTGGTCATGTTTATCCTCATTATTAATCTTCAATTTCATTGTCACTTATGACATTTTCATCATGTGAACATTTCATTTAATATTTCAAACTCATCTTGGCAACCTTCTCATATCCATCATCATTCTCATTTTCTCGCACATCATTACTACCTTTACTATTATTCATGAATGGGCAATCCTTATAAATGACCTTGTTTGATTGAATTTTATTGGTAGTTTGTAGAATTATTGACATAACCCTTTGCACTTTCTCCTCATTATTAATCTTAAATTTTATTTTATTTCTCATCACTTGTGACATTTGCATCATGTGAACATTTCATTTAAGATTTCAAGCTCATCTAATTAGCCTTCGTATATCCCTTATCATTCTCATTTACTATTGTTCATGAATGGACCCATGATCTTTACAAAAGTTACCATTTTTATTTTAATGATTGCAATGGTAACGATGCTTCAATTTTTCATAACTAAATTATTTTCAATTTTTTCTAAAAGATTAATATAATTTATTAGTCAAGGAAATATATATTATCCACAAGAAGTTATCAATATTAAGTGATAATTACTATTTATAATTTATCTTGTTTATGTTTATACTCTTGAATGAAAACATTGTATAAAGGAAGGCCATATATTTGATGCATTGGACAAATACAAGTCCATCACATTTCAAGCTTCAATGATAGCCTTAAATGCTAGTACAAATTAATAATCCCTAATAGTCACTTCACCTTTTGAAAAGAGAGGAACCTAAATAATTTTGTATTTTCATAGTTGAGTCAAGTTTAGAGACTACAATCAAGTTTAATCATATATATTATTTCCTTGATTGCTACCAAATAATTATTTTCCTTCTAAAGAATCAATGATTCATACTAAGCAATTTTAAAATGTGGAAATTCATAATATGAGGAATAAAATAACTGTATATGCATAATCCTTAACCAATCATCATATATTAATTGGATATCATACAATTTAAGTAATGTAGGTGTGTTAAATGTGATAGATTTGTCATATTATTATTTATTACATAATCTAATAATGCATTCAAGAGTATATTTGTTTTGAAAGTGTTTGTATAATTGAGATAAATTATAACAAGTTGAAAAAATGCTCTTAAAGTAATTAAAGTTGGCATATGCTATGGAATTGTCCCATCATAACAAATTACATGAGTTATTCATATTTTTCTTATTTGTCCAATTTTATATTTAGAGAACAAATGATGACTTCACAATCATAAAGAAGAGTGAAAATTAAATTAATAGTCATAAGCCTTATTAACAACCATTGGAATGCACAATATACTATAGGTTTCAAAAAAATGTAGAAAATCGATAATTATTGGAAGTGTAGATCATAAAAAATATCATGTGGTCCTACTCATTATATATAGAAAACTTCAAAGCTTTAAATATTTAAACTTGTCTTCATGTCTTGTCAAATATAGAAATTATTAATAAAGAAAATAAATATATTTTTAAAAAGTTTAAACAATGAAACCACCTTCTCCTAGATAAAGCATGCCTTTATACTTTAACTATAGTCCTTTAAATCGTGTCCCAAGACCCACAAAATCATATTTTTAAATTGACCCATACCAACACATATAAGTGGGACTCACACCAACAAATGAACCCTACCACTTACTTGTTTAACTAAGCTCCACACCCTTGCCCCCCTTCCCCCTCCTACCATATCCTTGCACTACCCCCTTTTGTGGGCCCCATCCCTTCTACCTATGCCACTTTGATGATTTTGGAATAGAGTGAGTGCCAACACTAGCTCTAAGTTTTAAATGCTTGTTTTTAATAATTAGTATACCTAGAAAAGATATAATAACTGTGATCCTAACTTTGCATCCTTCAAACTCCTAAACAATAAGTTTAATTTCCTAAAAAACAAATATCATGTTTCCCCTTCTAAGTCTCAAACATCTCATAGTTAAAGTATACCTCAATACTTTCAATATACTCATTTTTCTCATAATCTAAAACCCATAAGAATAATGTCATACCAACATATATAAATGAGAATATTACCAAATAACCCTCCTCCTCCTCCTCCTCCCCAACCCCTCCATCAAAAAGCCAATAAAAATAATGTCATACCAACATATATAGATAAGAATTGTACCAAAAGAACCCTTCCTCCTCCAACCCCAAACCCCCTCTCTCCACCTATACCATTATGATAAATACCAACAATAATTCTAAATTTTATGTACTTTTCATATTTAATATAGGTAACAAAAAGAACCTAACAAAAGTGCATCCCTCAAACTCCAAACAAAAAGTTCAAATTTTCATGAATCAAATTACCTACCACATTTCCTCTTCAAACTGTTTGAAACCTTTTATACCAAACTCCAATCATTCTACCATGTACTTCATCCCAACATCATTCCTCCAAAGTACTTCACCATAAATTAAAAAAACCCAATTTCATTTAAGAATGAAAGTATACAGTCCGATCGTCGACCTTGACGTGTTGTTCTCCAGTGGGAAAGCTACGGCAGCAGAAACACGGTCAGTTAAGAACTCACCTGAAGTCGAAACGCCGGGAAAAGTAGGTTCTTTGTCGACAAGACATTTCGGAAAAAAAAAAACACTTAGGATAAACCAGTCGACAAAAAAATTAATTTTATTCTGTCAGAAAGACAAAACATTATTCCAAAGTTCACGAGACGTTTCGTCTACCCCACACTGAACATTCCCTTTAAGTACACCCGGCTGCAAAATCTAAAAATAAAATTGTTTTTTAAAGATTACAGAGGAATTGTTTTATGGGCGTCGTGAATCCTCCTTTTCGATAAAAGAAGCTTTGTAAGGAAAAACGAATAAAAGCAAAGGACGAAAAATGACGACCATGACAATAACGTGCCCGGTTTTTGCAAATGCATTATCAGAGCAGGAAGAGAGAATTCTATGTGCTCAATCTGTGTGTTCGATTATGTGGGCTGAATGGCCTTTTATATGAAAGACACGAGAAGTGACTTCTCAGATGCAGAATATTGGAATTAGAGGCATGGTGGCCCTTTGATCCAATTAAAACATTAGAATTATCGTTATGGGTTGCTTAAATTTAGTTATCTTTTTGTGGAAAGTTAAAGTTATGTACGTGTGGCATCTTGATTTGGCAAGATGGTGGATAAAAGGTTCCAAAACTCTCCATCCATCTTTTCCTCTAGAAATGATAGGTTGCTAGAGTAGGTACTCTTGTGCTAGGGTTCAAGCACAAGGATTTATAGTTGCTAGTGTGGTTCCCCATTTATCATTTAGGTTATTTTTTATTTAGATTTGTGTTTATATTGATGGGAATGTGTGAATGCAATAATATATTAACATATTTGGTTTATGGTCTAACTTTTGTTTACATCTATTTTATCTTTTATTTGCATCATTTTTTATATATTCATCATTTATTTATTGGTATTACAATTTAAATCACATTCACTTATATTTGTCATTTACTCATTATTATGACAATCTCATTTATACTTCTATATTTATTGTTGATCTTGAGATCATCACCTTATCCTTGTACTTCATTTATACATTATTCAAGATTGGCCCAATTCAATCCCAAGACATGTTGAATGAATGAAAAATGTAAAATTTAAAATTGGAATACCATATTTTCCTCTAGAAATGATAGATTGCTAGAGTAGGTATTGTTATGCTAGGGTTCAAGCACAAGGATTTCTAATTGCTAGTGTGGTTCCTCATTTATCATTTAGGTTATTTTTTATTTGGTTTTGTATTTATAATGATGGGAATGTGTGAATCCAATAATATATTAACAAGTTTGGTTTATGATCTAATTTTTTTAACATCTATTTCATTGTTATTTGCATCATTTTCTATATATTCACCATTTATTTATTGGTATTACAATTTCAATCACACACACTTATATTTGTCATATACTCATTATTGTGACAGCCTCATTTATACATATATTTATTGTTGATCTTGAGATCATCACCTTATTCTTGTAGTTCATTTATACATTATTTGAGATTGGCCCAATTCAATCCCAAGACATGAAGACATGTTGAATGAATGCAAAATCTAAAATTTAAAATTGGAATACCATCTTTTCCTCTAGAAATGATAGACTGCTAGAGTAGGTATTGTTGTGCTAGGGTTCAAGCACAAGTATTTATAATTGCTAGTGTGGTTCCCCATTTATCATTTAGGCTATTTTTTATTTAGTTTTGTGTTTATATTGATGGGAATGTGTGAATGCAATAATATATTAACACATTTAGTTTATGGCCTAACTTTTGTTTGCATCTAGATTTCATCTTTATTTGTATTATTTTTTATATATTCATCATTTAATTATTGGTATTACAATTTTAATCACACTTACTTTCATATATTTGTCATTTACTCATTATTATGGCAACCTTACTTATATTTATACTTCTTGAGATTGTCACTTTATCCTTGTAGTTCATTAATACATTACTCGAGATTGACCCAATTCTATCCTAGGACATGTTGAATGAATGCAAAATCTAACATTTAAAATTGGAGTACCATCTTTTTTCCTCTAGAAATGATAGATTTCTAGAGTAGGTATTGTTGTGCTAGGGTTCAAGCACAAGGATTTTTAATTGCTAGTGTGGTTCCCCATTTATAATTTAGGTTATTTTTTATTTAGCTTTATGTTTATATTGATTGGAATGTGTGAGTGCAATAATATACTAACAAGTTTTCTTTATGGTCTAACTTTTGTTTACATCAATTTCATCTTTATTTGCATAATTTTTTATATATTCATCATCTATTTATTGGTATTACAATTTCAATCATACTTACTTTCATATAATTATCATTTAATCGTTATTATGGAAACCTCATTTACACTTATACATTTATTGTTGATCTTCAGATCATCACCTTATCCTTGTAGTTCACTTATACATTATTCAAGATTGACCCAATTCAATCCCAAGACATGTCAAATGAATGCAAAATATAAAATATAAAATTGGAATACCATCTTTTCCTCTAGAAATGATAGATTGCTAGAGTAGGTATTGTTGTGCTAGGGTGCAAGCATAGAGATTTCTAATTGCTAGTGTGGTTTTTTTACAAGTATGAGTAGTTGGTGTTGTCATTGATGTCAACATAACTATCTTGTTTCATTGATGAGTTTGTGTTGATGCTTTGATTAGTTGCATTATGTTGTCATTAGTAAGTGTTACTAGTGTCAACCTCTAGTGTTGCTTTGATAAGCTTTTGTTTGTGGATGTTGAGTTGCTATGTTACGGTTGGTTTGGTGATGATAAGAAGGTGTTGAAGATGATGAGAATATATCTTTGGTTCTTGGTTTCCAAGTGCTTTTGAGAAAATTTGAATAAAATAAGAAATAGTGTGGTTAAGATGTGTTTTGGCATATAGAGTGGTGTTCTAGTTTTTCTCCACATTTCATCTATGTTTAAGGTTTTCTTGTGTGGTTTGGATATGTTGATTAGAGGTTTTCAATGGTGTTATATCCAGAGTTTCTTGTTTTGGATCGTTGTGCAATGAAAGTTGTGTTCACCAGTGTGTGAACTATGTATTGCAGTACTGTCTGGGAGAAATGGTTTTGCTTCGCATTTCTTTGTAGTTTGGTTTATGATATCGTGGTTCTAGAAGTTTGTTTGTACTACTCATGTATCTCTCTTCAATTGAAGTGGTTTGAAGTTTGGAGCTCTGTAGGTTAGCTTCTTGAGTTACAATATGTAAAAGGTTAATTGGGTGTACACGATGTGTTTGTTCTTTAGGTGAAAGTTGTTGTGAAGGAATTTGTTGAATTTTAGGGTATTTGTGAAATATTCTAGATTATGTTTAAGTGATGTTTTTTATTCGTGAGTTGTCTCAATATTAAAGGAAGCATGTACTTAATTGTTTAATGGTGTTTACACAGGTTCGACCAACCTTGTGTGTTTACACTAATTATAAATTTGTTTTGATGTTTGTGGATGCATGGTGTGGTGTGTATGAGTGGATTTGGGTCTAAGTTAAGGTGTGATGTGGTCTTCCTTCATTCCTTTCCATCGTGGGACTACTTTGGTTCCAACCAAATTTGAATTTACATGGTTGAGGTGCATAGCTAACCTTAGAGATTGCTTTCAAGGTTGAAGAAGGTATAAATAAGTGTTTTGTTGATGGAGGATGTGTGGGTAGAGTGTGTGATGTGAGTTGTAGAGTTGTGAAGTATAGTGCGAGATTTAGTGAGTTAGACTATTGGAAGCAATGAGAAGAATGTGTCTACAATCTTCAATAAGGTCGTGAATGTGTTGGTGATGTTGTGGCAAAATTTTCTATTGTGCTGGATTGAGATGAATTTCTCATTGTAACAATCTTCTTTCTTCTTCTCTGTAATCTGGCAGTGAGCCATTGGTAGTGATCCCTTCTTTCTTTTGGGTGATGAGCCCTCTGATAGTGAGCCTATTGTATTTGGTGTTGCAATTAATTAATATTGTGAGCTAATCCTCACCATGGTTTTTCCCTTCTTAGGTTTTCCACATAAATCTAGTTTTCTATTGTGCATGGTGTTGATGTGTTTTAGTTTCTATTATTTTCTTTCATGCTAAATCATTCTAACAGATTAAAAGCTAATAAAGTTGATGTGGATCTAAATGTTAATGAGGGTTTTGATGTTTTAATGTATAATTGATTCACCCCCATCTCAGTTGTCTTGTGCATTCAACAATTGATATCAGAGCAAGGTTCCTTGGAAGAAAGCTTAACCACTTGAGGTAGATTTGGGGTGGTGCACAAGAGAGATGCTCCTCTATTTGATGGATAAGATTATGCATTTTGGAAGATAAGGAAGGAAGGTTTTTTGGCATCCCTTCGATATGGAGTTTAGAAGTATGTTGTGATTAGATACACTATGCCTACAAATGGTCTGAGTACTAATTATGAGATCAAGGCCTATGAAAACAATAGTAAAGTAAGGTATTCTCTTTTAAGTGGTCTTTCTAATACTAAACTTGTGAAATTTATGAATCTAAAAACTGATAAAGAGATCTAGATAAATTAGGAAAGCATTTATGAAAGAGATGATAAGGTCAAGAAAGCTAAGATGCAAAATCTAAACATCATATTTGAGAACTTACAAATGTCAGAATATGAAAAAATTACAAGCTACATGCATAAGGTGGATGAGACTGTCAACTCCATCAAAGGTCTTGGTGGAAAGCTTGAAGAAGAAGAAGTGGTAAAGAAGATATTGAGAACTCTTCACAAAGCTTGTAGTTATAAAGTTTCTACTATTGAGGAAGCTCAAGATTTAAGAAAATATACTAGAGATCAGGTGTATGGTTATTTATCTACTTTTGAAATGAGATAATTTTGTCCAAGACATGAAAAAGTTGAGACTACTTTTAAGGCTAGCAAATTAGAGAAGACTGAGGAATCGGATGAGGAGGATCTTGATGATGTAGAAGCAAACTTTATGAGAAGAATGAAAAAGGGTACTAGAAAATATAGAGGTAAGTTATCTTTCAAATGTTTCAGTTGTGGAAAGATAGGTCATTATGCTTCAAGATGTCCAAAAGCTTTAAATAAAAAGAACAAGGGGAAAAAACGTAAAACAAATAAGAAAAGTTATTATGTTAGAGAAGATGCCAGTATATTTAATGATGAATTTGACTATGCAGATGATGAGGATAGTGAATGCTTGTTCATGGATATAAATTTTGAATCTAATTCTTCTAACTTTGAGAGATGTGTGAAGGAAAGTGCTCTAAAATCAGGTCATAATACTTAAGGAACTATGGTGACTGCTTTTCATGCTAGAGAGGAGTCTAAGAACTATAGGATCATTGATAGTGGATGCTCAAATCATATGACCGGTGATAAAAGTAAGTTTGTTAGACTTGATAAACATGAAGGAGGTCTAGTTAAGTTTGGTGATGATACATCTACTAAGATATGTGGAAAAGGTTTAATTAGTTTTGATGGCAAGCATAATACAGACGATCTCCTTTATGTTAAGGTTTTAAGGCATAACCTCTTGAGTGTTGGAAAAAATTGTAGCAAAGGATATAATATTATGTTTTAGGATGATGGATGTGAGATCATAAAAGGCTCTAGAACTATGATTTTTGCTGGAAGAAGGGCAGATGGAAATGTATATCAGCTTAAAAGGGCTTATGTTCATTGCTTTATGAATCATATTAATGAAATTTAGCTATGGCATAGAAAAATGAGTCACATCAATTTTGATAGCCTAGTGAGGATCAATTCAATTCAAGCTATGAGATATTTGCTAAAGATTACAAAGCCTTTTAATATTTTCTACAAGGAATGTCAGGTTGGGAAGCAAGCAAGAATAAGTTTCAAAGTCAAAGAACAATCTACTACTGGACTATTAGATTTGGTGCATATAGATCTTTGTGGTCCTACCAAAGTAAGAATTTTTCAAGTTGACAAGTATTTCATGCTATTAATTGATGATTACTCTAGAATGACATAGGTTACTTTTCTCAAAAGAAAAATCAGAAGCTCTAGATAAGTTTAAAGAATTCAAAGTTATGGTTGAGAATGAAATGGATATGAAAATCAAATGTTTGAGGTTTGATAGAGGTGTAGAGTTCACCTCCAATGAGTAACAATTTTTGTGAAGATCATGGAATAAATAGCCATTTATTTGCCCCTAGGACTCCTCAGTAGAATGGAGTGGTTGAAAGAAAGAACATGATTGTTCAGGAAGATGCAAGAACAATCATGAAAGAGGCTAACCTATTAGAAGTCTATTGGAGAGAAGCAATTCATATTGTTTTCTACACACTTAACAAAATACAAGAAAGAGCTAATAATGCAAAGAATCCCTATGAGTTGCGGTATGGAAGGATCCCTGTACTATCAAATACTTCAGAGTGTTTGGAAGAAAATTCTATATCAAAAGAGATGAAGAGAACTTAGGAAAGTTTGATACAAGATCTGATGAAGGTATCTTCCTTGGATATTCTACTAAAAGAAAAGCCTACCAGTGTTACAACAAGAGGCTAAAGAAGCTTGTTGCAAGTGTCAAAATGGATGAAGACTTACAAAAGAACTCAGTGGTGATAGATGGATATGAATCAGATGAATCCTCTTGCAGAGAAAATGGTAGAGATGAAGGTAAGGAAAAAGAAGTTTAGATTGAAGAAGAATCTTTAGAAAGGATCCCTAAGACTCCTAAGTATGTGTAGAGGAATCATTCTAAAGATCATATGGATGTGAAGTATTCTTTCTTGAGTGGTGAGTTGGAAGAAGAGGTATACTTTGAAAAGCCAAAAGGATTTCAGTTATTAGACAAAATGGATATGGTCTACAGATTGAAGAAAGCATTATATGGATTGAAGCAAGCTCTGAAAGCTTGGTATGCAAGTTTGGATAGTACTTGTTACAACAAGGATTCAATAAAGGTACCATAGATAGTAATCTTTATTTCAAAGTTGAAAAATATCAAATCTTGATTGTGGTTGTGTATGTTGATGATATAATCTTTGGAGGAAATTAAGCAATATGCAAGATATTTGTTGAAGAGATGTAGAATGAGTTTGAAATGTCAATATTTGGGGAGATGAATTTCTTCCTTGGACTGCAAATCAATCAAAGATAAAAAGAAATATTCATTTCACAATAAAAGTATGTCAAAGGATTATTGAAGAATTTTAGAATGGAAGACTCTAAACCGGTATGTACACCTAAGGTTATTGGTTGCAAGATGAGAAAGAATGATGAATCTCCTAAGGCTAATCAGAGTAAGTACATATTAATGATTGGAGGATTGTTGTACCTAACTATTACTAGATTAGATATCATGCATGTAGTTTGTATTGTGGCTAGATTTCAAGAAGATCCTAGAGATTCACATGCTGCAACAGTAAAAAGAATATTCATATATTTGAAGGGTACTCCAGAACATGCTTTGTGGTATCCAAAGGATACTGATTTTTATCTGAGTGCTTATACTATAAATGTAGATTGGTTAGGTTTTGTAGATGATATGAAAAGTACAAGTGGTGGTGCATTATTTCTTGGATGTAGATTGGTATCTTGGCTAAGCAAGAAGCAAGATTTAGTTTCTTTATCTATCGCAGAAGCCGAACACATTGTAGTAGCATCTTGTTGCACACAAGTGTTGTGGATGAAAAATTAAAAGATATCAAAGTGGTATATGATGAACCAATTTCTATCTTTTGTGATAATACAAGTGCTATTAACATTTCAAAAAAACTGATAATATATTCAAGGACAAAACATATTTCAATCCAGAATAACTTTTTGAGAGAGAAGGTTGTAGAGAATGGAGTGAAGCTAGAGTATGTGCCTACAAAGGATCAAGTTGCTAACATATTCAATAAGGATCTTTCTAAGGATACTTTTGAGTATCTCCTGAAGAAGTTAGGGGTTATTACCCCTCCTTCTTTGAACTAAATGCATAAGGATATGCATCAGTCTAGTGGATTTCAAGATTCATTCTTTGTTCTAGACTGATGTTGGAGGCTACCTCTTAGGGGGAGTAGGTAGTGGCATTGTTGGTTCACTAGTAGAATTTGGCAAATAAATAACTATGTGACTAACACTTTTAGTCACAACAACTAAAGATGACTATATTCTACTCATTTTTTTCAACACAACTATAAATGACTAATTTGATCATTGGATAAAAATTACTAGTTACACAAATAAAAATTGGACAATATGATATTAAAGTGGATAATTAAAAAAATATTTTGAATTGAGGGAGTGGGTTGTATTATAATATAATATAATTATAATACATTATATTACAATATAATATATCATATTATAATATTATAATATATAGCATATATTATTATCTAATATTAGGGGTTGATGATGGTGAGGGAGGAGAGGATTCTGATGAGGCGGATGGATTTTTGCTATTGGGTTGGTCGTTGATGTCATTGTGCTAGGTTAAGAAGCTATTGTCTCTGGCTTGGAGGGTTTCACCATTGCGAGGTTTCCTACTATTGTCGTCCTTATGGGATGCTGATGTATTCTTATTTCCTTTTGGCACTTGTTTCAGGATTGGGTTCTGTTTTAGAGTGTGGGGTGGGTTGTTGCCTTCTTTTTCTGGTGCTAACCTCATGTAGCTCCCTTGGCCATTTGTGGTGGTCATGGGTTCTCTTAGTCTCAAGAGGGTTGGGATTAATGAATTTTTTACTATTGAGACTGTGATGGAGTGGTGGCTTTCGCTCCATGTTGTTGTTATGGGTGTTGGCTTGGTTGTGGAAGGTTTGCCCCCTTGCCTTTGTTCTAGTGTTGTGTTGGCATTGTTGTTTCTCTTGGCTTCTCTTTTGTTGGCATTGTTGTTTGACTATTTTTTCATGTCTGGAGTTGTGATGAAACTGTTTGGTGGTCCTATTATCTTTTTTCCCCCTTGGTATGTGTTATTTTTACTATTGTTCAAGGTGTTCTTTCTTCTGGAGGATTCTTTTCTTGGGTGGGTCTCTCAATTTTTTTGGTTGGGAACCCTGTTGTGCCTTTAGCTATTGAGTTTTTCAAGGCTCGTCTATATTGGCTACTCCTTATGTGTTTCCTAATTTCCCATGTTCTTGTTATAAGTATGGTAGCTAGGTTTATCCCTATGGTTCTCTTGTTGACCCATTTTCTCAAGTTGCTAGTGGTTGTCATGGTTCCCCTTGCTACTATTTGGGCGGCTTTCTTCCCTTTTCTATAGTCTGTGTCTTCTTTTGAGGTGAATATTACTCTTGTTGAGGTGGAGTCCTCTCTTTTTGAGGTAGAGTTAGGGTTTGTGGATTTGTGGAGGTGCTTTCCTTGTTGTCGGTCCTTTTTGTTACAATATCTTTTGAGGTGGTGTGCGCTCCTATAGAGGTGGAGTTGTTATTTATTATAGTTTGGTTGTAGTGGTGGTAAGGTTCTTCATGAAATTTGCTCCTATAGAGGGGAGCTTAATCCTTTTGAGGTGGATTCTGATTCGGCTCTTCATGTTTGGTGTTGCTGCAAGAGGAATTCTTCTCCCTATTGGTGTGGCTAGGGGGTCTCCTCCCCTGTTTTGGTGGGATGGCAGTTTGTGTTGAACAAGAATTTTTGGTGCTCTTTCCTAGTGGATCTAGGTTGTGTTCATGAGAGCAGTGGGCTTAAGGTTCCAGTTAATTCCTGGTGTGTTGTGAGGGATTTTAGTCCCTGTAATCTGGCTATGAGTGGGTTCTAGGGTCCCCTCTAAACCTCGTTTGGGTTCAAGTTCCCTTGTAAAACTTGGTTGTGTTGGGTTTAAGGTTCCTGTTAATGCCTTTTCTGATTAATGCAGATTTGGGTAGTCATGTTGTTCATTTAGTAATATGTTGTTGGTTCATTCTTGGTTGTCTATGTTGTATTCATGTACAACTTGTTCTTCTTTGAGTGGGTTTTGGGTCCCCATCAAAACCTATTTGTAATGGTTTCGAGTTCATTCAAAACCCATTTTTCCCATATAATCAAAACAATATAATATAATATTATATTATTATATATATAATAATATATTATATTATAATATAATATATAATATAGTATTATATATATTAATATAATATATATTATAATATTATATACTATATTATAATATTATATACTATATTATATATTATAATATAATATAATACTATATTATATTATATCATATTATATAATACTATATTATATTATATTATATTATAATATGATATAATATTATATTTATATCATAATATGATATACTATTATATTTATATTATAATATGATATAATATTAGAATATAAATATAATATTATAATATATTTAAAAGCGGGAGATTTAATTTTGAATAGCAATGAAAATAAAATGCATTTGAAATCAAATTCAAACGAAAAAAAGCGGACAAAGGAAATTTGAAATGACTTAGGGTTTTGAAAAAAAGGTGGGCAAAGGAGCCTTAAAAAATGTGAAAGCCCTACTTTTTTCCATTGCCAAATAGCTTGACAACTATGGCTTCAATGACCCCCTTGCAGTAGAGACGCTAATCAGACTTCTTCCTATCGATTAGAGAAGAAATTTCATTTTTCCTATCTACAAGATCAATTTATGGTAGATCTGTGCTAGATGAGGGGATGCTCCATTTGAATAATGCCACCATATAGTTATCCAATGAGGAAGAGTTTGGAGGAGCTGAAACCAATAGCGGTAGGGAAAGCAACAAAAAATGGTAGAAAACAAAGGTAAAGGATCTTGCTCATAATTTCATTTTAATAAACATAGTCTAAAACCCTCGTTGAAACCTTATTTTCAGGCTGTAGCTCGCCGAGTTATAGAAGTGAAAGGTGAATACCAATGAGGAAGATTTTGGAGGAGCCGAAACCAATAGCGGTGGGGAAAGCAACAAAAAATGGTAAAAACTAAAATCTAGCTACCACATTTGTTGGAGCCCAATCCTCCTCACCTTGGACTTACTTGAATTCTTGCTTAGAGCACCAGGCGTCTTACCTTTCCAATCAAATGGTACTATATGATCTTTTTCCATCACTGGAAAATTTTCCTTTGTGATATTTTCCTTGAGCATTTGCTTTGAATCAGAACTAGAATTAGGACTGTATTTCCTCTTCTATGATCTATAAATATCAATATTTTCTTTCAAAGGCCTAGTTAAATTTGCAGTGAGTTCATTTTCTTGTAAATTTTTTGGTAAACCCTTATCAAAAACAACCATATTTGTTGTTGGTGTTGTTGAAGGCGGAAGAATTTCCTCCCGCTGAAGGCCAATCAGTACAAAGAAATTTTTCTTTGATTGTTGTGTATCTTAGGTTTTTTTGAATGATATTCTATGGTACATTCAATTAATTGAACAATGAATGATTTAGACCAACACAAAAATAGTGTTGAAATTCAGTATGGAGGAAAACAAAGCAAAGAGAAGGGCCATGAAGGCCATTGGATGATTTGAAGGCATGACATTATTTTATATAACAGAATTCCATTGGTTTTATTTGAAGGTAAAGAGGAGGATGCATGCTAACAATACATGTTTTGCAGGCATGGATTTGATAGCGTTTGATGGTTTTCCAGTTATGATACAAATTCACTATTTAATAGTGCATGAGCTGAGATGGATGCTTTTTTTAATAAGGAGAAACACACTTATATAAAGTGATTATCTATTTTTATGCCTTTTTGAATTCTTCAATTCTTCAATAAATGTTGTAAAATAGTCACTGAGACAAGTTTCCAGTGAGACACATCATTTATATGTTTTGACTTGCCAGTGACACTATAACCATTGATGTTTTTATTTGCTAGTGAGGTTTAATGAAGTAAATTTTCAGAGTGGTTTTCTCTCCACTCATAAATATTGTGTTGTGGCTCCTTTTGATTTGTGATCTATTTGTGCCTGATCAACCATATTTTCTCAAGCATTTTAGTCTTCATTTCATGGTGCTTGTCTCAACATTTGAATATCTATGATACTTTTATATGCATAAATTTATGAGGATTAATTTAGTTAAATTTTATTTATAACTTGAATCACTAATTCACCCAAATAAATGAATAAACCATGACTAAATAAATGACAATAGTGACTAAATAAATGACTACAATGAGTAAATAAATGACCACCATGACTAAAAAAATGACTACAATGACTAAATAAATGACTACCATGAATAAATAAATGACTACCATGATTAAATAAATGACTACCATGACTAAATAAATGATCAATTAACAACAATAAATGACTAAATCAATGACTAAATATACTACTAAATTGATCAATCAAAATAACCAATAAATGAATAAAAATGGTTTAGTCATGAATTCGGTCGTGTTATAAATGGTTGGCAATAAACTACTAATGGTCACATGACCAAGCTAATGGTCACGCGACCAATTTTTAGTAGTTTTTTTAGTCATTTATTGTTGTTTTTTTACTAGTGGTTGTTGTAGTCAAGGGGGAGTAAGTTTTGTTATAGGTTGGTGTTTTCCTTTATCAACTAGGTCAAAGGATATGTGTAGTGGTTTCTAGTTGGTGTAGCATGTTGCATACTCCTAAACGAGAGTATGTAGATAATTGGAATGTGTAGGTATGTAGAGAAGGTACAAGTATGATTGATGTCAAATGGGGAAAGAGATGCAAATGTGTTGACCTTTTCCATTAATGTCAAAGGGGAGAGATAATAATGTGAAAAAGGAAAGAGATAGTTGACAAAGGAAGAGAGAATAAAGTGAATAAGGAGAGTATTTTATGTAAGGGGAGAAATAAAAAGAATTGGTATGGAGCAGTATGTTGGTGATCAGAGTTGTTATATTTATTGTTGGTGGTTTTTCACATCATGTGTTGCCATAAATGGAAAAGGGGGAGATTGTTGCAAGTATGTGTAGTTGGTGTTGTCATTGATCTCAAAAGATCTATGTTGTTGCATTGATGAGTTTGTGGTGATGCTTTGATTAGTTGCATTATGTTGTCATTAGTAAGTGTTACTAGTTTCAACCTCTAGTGTTGCTTTGGTAAACTTTTTTTTGTGGATGTTTTGATTAGAGGTAAAGGCGGGTTTTGATAGGGCCCGAAACCCAGTACAAAGAAAATAAAGGTTTTTGGATGTTGAGTTGCTATGGTGCAGTTGGTTTGGTGATGATGTGGAATTGATGAAGATGATGAGAATATGTCTTTGGTTCTTGGTTTCTAAGTGATTTTGAGAAAATTTGAATAAAAGAAGAAACAGTGTGGTTAAGAGGTTTTTTGGCATACAAAGTGATGTTCTAGTTTTTATCTAAATTTCTTCTATGTTGAAGATCTATTTGTGTGGTTTGGATATGTTGATTAGAGGTGTTTAGTGGTGCTATATCCAAAGTTTCTTGTTCTAGATCATTGTGCAGTGAAATTTGTGTTCACTAGTGCATGAACTGTGTATTGTAGTGTTGTCTAGGAGAAATAGTTTTTCTTCAAATTTCTCCATAGTTTGGTTTCTGATATTATAGTTTTGGAAGTGTGTTTGTACTACTCCTATCTATCTTCAAGTTAAGTGGTTCAAAGTTTGGATCTCTACAAGCTAGTTTCTTGAGTTACAATACGTAAAAGGTTAGCTTGGTGTACAAGATGTGTTCGTTCTTCAGGTGAAAGTTGTTGCAAAGGAATTTATTGGATTTTAGGGTATTTGTAAACTATTTCAGATTATGTTCAATTTATGTTTGTTTTCTATGAGTTATTTCAAGATTAAAGGAAGCATGTACTTAATTTTTTAATGGTGTTTACATAGGTTTGATCAACTTTGGGTGTTTACACTAATTGAAAATTTTCTTTGGTGTTTGTGGATGCATGGCATGGTGTGTATGAGTGGATTTAGGTCCAAGTTAAGGTGCGATGTGTTCCACCTTCATTCCTTTCCACCGTGAGAATGCTTTGGTGCCAACCTACTTCTAATTTGCATAGTTGAGGTTCAAAGTTGAACTTGGAGACTACTTTCAAGGTTGAAGAAGGTATAAATAAGTGTTTTGTTGATGGAGGATGTGTGGGTAGAATGTGTGATATGAGTCACAAAGTTGTGAAGTGAAAATTTGTGAAGTGCAACGTGAGCTTTAATGAGTTAGACTACTGGAAGTAGTGAGTAGAAGGTGTCTAAAATCTTTAGAAAGGTTGTGAATATGTTGGTGATGTTGTGGTGGAATTTTTTGTTGCATTGAGATGGGTTTATCATTGTAACAATCTTCTTTCTTCTTCTCTATAATTTGGCAATGAGCCCTTCTTTATTTTGAGCAGTTAGCCCTCTAGCAGTGAGCATATTGTATTTAGTGTTGCAATTACTTAATATTGAGAACTAATCCTCATCATGGTTTTTCCCTTCTTGGGTTTTTCATGTAAATCTAGTAATCTATTGTGCATGGTGTTGATGTGTTTCAGTTTTTGTTATTTTATTTCATGCTAAATCATTCTAACAAATTAAAGTCTAATAAAGTTGATGTGGATTTAAATTTTGTTGTTTTAATGTATAATTGATTCATCTCCCCCTTTGAGTTGTCTTGTGCATTAAACAAGTTTCCTATTTATTATTAATATATTCAAGTTATTTTTCATTTAATTTTGTGTTTATATTGATGGGAATGTGTGAATGTAATACAAACACTTGTATTGATGATGGTGAATAATGCAAATGCAAATCTATTTGTATGTCTACATATGCTATGTTTAATATTTCTCATTTCCATTAATTCAACCTACTAAAGGGGTTTAATTTAGGAGAACTTGGTCTATTAATCTTATAAACTCCTAAGCAAACTCTTTCAACATTGCCTTGATAGATCTAGATACCAAGAAGGTGAATAGTGTGATGTAGGAGAATCAACATGATATTCATCAGAGCATCGTCAAATGGGGGATCAAAAAGTGGCCAAAACCACTTTTTTGATCCAAATAGCATACAAATTTCTAGCATTAAAATGCACTCATATTTTACAAAATTTAAAACAAAAAATAGACACAAAATACGAGCATATTATAATGCACACACATTTTGTAAGATTTTGAAATATTTCATGGTGCAAAGTATAAATGTATATTATTTCTATTGGATTATAACACACAAGTACATTATTAGCCAAAAAATAGTGTGCATACACCAGTCTAGAGATACACAATATCTAACTAAAATTAATATTCTAAAACATGAGCTTAGAAAGATAGAATTTACTCTAGGGATACTATCTAAGGGCCACATCCCATATTATAAATATAAGTAGATAGAAATATCTATTCACCAATAATATATAGTAGGATAGAGTGATGTCTGATAGAATAGAAAAGGATATAGAGAATTGACTATAAAAAAGATATCAAGAATGTAATGAAGGATTGTTGATATAATGAATATAAAGAACTCTAAATTCTAATCTATCTTATGTGTATGTTATTTTATTTTTATTTACTACTAATCTTGGATCCATAATACTTTCCCATGTCATCTTAATAGGACCAAATCCGAGGTTAAAGACTACAACTAGAAGAGATCCTTTGGGTACAAAACTCTTATATGTATCCCTCAAATTTCTTGCTAACTTTGGTTCCATTGTGGGGACCTTGGTTAGGTTCTATTGAGGATTTTTTCAAATTCTAAGACTTTTATATGACCAATACACAAATAAAAAATAATGAAAAATATAACTAATAAAAAATTCATCTTCTTAACATCTACCCTATGAGAGAGGGTTAGATGCCAAGGGAATGGGAAACAAAAATGGGGAAAAGGTCCGAAGAGACCTATGGAAAGATGTGAATATTGATAAGAACTACCATATAAATACCATGCGACACAATATAGGAGTAATGAAATCCCAAATATTAAACACCCATGGTTAAAAATAAATAAAATAAATTCATGCGAGGTTGAAGAGAAGATTGACTTAGAAGGAAAAGTGAAAATGGCCAACCCTAACAAAGACGAGAAGAAACAAAGACAAGTGTCAAAAAGAGAAGAAAGACATAAAAGATGAATGGAATTAAGAAAAAAAGTTAAGGTTAGAGCACACCATCAGGGGTGCTTCTAAGCATTCCAATGTAGGTGTTGTCATCAAGAGAGTCAGAGACAATAGAAAGAAAAAGGAGAAAACACCAGAGAAGATGAGCTGGTTATTAAAAGGAATCAAAAGGATTTCAAGCAATTTTAAAAAGTTAATTCACAATCAAGAACCCAAAATATTTTTGATAGAGGAAAGTTGTAGCATAGAGGCTCATACTCTATCAAAAACTCCCTTAAACTCTAAGAAGAAACCAAACTTAGAATATATTGTAATTAAATTAGATGAAATTTTTAAAGAGTTCCTTCAAACTCTGAACAAGGTCCTATTGATGAATAATGATTATTTAGAGAGTAACTAAAATAGACATAAGTAAATTAAGAAAGTAGGAAGAAGAACATAAAAGGTTAGAGGAAAATAAGGGTGAATAAGCTAGGCCACTAAAAAGTCATATTTTTTTTACTAACGAAAATGTGAAAAAAAGTTACAAAGAGTCACAACCCCCAAACTAGGATCCATCCCCATTAAGGTCTAAAAGTAGGAGAGTCATAGCACAAGAGTTACCAAATCAAAGAGAAGGGAAGAGAGAGGAGAAACAATAACTAAAAGAAGAGAGTAAAGAACAAGACATCCCTTGGAGTGAGATATTAGGAGAATATTGTTTTGACATCAATCTTGTGAGAGATAAAGGTGTTATGCCTTGCATAACCACCCCATCTTTTGCCTTGGTCAAAATGGGTCCCCCTTTGTGTTTTTTTGTAATTAGTTGTTTTTGAAACAAAGTTTGGAGTCTAGTTTTGCCAATACTTTGTTTTTCTTTGGTTTCTCTGTCGGAATCGGAACCGAAGTGGAATCAAGTTCTGAAAGTTCTTTTGAGGCTTGTTTTTGGTTCTATCCCAATAGTCTTTTCTTTGCCTTTGTTTTTGGTCTTTAGCGGAAGCGGAGACGGATTGGGAATTGGGATGGTTGTTATCAAAATTTGCAAAATCAAATTCAATTTCGATCCCGCCTCCGCTACTTTTTAATGTTTGTTTTGTCCCGGTTTTTGTGTTTTGTTTTATTAGGTTGGTCTTTTATTTAACTTTTTGTTTTTGATTTTGTTTTATTTTTAGTTGTCGGACGTGGAGCCGGAATGGGAATAAGGTTTGGAAATTTTATAAATTTAAGATTTCGATTCCATTTTAGTTCCGCCCCTGCTGCCATTTTTGTCATTGACTTTTTGACTGAAGTTGCACTGCAGACCAGTGTTCGTTCTCTTACAATTCCGACTCCGCCTTTACTGTATTTTAATGCATTAATGGTGGTTGTTGGTGTAGGTAGAAATTCACATATTTTCCTTTATTCAGGGTTAAAGCCAATCATTATTGTTATTATCACAAGTCTAAGAGTGCGAAGAGCAATAGCAGAGTTTGTTTGAGCAAATTGATCGAGATAGAGAAGGGATATTGTGTGCGAATCGATTTAGAAAGTTAGCGTGGGTTTGTTTGCATTTGAGGTAGGTCTTTTATCTTTGTTGTTCGTTGTTTATTTGCAGTTGTGTTCGTTGTGTTTTGCTTTATATCTGCTCGCGTGTTCAATCATTGTGTTTTAAAGCAAATCTATGATCATCGATGTGATTGAGTGAGAAAGTTCTTGTTTTGTCTTGTTTGTTTTGCTTTAAATATTTGTTTTCTTGTTTTAGCGTGTCGTTTCTTTCTATTTTTAGGGCATTGTCACTTTCACATCTTAATCATGATTGCATTGTGTTTGTTTTCGATTTGCAGTAGATTAGATTAGATTAAAGGTTTTTAATGGCATTTGTTAGATTAAGAATCTACAGTGAGGTAGATTAGAGATTTTACAGTGAGTTAGGGTAGAATAGATTTATTGTTTAAATTAGGGTTTCGTCGTTTGGTAGAATGGCAGGGTTTTAAACCCGTGCCCTAGTTTTTGTCAGGTTTGTTAGATTAGGGTTTTCTTGGTATCTGCAATTACTTTAAATGATTAAAAAAAAAATGATATCTTAGAATGCAATTGTTCCCCACGGTCATATGAGGGTAGATTTTTTGAGCTCCTTTGCCATTTTATAGCGACCTAGGTTTCAATCATGAAATTGTGTGGAAAATGAATAAAGTATTTGACGTCATGATTAGCCTAGGTGGAGGCTGGATTAGAATAGATTATGGACCTAAGAGTTTTGTTTTACAAAAGTCATCAGTTCCATTTCTATCCTATTTCCGATTTCGCGTTTTAAAAGGTTTCCTTGAAGTATATGATAACTGGTGGAGGTAGGATTGGAACTGATCTTGAACTTAAGAATTTTGTTTGCGAAGGTTATCAATTCCGTTTTTATCCCGTGTCAGGCTCCGCGTATAATGTGAAAGTCTTTCTACAAAGTAACAATGACCAAATCGGAGGCGGAGGCAGAATGGAAATAGAATATGAAAATGAGAATTTGAAGAAAACCAAATCACTTTTTCATTCCGATCCCGGTTCTGATAGCCTTCCTGAATCCGACTCTGAGCCCGTTTGTTATTAGGTGAAGTTCCTATATCGATTTTTGCTCCGAGTCCACCAGTTTTGTAAAAGAGATTCTTTTGAGCTTCTGTCTGGTTCCGACTCCGATGTATGTGTAACAGGTATGTTTTAAAAGCATGTTTTATGATGATTTATCTAAAGGTCTAATTAGAGGTTTGCTTGGAGGAGAATTAAGAGATGTTAGGAACATCAGGAGAGGCTGCTCGAAGGAATCAACTGGCTAGAACATCAAAGACAACACCAAAAATAAAGAAGGTGAAACCAGAACAGCTACCTTATATGTTGAGGTATGATCATAGGAATCCGGTGGTGCAAGCAAGCATAAGGATGAGATTCCGGAAGTAGTTAATAATTTAACTGAGCAGTTGGAAGAGTTGGAAGCAGTCATGGCTATAATAGTAGATGTGAATGTAATGACAAACGATGGCATGCCTTTGAGTCAGGTTAGAGAGAAATGGAATGAAAGATTCCAAGGACTCATGCAGGGGAAAGATGATGGAGGAGACTTGGTGATAGATCGGCTGGTAGAAATCAAAGAAGAAATAAAAGCTGCAGGGAGAGAATTGATCAAGGTTAAAAGTATGAAAGAGTTTGCTGTAGTTGAGTTGGATCGCATCAAATTTGAAGATCACTGGATTGATGGGCCAGATATGGATATGCTACAACAAGTCTTCACCAGTTATGATGAGTTCATGGCGGATCTGGCTTCACATGCATAAAATCTTGCATGCATGATGTTCTTCTTCCTTGCATGTTGCATGCATACAGTACTGATAGTCTTGAGGGCGCATGACTTCTTTTCTTCTATTTTCTATCTTCTATTGTTAGATCAAACTGAATGCATAATGTAAGAACTCAAGATCAAAGTTGATTTGAGTTTCCAAGAAAGTTGATTGTTCCTAAAAAGGTGGAAAGCCTAAGATAGAAGTGAAGTTCGAACTTCTTTTGTATATCTATAAATACCAGATGGGTATCACATTGTAAGGGTCGGCTAATTGAGAATTGGATTGGCTTACCTAGTGCTAGGAGATAGAGTTTTATAGAGTTTTGCTGAGATACATTTGTACTAGATCTTTTGATAGTTAATAGAATTACAGGTTTACGAAATATGGAGTTTACATTGAATTGTGTTGTTTGATAAGGTTAATGAGTTATAATCCACCTGAATGCTAGTGATTATGCTAAAGCATGATAGTTTCTTATGTGATGAAAGTCATTAGAAGAAACCAGGTTTAAAGATTATCTTGTTAAATTGTCATTGAATTAAAGTTATTGAAGTCTGTTGATCTATAGTTTTGATGATGAATGAATGTGTGTTGTTTTAAAAATCTTGGAAATACTTGTGATATGCGAATAGTGGAATTGAATTAAGCACCTAAGATATATACGATGGTACAGTCATATTGTGGGTTGTGTCATGCTATGGTTTTTGTGATCAGATAAGAAAACATTCATTGTTAAAAGTATATGTCTGGATATTGGATAAATTTAATTCATATCTATCTTTTTCTTTTATTTAAAACCCATTGATTTACAGTAACTATTTTGATAAAGAGAGTCATATCTTGAATCCTTTGTTACCAGCACAGGCCCCTTGAATATTACAGTTGCATGAACCAATTGAATGACATCAGACAGTTGAGAACCAACTACCAGGACCTTGGGAGTTAGGCCACTATATGTAGTCTTTCCTTTTCAGGAGAAATAAAGTAGAAATATTATGTTTTAATGTTGTTTGTGTCATTTTAACCATCGACAGAAATTGGCGCTAGAAGGAGGGCTTGAAAGGATAAGCTAGGTCACGGAAGATCTTTTTCGCCAGAGGGATACAAGAGGGTTCTTAGATCCTCTACTAATCGTGAACTATTCAAAGAACTTCAAACCCCGATTAGATCAAGACTTCATGCTCGTAGGGTAGAAATACCTACATTACTACCACCACTTACTCCACTAGGATTTCCACTAGTTCCATTCACACCACCACCAAATGGGCCTTTGTCACCACCAATTCGGCCTTTATCACCACCAGTTGCCGAACCAATCCCACCAATGGCTTATTTTGTGGGTAATCCCTCCCCGTTAGGGACTATTCCAGGCAGATTCCATGATTTACGAAAGAACCTAGAGAAGTTCTGTCCGAAATACATGCATGGAGAATCAAGAAGTGCAGAGGAACATATACAAGCATTCAAAGATTCCTGCACACGAGCTCAAGTTTCTCATCACGATGTTGTATGTAGACTATTTCCTTACTATTTAGGAGATATGGCATATAATTGGTATCTAAATCTACCCCAAGGATCCATTATGGGTTGGATAGATTTAGAGAATGCTTTTATTAATCAGTTTAGGGTATATGTAGACCCTGCCATACTATATCACTAGTTTTCCACTATTAGAAAGGAGCATCATGAACCGTTGCCCTTGTTCAACACTAGGTTCCATAGAATGTATCATAGGCTACACGAGCCTTACCTAGTGCCGAAAGCCATGGCCATACAGGCATATCTGAGAGTTGTTGATCCTTTGATTGGTCTGTTCTTAAAAAGAACTTATCAACCTGATGATATTGACTCACTATCTAAGATTTATCATTTAGCTATCAAATTGCAACAACAGACAAATCTGCAATCTAGAGGGTTAGGATTAACTTTTCCTCCAATGAATTATCAAATGCCTAATCCACCGTTATACAACACTGTCCCAGGGACATCTTATTCCCATTATGGACCTATATCTGAGTTGCAAGCTCCACCAACTATGCCTTTCTTTGGCAATAGCATGCACGATACCACACATCAACTTCAAGGTCAACCACCACAAGGGGGAGGATCAACCCATGTCCATTCCCCAGCCATAGTCCAAAATGTACAGAATGATCAAACTGTTCAACTTACAAGTGAAGTAGAGACTCTCAAAAGGACTCTCTCTCAGATATCAAATGACATGGCACAACTCAGACAAAACCCTCCCAATAATCAAAACCAGAATTACAACAATTAGGGAGGTTACAACTATCAGGGCAATTACTCTAATTAGAACACCAATAGGAACTTCTAGAATAAAAATTCCTCAAACCAGAATTATCAAAATCAAAACAGAGGATACAATCAAAGGTTCAATAACAACAACAATAATAGGCAGTGGAACACTGGACCTAACAATGGAGGAGTTCCCCATAATTATCAAGCAGGTGAAGAAAGATCAAATACTGCTAATGTTGCTGATTTGAATTTTATGATAAATTAGTGTAGGTTGCATGATACGGAAGCCCATTCTAAGGTCAATTGCCCAAAAATGGAGATGGTGAAAACTGCATAGGCTGATGCCCATCCTCAACCAGGAAATTCCAATCAAGGCAATGGGCTAGTCAACACTTCCATGACTTATGAAACCATTGAAGAAAAGTATCAATTCCCTATGCAAGGGGATAATGAGCCGAAAGAAGATGTCTATGATGCTCAAGCTTTCCAATCTAAGGGTGGTCACTTTCTGAGGAACCAGAATAAAGGACCATTCACTACATCTGCACCCCCTAACAACATGGTTCCACCAAATCAGAATGTAGATAACAATCCACGCCCACCAAAGGGACCTTCTGATACTCAGAATAGAGGTAATCAACCTTCTTTTCCTAAGTATCAATTTAGGAATGATTCAGAGTTTGATTTTGTTGCAGAATTGCAAAGGTAGAAGACATCACTGTCTTTCTTTGATATCATGAAGTGGTGCCCAGCTCAAAGGGAGGAGGTATTGAAAGCTTTGGAAGAAACAAATCACTTAAAAGGGAAAGGTAAAGTGACTCCCGCAAAGGAGATGAATGCTGCTATGTATAGAGGTAAGACCAGTACCCCACCTTTTTTGTTAAGTTTGAGAATCTTTGGAAAGAATCTACACAATTGCTTATTAGATTCTGGAGCATCAGGGAATGTCATGCCTTTTTTGATTTGTAAAAAGTTAGGATTGAGTCCTATTCCAACCAATAAAAAGGTGATTCAATTGGATAAAACTGAAGTTAAAGTTGTAGGTGAGTTGAAGAACATGCATGTGCAGGTTGGATCAGACCCAAGGATCCAGACCTATATAGATATTCAGGTTGCTGACATCCCAGAAACATATGGGATGCTTTTAAGTAGAGAGCTAATGAAAAGCATAGGTGGATATCTGTCCTTGGACTTCTCGCATATGTGGTTACCATGGAAAGGGGTTGCCACTCAGATAAGAATTGAAAGTGAACCTAGGCTCGAACACATGATTACAGAGTATGATACTCCAAATAAAGTAACATTCTTTGAGACTAAGATGGGTGTTTACAAACAAGAAGAAGTCTTTACCTTCTCTGTAGTTAGTCTTGAGGATACACTATCCTTAGACCACATTGATTCAATGATTCACATCAACCAACAAGTTCTAATAAGGAAATTGTAACAAGATAGGCTGGTTTTAGGAACATAAACTGATTTGAGTAATTTATTGCTTCCTAATTGGTGTAGAATACACTATCATAACCATTCAGAGTTGACATGTCAGTCATGCATAGATATTCTAAGGCATGTAGATCTACCCAAGCAAGAATTTCAAGAGGTAACTGAGACTCCCATCAATGAGTTCTCCTTCCAAGCTAAGGATGCAACTATTCTTACACGGATCAGTTTTTCTCAAGAAGAAGTTTCTTTACCAGTAAAACAGACTTAGGTCTTAGGGTTTTTGGATCAAAAGGAGGAAGTGGAAGTATCTCAGTTTCACTTTAATACCCCTATTCCAGATGCTTTTCCAATGCCAAGAGAGTCAATAGAAGATGAGTTAGATCCTGACTTAGCCCAAGAAATCACTCAGGAGGAAGTTGTTGAACAAATTAAGGAACTAGGAAAATCGTTAACTGAGCTCCTTCTCAACACGAATTATGATAAACAACAAAAGTCTGAGCCGCCACATGTCACAAGTGACAAAATCCCTGTAGTTTCTAAAAAGAAAGAGCTCCCAGCAAAAGACCAGTTATGGACTCTTAAATTTGATGGTTCTAAATCTAAAGCAGGAAGTGGAGCAGGAATTGAACTAACTAACCCGAAAGGGAAAAATTATTTTGCTTCTTATAGATTGCAGTTTGGTTGCACTAACAATGTGGTTGAATATGAGGCACTTGTAAGAGGACTTATGTTTGCTCATAAGAAGAAGGTAACTGCTCTTATAGTGATGGGAGACTCTGAGGTAATTGTGAAACAGGTACGTAGCCAATACACTTGCCATAATAAAATATTGGTTGCTTATAGGAATAGGGTCTAGAATTTAATAAAAGATTTTGATGCCTTTGGGATTACTCTTATTCCAAGGGAAGCAAATCAAATAGCAGATGCTCTTGCCATTGTAGAAAGTACATTAGAGCCGATGCAAGATTCAAATCTAAAGAGGTTTTCTGTGGAATTGCTTTCAGTCCCTGCAATTCCTGACAATGTTCGACACTTCCAGGTGTTTAATGACAATCAACATATTTTGGCCTTTTTGGAGAGTTTTGATGTATTTCAAGGACAAATAATTGATGATGTTGACAGGGATCAAGGAGACTAGAATCCAGGAAGTGATAATACAAAAAGTGACAATCCAGAAGGGATGAATGCAACTCAAAGAAGAGCACTAAGGATGAAAAGCGCCCATTATATGCTTAAAGGAGGTTCAATCTATAGGAAGAATTTCCAAGGAATCTACTTGTGTTGTCTGGATCAGCAAGAAGCTAACCATGCTATAAGTGAATTTAATGGTAGGCATGGAACAGGACATGGATCTACTGATGCGTTGGCTCATCAGATTTTAAGGTCAGGTTACTATTGGCCTTATGTGTTTAGGGATGCGCATCAACATTGCAAGAATTGTCATGTATGTCAAACTTCTGCATCAAGAGAAAGAAATCCCGCGATGCCCCTACAACCGATTTATGAGGTAAGGCGATTTGCCCAATGGGCACTTGATTTTGTAGGTGTGATTAATCCAAATTCTTTTGCAGGTCACAAATTCATCTTGATTGCAACGGATTATTGCACACGTTGGATGGAGGCCCTGCCTTGCAAGAATAGCACCACAGAGGTGGTTATTAAGTTTCTAACAAAGAACATCACAACCAGGTTTGGAGTTCCATTTGCTCTGGTATGTGATAACGGCCCTGCTTTTTCTTTCACTGAATTTATTTCATGGGCTTATGAGCATAAGATTGTATTAAAATATTCTTCCAATTATTACCCTCAGGGGAATGGAGTGGCTGAGTCGACAAATAAGAATTTATTGGAAGTAATAAAAAAGTTGTTAGAAAGTAACCCTAGGGACTGGCATACCCAGCTGAGATTTTCCTTATGGGCAGATCGAACCAAAATCAAAGCAGCCTTAGGGAATTCACCCTTTAAGTTAGTTTATGGCCAAGATCCAATCTTCCCCATACATTTACAAATACCTATTCTAAAATTTATGCAGGAGTTTTATAATAGGGATGATAGGATTGAGGTTAGACTACTTAACTTATTGAACATGGAAGAACAAAGAGATGTTGCTTTGCAACAATTCTCTAAACATCAGGCTGTTGTCAAGCATTGGTTTGACAAAAGAGCCAAAGTAAAAGCTTTTAGAATATCAGACCTTGAGCTATTATGGGATAAGGCTAGAGAAAGGAAGGGAGACCATCAGAAATTCAATAGACTTTGGTTAGGTCCCTACCAAATAGCTGAAATCTTAGGGGAGAATGCCTTTCATTTGAGTACCCTAATAGGAGAGCCTGTTCCATTACCAGTTAATGGTCAGTTTCTCAAACACTATTTTGGTGCATAAAAAGTCTGGTGTTTTGAAAAGGAATGTACTATATTGTATCATATGTAATTAAGTTTTTGTTTTGCTTGTTTTGTTTTTTTTGTTTTGTTTTCTTTCTTTGTTTTGTTTTTTTGTTTTGTTTTGTCTTGTTTCGTTGGGGATTCTTATTTTGCTCATCTCAAGTTAGGGGGTTGTTATTCAAAGTATACTATTGGTACTAGGAGAGAAATTGGTTTAGGTATTCTCATTATAATCATTGAGAAGGATTTCATTCTAAAACTTATGTTTTATGATCATTCTAGTTTGGGTTGGAAAAGTTATTAAGGATAGAAGATATAAATGTGAATATCTCATGAATTGTGATCAAAGATTTGTCACCAAATTAGAAAAACATCTGTATGAGTAATTACCTATTTGTTTTAGAATGACTCTATCTATGTTTCAAGTGAAAAATCAGATTCCAAAACTATCATGAAATCCATTGTAGTACTCAACCCACATTTTAGATTCATTGAATTTGAGTATTGAGAGATGCATAAAAGAATTTCTATCCATAAAAAAAAAAAGAAAGAGAAAGAAAGAAAGAAAAGCAAGCTCAATATCAAGTGGGTAATCAAGTATCTCTATCGGGGCTATGGACGCCTATCTGGCAGTAGAGCAATGCTTTGAGAGGACTAGAGGTATCTCCGTCGGGGCTATGGACGCCTGTCTGGCAGCGGAGCAATACCCAGGATTTTACTGCACGATAGTTAAAGGACTCAACTTATGTAGCTTGAAACTTAGATATAATTGTTGACAAGCAGAGAAAGTGTCTACAAAGAATGATGCACAATATAAGCACACAATCAGATTCAGAAATAACTAATGAGTACATAACATCTGAGATTCAAACTCAAGATTATCCTACAAATATCTAATCTCATTCAAGGTAAGGTGTTTATAAGCCAAGTAGTTTTTGGGTGACTAAAATTTTCTTTAGGTATTTTGAAAATAGGTAAACCATTTTCCCAGCCGAGTCGCCATTTGTTATTCCTTGCATAACCACCCCATCTTTTGCGGTCAAAATGGGTCCCCTTTTGTGTTTTTTGTACTTAGTTGTTTTTGAAACAATGTTTGGAGTCTAGTTTTGCCAATACTTTGTTTTTCTTTGGTTTCTCTGTCGGAATCGGAACCAGAGCAGAATCGGGTTTGAAAGTTCTTTTGAGGCTTGTTTTTGGTTCTATCCCGATAGTCTTTTCTTTGCCTTTGTTTTTGGTCTTTAGCGGAAGCGAAGCCAGAGTGGGAATTGGGATGGTTGTTATCAAAATTTGTAAAATCAAATTCGATTCCGATCTCGCCTCCGCTACTTTTTAATGTTTGTTTTGTCTCGGTTTTTGTGTTTTGTTTAATTAGGTTGGTCTTTTATTTAACTTTTTGTTTTTGTTTTTGTTTTATTTTTAGTTGTCGGACGTAGAGACGGATTGGGAATAAGGTTTGGAAATTTTATAAATTTAAGATCCCGATTCCATTTTAGTTCCACCCCCACCGCCATTTTTGTCATTTACTCTTTGACTGAAGTTGCACTATAGACCAGTGTTCGTTCTCTTATAGTTCCGACTCCGCCTTTACTGCATTTTAATGCATTAATGGTGGTTGCCAGTGTAGGTAGAAATTCACATATTTTTATTTATTAAGGGTTAAAGCCAATCATTAATGTTATTATCACAAGCCTAAGAGCGCAAAGAGCAATAACAGAGTTCGTTTGAGCAAATTGATCGAGATAGAGAAGGGATATTGTGTGCGAATTGATTCAGAAAGTTAGCATGGGTTTGTTTTCATTTGAGATAGGTCTTTTATCTTTGTTATTCGTTGTTTATTTGCAGTTGTGTTCATTGTGTTTTGCTTTATACCTGCTTGCGTGTTCAATCATTGTGTTTTAAAGCAAATCTATGATCATCAATGCGATTGAGTGAGCAGGTTCTTGTTTTGTCTTGTTTGTTTTGCTTTAAATATTTGTTTTCTTGTTTTATCATGTCGTTTCTTTCTATTCTTAGGGCATTGTCGCTTTCATGTCTTAATCGTGATTGCGTTGTGTTTGTTTTCAATTTGCAGTAGATTAGATTAAATTAAAGGTTTTTAATGGCATTTGTTAGATTAAGAATCTACAGTGAGGTAGATTAGAGATTTTACAGTGAGTTAGGGTAGATTAGATTTATTGTTTAAATTAGGGTTTTTTCGTTTGGTAGAATGACAGGGTTTTAAACCTGTGCCCTAGTTTTTGTCAAGTTTGTTAGATTAGGGTTTCGTTGGTCTCTGCAATTACTTTAAATGATTAAAAAAAAACAGATATCTTAGAATGCAATTGTTCCCCATGGTCATATGAGGGTAGAGTTTTTGAGCTCCTTTTCCATTTTATAGCGACCTAGGTTTTAATCATGAAATTGTGTGGAAAATGAATAAAGTATTTGGCATCATGATTAGCCTAGGTGGAGGCGGGATTGGAATAGATTATGGACCTAAGAGTTTTGTTTTACAAAAGTCATCAGTTTCATTTCTATCCCATTTCCGATTCCGAGTTTTAAAAGGTTTCCTTGAAGTATATGATAATTGGCGGAGGCGAGATCGGAACTGATCTTGAACTTAAGAATTTTGTTTGCGAAGGTTATCAATTCCGTTTTTATCCCATGTCCGGCTTCGCGTATAATCTGAAAGTCTTTCTGCAAAGTAACAATGACCAAATCGGAGGCGGAGGCGGAATGGAAATAGAATATGAAAATGAGAATTCGAAAAAAACCAAATCACTTTTTCATTCCGATCCCGGTTCCGATAACCTCCCCAACTCCGACTCCGAGCCCGTTTGTTATTAGGTGAAGTTCCTATATCGATTTTTGCTCTGAGTCTGCCAGTTTTGTAAAAGAGATTCTTTTGAGCTTCTGTCTGGTTCCGACTCCGATGTATGTGTAATAGGTATATTTTAAAAGCATGTTTTATGATGATTTATCTAAAGGTCTAATTAGAGGTTTGCTTGCAGGAGATTTGAGAGATGTCAGGAATGTCAGGAGAGGCTGCTCGAAGGAATCAACCGGCTGGAACATCAAAGACAACACCAAAAATAAAGAAGGTGAAACCAAAACAGCTGCCTTATACGTTGAGGTATGATCATAGGAATCTGGTGGTGAAAGCAAGCATAAGGATGAGATTTAGGAAGCAGTTAATAATTTAACTGAGCAGTTGGAAGAGTTGGAAGCAGTCATGGCTATAATAGTAGATGTGAATGTAATGACAAAAGATGGCATGCCTTTGAGTCAGGCTAGAGAGAAATGGAATGAAAGATTCCAAGGACTCATGCAAGAGAAAGATGATGGAGGAGACTTGGTGATAGATCGACTTGTAGAAATCAAAGAAGAAATAAAAGCTATAGGGAGAGAATTGATCAAGGTTAAAAGTATGAAAGAGTTTGCTGCAGTTGAGTTGGATCGCATCAAATTTGAAGATGACTGGATTGATGGGCCAGATATGGATATGCTACAACAAGTCTTCACCAGTTATGATGAGTTCATGGTGGATCTGGCTTCACATGCATAAAATATTGCATGCATGCATGATGTTCTTCTTCCTTACATGTTGCATGCATGCAACACTGACAGTCTTGAGGGCGCATGACTTCTTTTCTTCTATTTTCTATCTTCTATTGTTAGATCTAACTGAATGCATAATGTAAGAACTCAAGATCAAAGTTGATCTGAGTTTCCAAGAAAGTTGATTGTTCCTAAAAAGGTGGAAAGCCTAAGATAGAAGTGAAGTTCGAACTTCTTTTGTATATCTATAAATACCAGATGGGTATCACATTGTAAGGGTTGGCTAATTGAGAATTGGATTGGCTTACCTAGTGCTAGGAGATAGAATTTTATAGAGTTTTGCTAAGATACATTTGTACTAGATCTTTTGATAGTTAATAGAATTACAGGTTTACGAAATATGGAGTTTACATTGAATTGTGTTGTTTGATAAGGTTAATGAGTTATAATCCACCTGAATGCCAGTGATTGTGCTGAAGCATGATAGTTTCTTATGTGATGAAAGTCATTAGAAGAAACTAGGTTTAAAGATTATCTTGTTAAATTGTCATTGAATTAAAGCTATTGAAGTCTGTTGATTTATAGTTTTGATGGTGAATGAATGTGTGTTGTTTTAAAAATCTTGGAAATACTTGTGATATGCGAATAGTGTAACTGAATTAAGCACCTAAGATGTATACGATGGTATAGTCATACTGTGGGTTGTGTCATGCTATGGTTTTTGTGATCAGATAAGAAAACATTCATTGCTAAAAGTATATGTCTGGATATTGGATAAATTTAATTCATACTTACTGATTTACCCCTTGGATCTATCTTTTTCTTTTATTTAAAACCCATTGATTTATAGTAACTATTTTGATAAAGAGAGTCATAGCTTGAATCCTTTGTTACTAGCATAGGCCCCTTGAATATTACAGTTGCATGAACCAATTGAGTGAAATTAGATAGTTGAGAACCAACTACCAGGACCTTGGGAGTTAGGCCACTACATGTAGTCTTTCTTTTTCAGGAGAAATAGAGTAGAAATATTCTATTTTAATGTTGTTTGTGTCATTTTAACCATCAAAAAAAGGTAGAGAAAATAAGCCTTGTAAAAATATTAAGAAGGAAACTAAACCGACAAAGAAACTAACATACAAACCTAGGAAAACATAAAATTTGAAAAAAAATTCAACTACTATGGATACCATAGTGAAAATCCCTATTTTTGGAATAGATACTACCAAAGCCTTAGAACATGTATTCCTTATAGAGTCCATATGAGAGAAATTGGGCAAAGATGAAGATAAAGACAAACTATTGGACTTTGTAGGATCACTGAGAAAAGAAGAATTGAAATGTACATGAAGAATTAACCACAACATAAAGCTACATGGGAAGAAGTAAGGAAATAATTCTTAGCCAAGTTTGGGACACCGGAAGTTCCAACTAAAATTGTTACTTGAATGAGGAAATTAACACAATGAGATAAGGAATTGGTAGAAAAATATGATAAAAAGTTTAAAGAAGTATGCAGAAAATTGGAGGAACCTTTTATAGAAAAATAGAAGATAGAATGGTTCATCTCTAAATTACGTAAGGATATCAGAGCTCGACTTGATGGAATAGTCTTTGAAAATTATATTGATCTAATCACTATGGCATACAAAATTGAAGCTCAACCATGGAGAAAATTGAAAAAAGATAAAAGTGTTGAGATCCTTGAAGATTTATAGTTGATGGTTCAAAAGTTAGTCATACAAAAAGAGACAAAGGCTAGTGAACCTAGTTGAAATGATAGAATTTGGTGCACTTATTGCAATAGAGAAGGCCACATCCAAAATGAATGCCCCAAGGACAAAGCGGAGAAAATATTAGCTGTAGTGAAACAATCAAACCTAAATCTATGTATTGTTCTCTTTGTCAAGAATGGGATTTACATTTGATAGAAGACTATCCAAAATAACAAACCTCCAATTCAAAAAGGAGGAAACTAAATGAATTATGGAACTCAATATTGTAACAATCACAATTACAGTACTGTAGACACTTAAAAATGTCCTGAATGATATCATGCACTTGAATTAGGTATACTAACACTATTTCATCCTCAAAACTATCCTCTTTTCACTTAATTGATTAAATTCTCTTTGTCAAGAATGGGATTTACATTTGATAGAAGACTATCCAAAATAACAAACCTCCAATTCAAAAAGGAGGAAACTAAATGAATTATGGAACTCAATATTGTAACAATCACAATTACAGTACTGTAGACACTTAAAAATGTCCTGAATGATACCATGCACTTGAATTAGGTATACTAACACTATTTCATCCTCAAAACTATCCTCTTTTCACTTAATTGATTAAATTAGCCTAGCTATTTAATTAATTATGCCATTTTTCATCTATTAATATAATTGACCTAATTAGGTTAATTCATCCCCTTTTAAGCTAACATTTTGTCCTATTAAATTAAATACATCAAGTTATTTAATTTAATCCCCTAAGTTGTCTTATTTAATTAAATAACCCTAAGTTATTTAATTAAATATCATAACACTTTCCCATTTTTATTAAATCATTTTTTTAATGAATACCATTTAATTCCCCTAATTTTCATAATTAAAATTTTATTTAATTATACAATTACTAATAAATCTAATCCCCCCACTTGCAAGGGAATATTTTAAGGGAATATTCCTCCTTTGCACATTCCTCCAAAAGGAATATTCCTTCCCCTTTTGCACATTAAAACTTTGTTTTAATTTGCTAAATATCTAATTTTTCTCACCCATGAGAATATTACAAAGAATATTCTCTTTCCTCACTCATTTGAAAAAAGAAATATTCTTCCTTATAAAAAACCTACAAGACTTCATGTGCAAGTTAACTTACAAGACTTCTTGTGCAAGCTTTGAATGTGTGTTTGTTTGGAAGAATATGAGCCCTTGATTCTTTCCTTGATCCATGTGATCATTGATTCTCATCCATTGATGAGAATCCATGGTCCATGTTTCATCTTTCCTCCCTTTTTGGCCATTAATTAACTCTTTTACTCTCAACTCTTAATTTCTCATTTGTCCTCCTATAAATAGGTCACTATTTGGAGATAAATGGATCCATATTTTAACAAAAAACTTATGTTGTTAAAATAATTTGCACTTTCACTCACATTTTACATCATTCTAGCTTAATTTAATTGCATATTAGCTTAGCTTCCATTAATGGATTCCATGATAATATAGATGCATACATTTAGCTTATTGGTTAATTAGGGTTTGAATCTTTTTAGCTTAAATCTCCATCTTTATTAGCTTTTCATACATCCATATCAATCATTTAAGCATACATCATGTTCGTTTATCTTTAAATCATGTTTCATCACACATCTATCATCATTTTTGTTGATTCTCTTCAATAGAATTGATCGAAACAAGCTCATTTATCCATGGGATTGGGAAAGGGTTGCCATTCCACATTAATGTGACACCACTCTCCCTATAGGATAAGTTTCAATGGATTAGAATAGGTGTCTTTAAAGCTTCCATGATTTAATATGCTAGTTTTAATGGATTCTTAGTTTAGTTTTTGTATTGGATGATCTCTATTTGGATTGATGTTTAGTGGCTTGAATATACTTCATATCCTCATGGATCAAGTGTAGTCAGCCCATACTAATCTGTCGATCACATTTTGGCACTAGGAGGGATAATTGATCAAATTTAACAATTTTTTCTCTCGAAGTCCATTTTTCTAGTTTTTGCAGATACAACAATGCTCCAAGAGATTTTAGTGATGCTTTTGTCAAACATCGCCATATAGCGATGCTTTTTCAGTAGATACAATGACACCTAATTAAAACACCGACACTAATTAAAATAAATTGTGATGCTAATACTTTTTATACGTATAGAGGATTTCAAAATGACAACGACACCAAATAGCGATGCTATTGTCATCCTTATTTCATTATAGAGCGACGCCATTTTTCACCAGAAAGAAATTGTCATTTGACTTATGGAGATTTTATCGTGGATAGTGATTCCTTTGTCTGGTAAACAAAAATAGAGTGATTTTCATAATTCACTTTAATTGTTTTATTTTCTTTTCTTTTCAAATGCATTATTGACTACTCACTTTTTTAGGCTAACTAGATTTTGCAGGTTTGGACAATACAACTTAAAGTGAAGAAGCATGCTATTATCATTTCAATTATAATTGTAACAAGTGTTGTGACTCTTTTGGGGCAATTATAACCCATGTATCATTCTTTTTATTTCATGTTTTAGGACCAAAATAGATTTCAATTGGGTTTTAAAATAAATCTTCAAACTGGTTAAAACCGAACCCTCACATCATTATGTTTGTTGGTTTAAAATTGAACAACACAAATTTCACACTTCAAAATAGTGTTTAAAATGAACTCATTTTTCTATGATGGATTGAAACAAACATGCATTTGATTTGAATACGTATTCTTGTTGTGCTTATCCAGTCCCCTTGCGCTTCATGTGATCTTGGGTGAAGAGAAACACACAAGTCTACTTTTCTACTTGAAAGCACTTATCCTCTCCCCTTGCACCTATTGGCAATCTTGGGTGAATTTTTTTTTTTTTTATGCTTCAAACATGTGTCACATTTAGAAAGGGTTTGCCTCCTAACTTGTGAGAGGGAATGACTCAAAGCAATGCTTTCATTCCAGCTTGCTATATTAACAAAATTGGTTGTCATGAAAGTCACTGACTGAGCTAATTGTGGTTCTCCCATATCAATGAATGTCTCCCTTAGTATCCTTGTGATGCATTAAAAGCCTTAGATATTTCTAAGGGCTAGGAGGCCTTTTAATTTAGTATAATCGCCACATGTATGGCACTAGTTTATCCTGGATATGGTCATTAAAATCCTTGTTTGTAGTGGCTAACCAAGTCCAATTGTTAAAACATATTTTAAGGTAGTGCATTGGAGTAACATCACTCCAATAATTTACTTTCCATGTTCAACTTTTTATTGAGGCAATAAAGAAAATGGGGAAGGGAATCCTTTAATTGGCATGTCAAGACGTTACATTTCCTTGACATAGCCTATTTGTCCACTTCATCTTCTCAGATTAATAATGTCTTTCAATGGTTGGTAAGCCTACTAAGAAATACGTACCTAATCTATCTAGGATTGTAAATGCTTGAGAGTCACTTTAACACTTGCTTGATTCCAAAACAATTGTAAACAATCATCAACAAAGTCTTTTCAAAATTTCAAACCCTTTGGTCTAGGTATGGATACCCTTTGAAAAAAACTTGATATTGATGCTTTTCGTAAGGATTCATTCTTAGAGACTTCTAAATATTTTTATTTACATCTCAATCCATACTTCCCAAAGTTAACCTAGGTAACTATGCCCCTAACTTCATTCTTTTCACAAAATGGACTTTATGGAATTCATGTTGTTTTTGACATAGACATTTAGTTTGAACTTAAGAAAGACAAGTTATTTTGGTAAAAGGAAACTCACTTAAGCAAGATAAATTGCAAAAATTGAACCCCACATGACCATTTGGTATTCGATTGCACTAGTTGAACCCAAAATTACACCCGCTATCATTCAACTAAACTTTGAACTAATTGAAGGAGAACAAACCAATATAATTAGTAGTTTGAGAAGCTTCACTTTTGAAACAAAGGAAACACCAATTTAATGGAGAAACACAACATACATCATAGAAAAAGAAGAGGAACAAGCTGATATTGTGGATGGAAAGCCCATATTACCACCACCCATGTGGCAATAAATATCCTCTTTTTCATAATCTTAGACTTCTCTAAATGATATCTCACAAAATTAAAATTCCCAAGAGAAGGTCTACATGTCGTCACTTTAAACTTAGGCATCATAGTCCAAAAGATATCAAAAAGAAACATTTTAGCTCTTTACCACAACATAAACATTTTGGTAAGGAACTTTTATAGATGTGATTCAATAAACAATCTAGACTTGTATGCCCTATTTGAAAGTCAAAACATTGGTCTTTTCCATGATCTTGAACTTCTCTAAATGATCTCATGCAAAATTCAAATCCCTAAGAGAAGGTCTACATGCCACTATTTCAAACTTAGACATCATAGTTAAAAGTACATTAGAAGACATATCCTGAGATAGTACCACAATAGGAACAAGTTAATAACGTGGTTTTATAGACTTATTCTGTTGAACAATCTAGGCATGTATGCTCAATATGAACGCCTCATTTAAGTCAAATAGTGGTATTTGGGTTTGAACACTTTAGAGGTCTAGCATATTTCTCACTACCTTGGTCTTGGAAAAGAAAAGGTTCATTCTAGGTCAACATTGGGTCAAATATTTCATCCACCCCTTCATCAAAAAGCATCCTTCACTTCACTGAAATTTGCAAAAATTTCAAATACACCAACACTTTTTGACTTAAACATCTATCAAACCAACCCATAACTTAGCTACTTGTATGTGAAATGAATCCTTTTCCATACATTTAGTTAAGTTGGTTATCATCTTTGAACTGGTTTATCTTGAAGGTCATGAGTCTACCCTAAAGATTCTCAAGTTCATAAACATCCTTTATCCAAACATCAAACATCAAAATCTTAATTCAAAAGTGTTGTCCCAAAATTTTTGCAAATATCACTCTCCACATCATTCAACTTTTCATCTCCCATTATCATCATTGTTCCAAAAAGGCTTAGAGAATCCCTTCTACCTAGATTTGAGTCAACTAGAGAGTTCAAAAACTGCAAATATCAACACAACTCTCCCATAGGTGACCCAACATTTATGGTAAAGAAAAGATAACAACAAAAGAGAATTATGGAGAAAACCAAAGTCACTTTCACCTCAAGTGATTCCAATCCTTTAGAATTTGATCCAATAAGTCAAGTTACCCCATCACAATAACCCTTGTCTCCATCAGGGACATATGTGATAGAAGACATCACAAACAAATCATTTGGAATTACTAAGGAAGAAATCATGGAGTACAAACAAGAACATCAAGCCTTAGGAAAAATGTTGCTTTGATTTCCCCATATTTTGTTGCATAATCATAGGCACAAGGCTTGAATTCATCTACCTTGCAAAAAACTCCATTGCTAGGGCTAAATCAAACATCCACTCCTAGTCTTGCAACTAGTCTTGCTAAAGACTTTCGACATAATATTCCATTTGAAAGAAACACACTTGTGGGTACCCTCAACATCAATCCATCCACCACTTGCACACCAATACTTGGTGCTTCTAAAATTCCCAAACACCCCTTACATCAACATCAATCATTTACACTTTGTGAGTTCACAACTACATCATCATATTGAGGGTACCCATCTTCATCCATCCCCATAAGTACCACAAGTGTGCCTAACATCCCACAAGGAAGTGTGGGCCACATGTATCAAGTAGACCAACAAGGGAATTCCAATACCCTTACACAAAGTCAACCTTTAACACAAATAGGGGCATCTTTATCCAACCCCCCAATTGGTTCATCCACATCCATCCCATCCATCACCAACCCAACTCAAAACAACCCCTTGGTCATAAACCACATCAACCAAGGTAATACCTTGTCCAAATCACTAACACAAGGAAATCCTCAAGACATTGGTCAAGGGATCCTTTTCAATCAATGTTATCAAGGTCCTAATGTATCATTACCATCATAATATCTAATGGAACCATCATCAACCTTCCCCATGGTCCCTCCCACTATCATAAAAAATCAAATGGGAGCTCAAACTTACATTCCTCCATATCAATCCACCGTATTGCAAGGAATGTTAAACCAAGGAAACCCCAAACCTCTCATCAACAATTCACTACCCACTCAAAACATCAACACCCAAAATTTATCATAGATGTCCCAACAAAAAAATGATCCTACATTGCAAGCATATGCCTTAGCTTTACAAAAAGTGTAACATGCTTATCAACAAGCTGTCCAATAGCAGTAATAACAACAAGCAGCCCTAGCAGCACAACAAAAACATAAACAATAGAAAGAAACCCTAGTAGCACAACAAAAATAACAAAAAACAACAAGCAAACCTAGTAGCAAAACAATAGCAGCAACAACAATAAGCAACCCTAGCAACACAACAACAATAGCAATGACAACAAGCAACCCTAGTAGTACAACAACAACAACATCAAGCAGCACAATAAGTAGCCTTAGTAGCACAACATCAACAACAACAACAAAAATTAGACTTAGTAGCCCAATAGCAACAACAAGCCCAACAACAAGCCCTAGTGTCTCAACAACAACAAAAAGCAGCCCTAGCAACCCAACAACAACAACAAGCCTTAATAGCTCAAAAATATAGCCAACAACAACAACAACAACAACAACAAAAACAACAACAAGGTTCCTACTATAATTCTCAATAGAACATTGTCAATACAAACACATTAGGAACATATACATCAGCACCACAATCACCTTCACAAAATCTCACACCACCATACACACCATATAACACCTTATCATATCAAAATCCAACATACAACCCATCCTCCATCCCACAATACGCAATGTATGTTCCTCCACCAAACCCACAAGATGATCTAGCATCACAACTTAAGGCGTTATCACAAGAAATGTAAGAATTTGGGATGGGTAAGACAAAGAAGACCCATATATAGAACTTATGTTCATATCCATTCAATCGAAATATCACAATGGTACCATTCCCTCCCAGCTTTGAAATCCCCAAATTTGGTAAATACAAAGGGAGAGGAAGTCTTGTGGACCTTGTCAAATATTTTAATGTCATGTGTATGGAGGTTGCTTACAATGATTCTTATTTAATGCGCCTCTTCCCCCAAAGTTTAACAGGTCTTGTTATGGATTGGTTTTCGAAACTGCCTCCTGATATAATTTTTTTTCAAGAAATCACTAATAAATTCATAGATCACTTCTCCTTTAACCTTGATATGGACATGTATGAGGGGGAAGAATGATGTTATATTAATGATCCAAGAGGGACATGAAAGCAATCTGATGAAGAAATCTAATATACAACCAAAAAGCTTAAATCTAAAATCTAGAAACTCCTACACATATGAAATTGAACTATACTAATGCAAACATAATAAGAAACCTACTGATTATCATATGAACTGAAAGAAAAATATAGTTTCACCATCCCATAGTGGAGTGTATGCGCTTGATTTTGGATTTCTCTTATCACAGCGAAGCCTCCAAAGTTCATGTGCAAAGTGTGTATGAGTGCTTGTTGTGTTTGGTTGATCGAAGACGATGGATGAAGCTCTCTCAAGGATGATCTTGACAGCACTTCATTTCTCAATGTATGTTGATTATCCGATCTAGATTTGTGAAGAAAGGGGTTTTTTATATAGAAAATGAGATTTGAAATGGATGATCAAGATTGTTCTAAAGAATATCCAAATCAACGGTCGGAGTGTGTTGAGAGGATTTAGATGAGATAATTGTGCAAACTGGATTGCACAATTTCTATGATTGGGAAATAGATTGGCCAGTCAGGGATGTGATTGATCAGTTAACATAATAGATTGATTAGTTAACAAATTAGATTGCTTAGTCAACAATCATAATTTTCTCAATCAGGAAGTGGGTGAGGAATATGAATTAATTGATTTAATTAATGAATTCATTTTTGGGGTTTGAATGTGCAAATCAAGTTTGAATTTTACAAACAAAATTGCATTAGTTTGATTTGATTTTTGATAATTGATTTGAATAGTTTGATTTAATTCAAATTTTTGGAGGGAAAGTGTTGTAATTAGATTATTATTTAATAATTTAATCCACTTAGGGGAATAAGGTGATTTAGTGACGTAATTAAATAATTGGCATTATTTAATTAATCAGGATGAAATAAGGTGGGAGTAGGACTTTATTAAATAAATGAGATTTATTTAATTGGTCAAAATGATGAAACACGAATTAATCAAATAATGTTTTTTTATTTAATTAATAGAGGAATTAAGGTTTTTGGGACTTTATTAATTTTTTCTGAAATGATGAAAAGTGAATTAATTAAATAATGTTGTATTATTCAATTAATAGATAAATTTAGGTTTTTGATGTTATTTTGATGTGATGCGATGTGGTGTGATGTGGGAATGTTGCGATATGATTTTGAGTGTTTTGGGATGATTCTAAGATGATGCAAGATGATCTGAGACATTACGGGATGATTCTGAACTATTTTAGGGTGATTTTGAGATGATTCAAGACATTATGAATGATTTTGAGTTATTAAGAGGTGTTACAGGATGATTCCAAGTCATTCCGAAGTGTTACAAGATGATTCTGAGTCATTCGAAAGTGTTACGAGATGATTTTGAGTCATTTCAAAGTGTTATGGGATGATTCCAAGTCATTCTGAAGTGTTACAAGATGATTCTAAGTCATTCTGAAGTGTTACAGGATGATTCTGAGTCATTATGAAGTGTTACGAGATGATTTCTAGTCATTATGAAGTGTTACAGGATGATTCCAAGTCATTCCAAAGTGTTACGAGATAATTTTGAGTCATTCTAAAGTGTTATGGGATGATTTCGAGTCATTTCAAAGTGTTACAGGATGATTCTGAGTCATTCTAAAATGTTACAGGATGATTTTGAGTCATTCTGAAATGATGTGAGGTGATATTCCATATCATTTGATGTTGTTTAAGGCTGTTTGATGTTGTTTAGTGGTGTTTGATGTCGTTCAGTGCTATTTGATTTCGTTCAATGTTGTTTGATGTCGTTTGAGGTTGTGTGATAGGTGTCAAGTCAATTTTACATGTCTACATTTTCCCCCTCTTTGATACAAAGTATTGGTTGCTTTGCTTCAAATATTTTGTGTTTACCCCTCAAGAGGTTGACCAAAAATTTCAAGCTTTGAGGTTAGGCTCTTAACACTATTGTATTGTTGTTTCAATGTTTTCACATGGAATATTTTATGTTAATGTGCATCGTTTCTCATTTAGAGCTTCCAATTTGTAAGTAGGAATATTTCCTAAGAGTAATTAGGGTTTCCTTGAGGAGTTATATAGGAAATTTGTCTTCAAATTGGATCATTTGTGCTTGGTTCCATTTACTAGTTCTTGTCTTTGGATTCCACATTTTTTTAGTTGTTGAGGTGGAATGCTGAGATTTGAGGTTGCCCCTCATCGTTCTGAGCTTGTTTGAGAGTATAGATGGACTTCAGACATTAGTGCCCCAGTATGTACCTTTTCGCCTTTCGCTTTCGTCATGTTTTTATTCTCGTTTTGCATGTGTGAAGTCCTATCAGACAAATGCATTGGTTTTGAGGTTTTGGCACATCTATCTTAGTTTTGGCACACTTGTCAGGTGTTTTTGGTGTTTCTATCCAAAACTGGCACATTTGTTCAAAACTGGTGCATTTGTTTTGAGCAATTGTTCAGAAACTACGTAGTTGTTTAGAAACTGTGCAGTTGTCCTAAAACTATGCTTTTGTCAGGAAACTATGCCCAAAGTCTTGTGCAATTGTCCTAAAACTGCACATTTTTTCAAAACTAGCATATTTGTCTATCTCATGTTGAGCATTTGTCCTAGAATCTGGTAATTGACTCTCTGTCCATCATTTTTCTCTTAGATTTGTCCAAACCCTAGCATGTGTTCGTTTACCATCATGAATGTCGTTCTTGATCATGTTTGCATTCTAAAACCTTGGCTTGTGTCAGTTTACCATCTCAATTATCATTTGTTACCTAGAAAGTTTCATTTTATGTTGCTTCACTTGTTTAGAGTGAAACCCTAGTTTGTGTTCAATTTTTGTTTAAGCATCGTTTGGTTACCATGCATGTATTGTAAACCATAGCTTGTGTTCGTAGTGTCATACAAGTTTTTTTTCATCTAGGATGTGTCATTTTATGTTTCTTCACTTGTTTAGAGTGAAAACCTATTTTGTGTTTGTTTTTTGTTTAAGCACTATTTTGTTACCATGTCTGTGTTGTAAACCCTAGCTTGTGTCTGTTTAGTGTCATACATGTCGTTTGTCATCTAGCATGTGTTGTATTATGTTTCATCACTTGTTTAGAGTGAAACCCTAACATATTGGTTTATGTCACTTGCAAGTGAATTTTTGACCACTCATGATGAGAGAGAGACATCCTTGTCACTTTTTTGATCCTATTTTTTAGTTCGGTGTATTGGAGTGGGACTTTCTTGATACAGTGGGTTTTTATCATATCTATTATATGCCTCCTATCAGGACCCATACGACAATGTTGAACGCTCTCTTGGAGAGGTGGTACTTTGAGACATCCTTTATTCATTTTCCTATAGGGGAGGCAACCATTACTCTAGAGGATGTGTGGAGGATTCTTCATCTTCCTATTCATGGCGAGCTTGTTACGTACCAGATTTGTTGAGGTGCTTGTGCCATACAACGATTATTAGGTGTGGATGTTCGTGATGTGGAGATTGATTTATCTGATTTTCCAGATAGCACAAACCCTATCATTCTTATCCTTTGTGGCTTGGTATAAGGATTAGTTGTTCTCGATAGATGAGGTTGATAGTTTGTAGTGGGCTAGGCTATATGTATTGAGAGTATGCTCGAGCATGGTATGAGATATGCTTGGGGTGCCTGTTTGCTTGACCACCTTTACCAAGATATGCACGAGGTGGTGTATCGAGGCAGGAGGTCATTGTCTGCTGGTGTATCCCTTTTTCATGTTTGGGTGTGGGAGCATATTGCAGTTACTCATTCTGATAGGATTCAGGATCATTCTCTGGGTGATCCTTACTATTATCATTATGGGGATTTTATGCACTATAGTTTTCTTGGAGATCTACCTTATTGGCACCATGTGTTTGATGAGATGCCTGGTTTTGTATGGAGATCTAACATGAGCTGTGAGGTTTGGCTAGAGGATGCAGATCAGTTTATGTATTACCGACATAACCATTGGTTGCTTGATCGTTCATCATCCATGATAAAGCATTATCTACCTGATCAAGTCTATCATTAGTTTGGTGAGAGACAAGGGTAGATTCCTAATGCCTATGAGGCTTGATTTAGTTGAACTTGTCAGGAGGTTCGTATATGGGATATATAGGTTGATGCAGATATTGTTACTACTAAGTTTGCAACACTTGCCCCAGTTGGTTGAGGTTGGTCAATTGGAATGGAAGATCTAGGTACTACTCATGATTATGAGTGGTGGACATGCCATAGGCCTTTGAGGATTACTAATCCTAGAGGTTGTCCTATTGTGGGTAGATCCAACATCACAAGTCATCATGGTTAGAAACAACATGTTAAGGTTTTGGTAGAGCAGTTGGGTCGAGCTTGACATGATGAGGAAAAGGATATTCAAGATGAGCAGGTGCCTTGTGTACAGGGTCAAAGACAGGTTCCAAATCCTCCTCCACTAGCTAGGGATGTTGATTTGTTGCTAGCTCAGATGACTTTGGACAGTGATGCATAGGTTGCATGGCGATAGGCTATAGAGTCTTTGGTAGATACTCTAAGGGTGAAATGAGATACTATGAGGGTTGAGTGAGATAGTGTGTTTGGTAGATTGCATGTAGCAGAGGGTCAGGTAGTATTATTGACAGCAGAGAGAGATTATCTTCGGGTAGATCAGGAGAGTGATATTGGTAGACGACATGCTGCAGAGGCTCAAGTACTGTTACTAATAGCTAAGAGAGATACTCTCCGGATAGAGTGTGATCGTATGCTAGCAAAGCGAGATAGGTATTTGTTGATGCAAAATTTTGCAGGCAACAGCCTTATGGGAAACTTAGCTATTGGGGGACTTATGCGCATAGCTAAGTGACCTCTAGGGTTTTATCAAAGCTGAATATTTATTTTTTATGGGGGGGAGGAAAAGGGTAAGAAGATGAACGTAAAATAAACAAACCTAAGCTAAGGTGATGTGCCAAATCAGAAATGAATTAACTAAGCACAATACTAAGACAAAGGCTCGAATAGTAACTAGTTTTTATCAAATAGATGATTCTCAACACTGCAAACATAAGAACATTGAACCATTTGCATAATATAACCCATACAACATAAGCTAAAAAAAAAGAGTAGCAACATGATTTGTATTATACTAAACTACATAAAATTACAAAAGCTTGAAAAAAATGTTCATGTATTTCAGAAAATACACGCATAGTTTAATGTCCTATTAAATGCATGAAAATAGAGAGGCTGAATTGAGTGGCACCATCTACGATTTCAAGTTCAATAGCAAACACTACAGAGGCTAATTCCCAGTACTTCAGAATTTTTTATCCATCTAACAACAACCAATAAAATGAAGAAAAGACTGCTTAAATAAGCCAGTCCACCACATGAGTACCCCAACAAGAAAGATGCTTTCGCAAAGCCATCAATGATCAAGATTTTCTTGAGCCGACACCAATAGAAAGATCATCTAGCAACACGTCAGCATGCATGTCTTGAGGAGACATGGGCCACACATCAGCAGAAGAAGAGAACATGTGGCATCAAAATAGAGACTGATGTACAAGCGTCAAACCCGAGATAATGGATGCACGAACGAGCACCACATGGAAAACCTCCTGGCAAAGGAAACTGCATTGTGGGCCTGACTTGGGAAGAAACGAGTGGAGGCTATGCCTCAAACAAACAGAGCTCAACAAAAGGAAAGCGAGATGACCCAAAAGAAATCTCTGATGGGATATCACGTGGCGACTGCCGAGAAGTTGCGAGCAATACCAAGATAAAAAGGCGAAGTTGTGGAATAAAGAGAAACTTCGAAGGAAAAAGTAGTGTGAATAAATATTCATAGTTTGGCGACTCACGGGAACATTTCACCCATGGAATGAAGAACCTTAGAATCTCTAGTCTCGTAGACCAATCCAACTCCTTCACAATCGCTCATAGCCGAGAGAGGGCAGCTTGAAGGAACATCTAGACTTCATTTGATGGTGTAGAGAGAGTGCACAAATTTTCATACGCCATGTTTAGATCAATAATGGCCTTAAAAGGAAATCCACCAAATACCTTTGCCTTTGATTCAAGGTGCAAGAAGAGTTGTGCTAGCTGATGTACTATGTTTTCAATATTTGCGGTAGTCGAAGATTGATCAAAGGATTCAAAAACTAATAAATCCTGCTTCTTCTCCTCAATCTTTTCAATGCTATGCTCAATGCCTACCATTATTTGATCCATCATGAAGGGCGATGGAAGCCCTCACTGAGTTAAGCGGGAAATTTTTTCCCACATATCATAGGTAATCTAGGTTAGCCTTTCTATACACTCTCTGACATGCTGGATGACCTCATGCATAGAGATGAGAATATTTATGCCCATGGCCACCATTGTTTAGTCCTCGATCCCTACACTGCTCAACACCTCATCGAAAGTTGTATATAATTTTTCTAATAACTGCCTGGCCTTTGGAACTTTATTAGAAGACATTTCCTACACCCATTGCATCATTTCACTAACCATCCCACATAGACTAGTTGCCTATGCCATAAATTTGAGAGTGGGCTGTAATGTAAGGCATAATGTTTTAACCTTATCCTAATATGATGCATGTAGCTCCTTGGCTATTTCTAGCGACTTCATTTGAGATGTAGGAGGCTAGGATCTCAAAAGGTCTAATTCAGAAGCCTTGCTGCTCAAATCCACCTTCAATTCTGCAATGCTTCCCTCCAGGGCCGATAATTGATTCTTCAGAGTAGTGACTTCTTTCTCCTTCTCCCCCAAGGCTGACTCAACCTACCTTTTCTTTTTTGTTTCCTACTCCAATGTGGCATTCATTTCATTTACCTCCTCATTGGAACTCTGTCAAAGCTATTTTAAGTCATCACACACCTACTTCAATTCATCATGGAGGGTTGCTTTCGTTACTCAAAATTGACCAATTTCTCTTCGTAGGGCATGAAAAACTTCGGGACCCAAGGCTTGAAGCTCGACGACTTTGTTCTCAAAGGAATTCCTTTCACTCCATAGGTGACTGATTTTGACCTCCTGGGCATTGTGCTTGTTCAACCAGATCTCTACTTTTCCTTTCTACTCGTTTATTTTTCATCCTTCTTCTTCATCTGGCAACTAAGCTTGAGGAAATCGATGGTCACCATCCTTTGGGTTTCCTCCATTAATTCAACCTTATCCTACAGACAAGCCTGCTGCAAGTCAAGCCCTACAACATTGACATAATAGTCACTTGGCTGCATTTCCCCGACCGACTTGATAAAATTTGGTGTGACATTTACAAACATCAATAAATTTTGGCTCTCATTGAACATGGTATGCAAAAGGGGCTCCACTTTGTTTGCTTGCATCCTTTTCCCTCCTTTTTTGTATTTGGCTAGCCCGGGCACTTTTGTTTGCATTCACTTACGATAAATATTCCTAGGATGAAATACCCAATCCACCAACAAAAGGAGACTCCCGAGAAACTTCTAATGGAAATGACAGCGTGCTCAATGTACTAGCGGACTTGATAGGTCTAGTAATAGTTGTCGGGGAAAAAGGTGGGATAAACTGGCTACTCAGAGATGGTGAATACATGGTGGGAAAAAGGAGTGGGGTAGGATTTGCCTAATGCTGAGGCCTCAAAGATACAAATTGCTGACTCACAGGGTTAGGATATGTTACCATTACTTGTGCTTCATGGGCGGCAGACATAGCAAGAGATAGAAGGGGACCCCTAGGGGAGTTAATGTTGACCTACCCTGGGTAACCAGTGATAGGAACAACTAGCACGAATGACATGGCAGGGTAGACGTGGAGGAGACCAAAGACATAGAAGAGAGAGAAGACGGGGGAAAACATACCGAGGTTTCCTGAAGACTTGCAGCAGATACAACCAACTTTTCACGCTGTGAATCTTCTCCTCTTCCTAATTCCTCCGTTCATGGCCTCTTCTCCTCTGGGGAATTGTTTAGCTCCAAAATAACCTTTTGGTGGTGTCTGGAAGATCTTGGCCTCTTCATGCCTGATCTAGAGTAGCTAGTAGGCTTTGACAGCTATGTATTTGAGGAGTCTTCTCCTTGCAACTGCTGTCCATTGATTGTCCCTCCTCATGTAGGATCTTCTTCAACTATGGGATCCTTTTGGGCTACCTCTTCTCCATGATCCAGAGCTACACTTTCTACCTCATAGAACTTCTCAGAACCCAAAGGGTTAGGATAGTCCTCACTCACTGAATGCTCGTGACACCAGATATCATCAAACTAGTTGTCCGAGTCCACCTCCTAGAAGAGCCCATTAGTCTTCTTTATCTCCTACCTATAAATCTAGAAATTTTTAATCCTATTAGGCTTCCAATGGAGCCAGTTTAAGTAACTGCAAAGAAACTGATTTATTTTGTGGCTAGAGTTGGGCTTTTCCATTATGTGATAAAAATTTAGCCAAGGTGGTTGACTCGAGCTAGAAGGAATGTATTCAAGGCCCATGTATAATTTCTCATTTCCCTCCTACATTTCTTCGAGGGTCCCAAAATGGCCAAGGCTAGTGAGGAATTCTTATGCCTATCTCTAAACAATTACCTTCTAGATTTTATCGCCATGTGTCACAAATAACCATTAACCCAAGGTGGCCCAACTTAGAATACAAAAGTTGAGAGCTATTTACCTTTGAGCTCTTCTTCTTGACCAATGATACAGAGCTAAACATGAATGGCAATGTTAAATGGGAAGTCAGATGTTTTCCTCCCTAGTAATCGTTCTCAATAGTGCACAACTTCCTCAAAACCCTCAAGGCCAGTACCCTATTCAAAACAAAACACAGGAGCTGGAAAGGCTCTCAAACAAAACACTGCGTACGGAGCATTGTGGAATCCGTACCGAAGAACCAATCATAAGGTGGCACAAGCCCTTTCATCCATGATATTTGGATCTACGTCAAGCGACCAGACATACTACCTCCATTGTGATCCAAAGCTCTTAAATTTGGATCTAGGAATGCATCTGAAAATGCATAATAATCAAAAGTTTTTGAGAGGACATGAGTCCAGGTTGAAACTAGCCTTCTAGTGCCATTTTAATCAAATACTGCCAGGGGCAAATATTGCAGGAAATAGTCTGGATTTTGATGCAGAATCATGTAGGTCAAGAAAGAAGAATACCTAAACTTGGAACCAAGTTCGAACTCCCTCAGGTGTTGACACATCCCTTCTACAATGACCTTTGCAAAGTCCATCAGCGGAGCCTGGGTATTCTTTTTCAACATAAAGATGAGACTCATCTTGAAGTCTAAGACTTCCTTATCCGTATTGAATCCACACATCAACACCAACATAGAGAAGATGAAGGTCAAACCTGCTTTAAAAGCAGCTAGACTAAGAGGGAAGTTGGGGGGAACAGAGTTATCTAATGGCTTACCCATTTAAACATTTTAAAATTGTTGCGCCAACCTAAGCATCCTCTAGTAGTTTCATAGTTTGGAAATATCAAAATCCTCAACACCCTCAAGAGAGTTAAAAGGAGTGCACAACATATTGTGGAGGGCCTGGTGAGAGATTACCACCCTGAAATTTTGGCTGCTTATAATTCTTGTTGAGGCGTTGAAACTTTTAGTGCAAGCCACCACAATCTCCAAACAAAGGTGTACCAAAGGGACCATGTACTGGGGGAGCCCACAATTCCATAATCGGTTGTGAAAAGGATCGGTAATATTTTTATCTTCTCACATGCAACCTCTCTCAAGCTTTTGGGGTTCTAAGATAACTCTAGATCTCGAATGTTATCCCAATCTTCTGATACAAAGGCCTATTTTCTTAGAGAAACCACACCTAACACTTTTTGGTCTGCAAGCTTAGTGTAGGGCCATGAAGGTTTTTTTGAAATACCTGGGGTTGAATAAGAATCTTGGGCATTAATATTCATGCAAGGCGCCAACATTCTTTGTTCTTCAATGCTTTCAGTGTCGACGGCCTGAGTTTAGCTCTCTGCAATTTCAACCATTTCTCTTGTGTCTTCTAAGAACTCTGCAAATTTGCAACCTAGTTTTTGAAAATCCTTCTCTATCTTTGCAAATGACTCAGGCGGTTACACACTTTTTCAACCTCGCACAATTAATGCCCTCCGTATGCTTTGTCTATTTTTTTGATTTTCAAGAAAATCGGATTAGGAAGGGTACATGCTATCTTTTTGCATTAGTTATACCATGTGCCACTAACCATTTTCATACATGTAGAGAGACCACTAACTTGCCAAAAGACTCTACACATTTAAGAGATATGACCTCACATACGGTGGCTCTTAATTTTTTTTGGAAAAAGCACTAAACCAGCATCGCCATATCTTTTCGTGAACCTTTGCATTTAATGATTACTTGATTGTAATTGAGCACATCAACCAATGGCTCATCTTAACATATTTGCTTTGATTTAAACAAGATGAAAACATTTTATATGTCGACAACTGGCTCCCTCTTGTCCCTTTTTCAAAAAATTCAAAATGAGAAAGTTGTAACTACATTTGGTTATCTCCATTATTTCACACACTACAATATTGCCTGTCAGGGCTTCTCATACCTTTTCTTCTGATGTAAATATATCTTGATCAATTAGGGAGACGTCTAACCATCTATAAAAAGGACCCTTAGCACTTTTGGCAATCCATACTTGCACTTAGCATTTTTAGCAATTGGCCCTAGGACATCGTTGGTAATTTTATTATTTGGTGAGAGTAGTGGTAGGTATGGAAACACCAATTAGGCTCATCTGGAAGAAGACCCAAGCTTCTTTTGTAGGAAAAATTAGGTGTAGGCATTTAAAACGTATGATTGGCATGAAGAACCTTCTTTCTCATAGGGAAAACCTATCCTACAGAAATTAAACAAAAAATAGTCAGAGTTTTGGAGCAGAACATTGCAGCCATTGCTTGGGAGTATGATGACTTAAAGAACTTTGAAACTTCGGTGATCACTCATACTATACCTCTCAAGCTAGAAGCCAAGCCTTTCCATTAGAAACAATGCCTAGTCAATGCTTTAATTGAGCCATTGATCCAGACAAAGGTACACAAGCTCCTATCTGCAAGGATAATCTTTCCTATTAGACATTCTACATGGGTGGAAAATTTAGTTCCTGTACATAAGAAAAATGGTGAAATCAGATTATGTGTTGATTTCAAGAATCTAAATAAAGCCTCTGAGAAAGATAATTATCCACTGCCTTCTCTTGATGAAGTGCTAAAAAAGGTTAATGGGTCTCAAATGATGTCATTATTAGATGGCTATTTTGGGTACAATTAGGTTCTTGTCAGTCATGAGGACAAAATGAATACAAATTTCACCACCAAATGGGGCATATTTGCCTATCAGAGGATGTCGTTCGGTCTTATCAGCGTTGGAGCAACCTTTCAATGGGAAATGGATGCAACCTTCAAAGATTTGATAGGGAAGTGTATAATTATTAATGTGGATGATTTAACCATCTTCTCCAAGAATAGAGAATACCATGTAGCGGATCTAGAAAAAATTCTGAAGAAATGTATAAGCTATGGTGTCTCCCTTAATCCCAAAAAGTGTGTGTTTGGAGTATCTGAAGGGAAACTCCTAGGTCACATCATATCAAAAGAAGGGATATCAATAGATCCAGATAGAGTGGAGGCTATTTTGAAACTAATAAGGTTAGGCAACAAGAAAGAAATGAGATCCATCTTTGGAAGGATCAATTTTGTTAGAAAATTTATAACAGGGTTTGCAGAAATTGTCAAACCCCTCAATGAAATGATGAAGAAAGAAGCGGAAATAGAATGGAGCAATGAGGCTAAATCTTCTTTCTCACAGATCAAATAGTCAATATATGAGGCACCTATTTTGACTAGCCCAGATTATCTAAGGACTTTTTATATCTATTCTTTCGCATCTGACCATTCATGTGCAGTTGTGTTAACACAATGAAGAGGTGAGGGAGAGGAAAGACCTATCGCCTTTAGAATCTCTCCTTTTAAGAATGCATAAGTTAGATACCCACCCCTAGAGAAACAAGCCTTTGCGTTGGTTTGAGCGATAAAGAAGTTCAAGAATTACATTTTGCAAAGTCAAGTAATGGCCATAGTGCCTGATCCAGCTGTGAAGTCTCTTCTAATGCAAAGTGAATTGGGAGAGAAAACATGAAAGTGGATGGCTATTATACAAGAATTTGACTTAGAGATTCATCCAATGAAACTCATCTGAGGGAAAGGTTTATCAAAAGCAATGGAAGATGTGGATAAAAACATCACCTATTAGTAGTACACTATCCAATCATTTACTAAGGATCCTTGGTACACGGACTTGATCTTCTTCCTCCTCAATAACAGATGTCCAAAAGGAATGAATGCTACTCAAAGAAGAGCTTTGAGGATGAAGCATGTTCACTACATGCTTAAGGAGGATCTATCTACATAAAACACTTTCAAGGGATTTACCTACATTGTTTGGATCAACAAGAGGCTAAACATGCCATTTTTGAGTTTCATGGAAGACATGGAATAGGACATGGGTTTGCGGATGCTTTGGCCCATCAGATTCTACGATTAGGTTATTATTGGCCTTATGTATTTCAGGATTTACATAAACATGTCAGAACATGTCATGTATGTCAAACTTCATGCACCCAAGGAAAGAAATCATGCAATGCCTTTGCAACTAGTGTATGAGGTAAGGTCATTTGCTTAATGGGCCCTGGATTTTGTAGGTGTTATTAATCCCAATTCTTCTACAGGTCACAAGTTTATCTTCACTGCCACTGACTACTGTACATGCTAGAACGAGGCCCAACCCTACAAAAATAGCACCACAGAGGTGGTTATCAAATTTTTAACTAAGAACATCACCACCAGGTTTGGAGTTCCATTTGCTCTGGTATGTGATAATGGCCCTACATTTTCTTCAACTGAATTCATTCAATGGGCTTATGAACATAAAATTATTTTGAAGTATTCATCCAATTACTACCCTCAGGGAAATGGAGTGGCTACGTCCACTAATAAAAACCTATTGGAAGTAATAAGAAAGTTGTTGAAAAACAATCCTAGGGACTGGCACACCTAGTTGAGATTTTCCCTATGGGAAGATCCAACCCAAATCAAAGCAGCTCTAGGAAATTCGCCTTTTAAGTTAGTTTATGGCCAAGACCTAGTCTTCCCGATCCATTTACAAATACCCGTTCTTAATTTTATGCAGGAATTTTATTCCAAGGATGATAGGATCAAGGTTAGATTACTTAATTTTCTTAACATGGAGGAACAAAGAGATGCTGCTTTGCAAAAATTCTCTAAACATCAGGTTGTCGTCAAACGCTGGTTTGACAAAAGGGCCAAGATAAAAGCCTTTAGGATATCAGATCTTGTATTACTATGGGATAAAGCCCAAGAGAAGTAGGGAGATCACCAGAAGTTTGATAGACTCTGGTTAGGTCTATATCAAGTGGCTGAGATACTAGGTGAGAATTCTTTTCATTTAAGTACCTTAACAGGAGAACCTATTCCATTGCCAATTAATGGTCAATTTCTCAAGCACTATTTTGGTTCATGAAAGGTATGATGTTTTAGGAAAATGTATTATACTGTATATATGTAATTAAGTTGTTTTTGTTTTTGTTTGTTTGTTTTGTTTGTTTTTGTTTTATTTTGTTTGTTTCTATTTATTCTTTTCTTTTGCTTTGTTTGTTTTGTTGTGTCTTGTTTCGTTGGGGATCTTCATTTCTATCCATCTCAAGACAAGGGGTCGTTATTCAAAGTATGCTATAGGCACTAGGAGAGAAATTTATTTAGGTATTTTCATTATCATCTTTGAAAAGGATTTCATTCTGAAACTCATGTCTTATGATCATTATAATGTTGGTTTGAAAAGCTATTAGGGGTAGAAGATACATTGTGGATATCTCATGAATTATGATAAAAAATCTGTCACCAAACTAGATAACATCTGCCTAAATAAATACCTATCTGTTTTAGGGTGGCTTTACCTTTTGATTCAAGTGAAAAATCCAATTCCAAGACAATAATGAAATCCATTATAGTTCTCAACCCATATTTTAGATCAATTGTATCTAAGTATTGATGAAAGTTCATAAAATATTTCTACAAGTGAAGCTTAAGTAAAAAAGAGAGAAAGAAAGAAAGAAAAGGCAAACTCAATATCAAATGGGTGAATCAAGTATCTTTATCGGGGCTATGGACGCCTATCTAGAAGTAGAGCAATGCTTTGAGTGAACCAAAGGTATCTTCGTCAAGGCTATGGATGCCTAACTGGCAGCAGAGCAATACCCAGGATTTTATTGCACGATAGTTAAAGGACTCAACCTATGTAGCTTGAATCTTAGGTATAGTTGTTCAGGAGCAGAGAAAGTATCTATAAAGAAGGATGCACAATATATGCACACACTCAAATTCATAAATAACTCATGAGCACATACATCTGAGATTCCAGCTCAATCTTATCCTATATATTTGATCTTATTCAAGTTAACATGCTTCATAAGCAAGGTGGTTTTAAGTTGACTGAATTTTTTTTGGGTGTCTTGAAAATGGGTAAACCATTTTCCTAGCCGAGTCACCATTTTTTATGCCTTGCATAACCACCCCATATTTTGCCTTGGTTAGAATGGGTCCCCCTTTTTTTTTTCTCCTTGTTTGTTTTTGAAGCAAAGTTTGGAGTTATTCTTTCCCAATACTTTGTTTTTTCTTTTGGTTTGTTTTGTCGGAACTGGAACTAGAACTAAATTGGGTTTTGAAACTTGTTTCAAATATTTCATTCCGATCCTGATCCCGATGGTCTTCTTGTGGTCTTTTGATTTTTTCTTTTTTGGAGCCGGAACCAGAATGGAAGTTAAGTCTAAAGTCATTTATAGCTTCGAAATAAAGGTTCATTCTGCCTCTACCTTTTGGTCTATTTGTTTAGACTTAGGTTTTATGTTGGGTTTTCTCATTTTGGTCTTCCTGTTTTTATTTGAAATTTTTTTTTGCCTTCTTCATTGGCGGAACCAGAGTCGGAACGAGAACCAAATGTGAAACTCAAAAAAAATTCTAAATCAATTCCCTCTTTGTTTCCACTCACGTTGTTTTGGGTTGTTTGACTTTACTGAAGTCACACAACAATAATGTGCTAGTTCCCTCTCTAGTTTTGATTCTGATCTGCTGCATTTATGGCATTAATTACAGGTGCAATGCATGTGCGAAGCTGCAATTTTAACCTTAATTAGGGTTTAACTGAGAGTAATCATCATTGTGTAAAAGATCAAGAGCGAATTAAAGTTGCAGTGGAGTGTTTGGGCTTGTGATTCAATCAAAAGGGAGATAATTACACGTGGAATCACTTTAGAGGGCTAACCTGTTAGTTTGCGTTTGAGGTAGGGTTCTTTTTCTTCTCTTTCGTTTTGTTTCGCTTATCATTTTTTATTCGGTCATTGGTTTCTCATGAGTTCATGACTCTCGGTTTTCTTGTGAGCTTTGTTGTTTGTTTTTCTTCTTTTTTGTTATGTTTTCTTGTTTTTATTTTGGCTTTTCTGGTGGAATCTGATTGGGCCGATGTAACTGACACAAATCTAGGTCCATTCAATTATGAGTAGTTATTTTCAGAGACATTTTCTGAAGAGGTGACACGGAGAACTCAAAGAATAGTTGAGTCTGGCCTGGCTCATATTTTTTTATTTCCTCTATCCATTCAATGCCTAGAACTAATAATGACAGCAGCTGGAGCTTACAATCTGGCCACCGGACAATGTGTAGATTCACAAGATAATGTGATCATAGACCTGACTCGTCAAATGTTTCAACTTATGTTTAGTGTCCCTGACCCAAGGAATCTTGCACAATTGAATGAGGAAAAGGATTTGGAGATTTATAGAAATTACAAAGAAACCAATAGGGCTCACTTAAACAAGAAGTGGTTAAGAACAAAGAAGAAGTCCCTGACAAAGCTCTGAGATCAGCCAAAAGGGGCTGAATTCTGCAAGAAGGTATCACATATTATAATGATGTTGTCTAGAGTTTTTGGAAAGAGGGATGCCTTTCATTTTAAGGAATGGATGTTTCCATTCATTTAGACAATCTTGGATGGAAAGCAACAATTTGATTGGCCTATGATTGTCTCAGATAGCATACATGATCAGCTAACTAGAGTAAGGGAAACTAAGAGCTTCTTCATGACCTCTTATGTTGTCTATGCAGTAGCAAGGGGAGGAATCTTTCTCGGATTGAACATGGTAGGTGTATTTGGAGAAGCTAATAGGAAAAACAAAGTTTGGAATCAGTATGACCAGCTGTCCCTGCAGATTTCCAAGTTACACTTTAGAAGGGTTAATGATGTATTTTTGTATGTGGTTATAAACCAAATTAATGGAGATGCAGGGTATAGATTAAGCCAAGAGGCCATGGCATTCACTAAAGAATGGGGTGTTGGTATATCCAGTACCCTAAATTTACTTAGTTTAGGTTGGCTGGGTTTGAGGGTCATCCTCACTTACTCCCCAGGTGCTGCAACAATAGAGTAGTTTTGATGGAGTTAGTTTACCAAGCTTTGGGGGTAAATGCTAGATTTGGAATGAAACATAAACTAGGTTGTCACAAGTTCCCCATGCAATTGGGTGAGTATAGCTGCCCACACCTTGTGGGAGCTAAGGTGGTTTGTAGTGAGTTGATACATTTGAAGTTGGGCTTATATACTACCCGAAAGCACTTTGATCCCAAGAAAAAGATGAATTATTTACTTGCTTCAGTTTTTTATAGACATTTCAACTTGCTGGAGGATTTTTGGAGTGATCTCCAGGATGAATATTACCTCAGAAATAGAAATTATGAGAGGTTATATGTCCCAATCTTGGTGGATTTTGGAGTGAAGGTTGATATTCCTGATACCCTAGTAGATGATAGGGTAGTGTTAGATCCTTCATATGAGACACTAAAAATAAGTACTAAGAGTTTGGACCCAATAGATTGGGATGTTGAGGAGACAATTGACATCAAGAAAATAGGAAGACTAGTCTTGGATGGGAGTGTTCAATGGGTTGTGCTCAGAGCCAAGGCTCCTAGAGGTCAAGCTCCTAAAAAGGGGAAAGGGTATAAGAGAACCAAAAGGAAAATGCATCCTAAGGAACCTTTGGAGTTCTTCCCTCTTGATGTTGAAGAATTTGAGCTTGAAGCCCCGGCCCAAGATTTGTCTAGAATACATGAGGAGGATGCTCCAACATGACCTATGGCTTCAACACTAGTAATGGGTGAATCATCTGCTCAAGTCCTTCCTACAGAGTAACAACGAGGAGAAATGCCTAAGGGGGCTCTTCATGATATAGCTGAAACTTTGAAGGGAAAAGAGGTAGAGATGGAGATCCATGATATTGAAACGGATTCTGATGAGACCTTTTCAGAAAAGGATGCACAAGAGGAGATACCTCTGAAGAAAATTGAGCATGTGTTAATAGAGGAAGACCAATGGGCATTGTTTGAAGAAGTAAAGAAGGCTTCAGATGCAAAGGCACATGCAGATGCTATAGGAAAAAAAAAGGAAACAGATGCTAAGGCACAAGCTGATGCATTACTTCAACAACAACAATTGGAGGCTAAACAAAGATCTGATGAAGTAATGAAGTAGAAGAAGCAAAAGGAGAATGAGCTTAAGAAAAAAGAAGAAAATGACAAGCTAGAGATGGTGTAGAAGATCCATGAGCTAGAAGAGGAAAAATATAAATAGAGGAGAGAAAGAGAAGCCCTTGAGGCCAAATTGAAACTAATTGAAGAGGCCTACAAGAAGAGGGAAGAAACAAAATGCCTGCAAAAGGAGAAAGATGTTGAGGAGCTGGCCAAGCAGAAACAAAAGGAAAAGGAGGCCTTAGATAGACTCAAGGTTTTGGAAGAAGAAAGAAACAAGCTACTTGAGGAGAAGAGGTTGGAAGAAGAAAGATTGAAAAAGGAACAAGAGAATAAGAGGATGCAAGAGCAGAAGGACAAGGAAGAAGCTAAAAATCTTGCACAAGAAAATGTAGAGGGAGAACAACAAAATGTACAAGAGCTTGATTCTCAACCTAGGGTTAATATACTACAACCATTATCCTCTACAACTGCTGCCTCCTCTGTACTGTAATGGCCACTACTTTGAGTGCTCCTATTTGATTGAAGCTTGATCTTCAGAAAAGACCAATAACACCCTCACAACCTCTCAATTGGGATGATATGATGAAATAAATTAAGAAGGAAAGACCCAAGAAAAAGGATAGGATTATTCATTACACAAGGTTAACTGAGGGAGGATTAATTTTTTCTGAATGTGCAATACCAGTGGTGGATAAGGATGTGGGAGATATGCAGGTTACTGATTTTCAATTAGGCACAATCAATTTGGGAAGGCCTATGAGAAATCAATAGATGAACTTCATTGATGTTGTAGCATCATCCACTAAGTCAAAGTTGATAAAGGATAAGACAAGAAAATATGAGCTTAAAGCTCAATTGGATCAGCTACACACCTTTTTGAAGGATATTTCTGCTCCTAGATCACAACTTGCTACTTGGTGACACATCGGTGCTACTCAGCAAAAGAGAGGTGGATGATCTAGTGCAAGTAAAGAATAAGGATGGAATGATGGACAAGTGGAAGGATAAGCTTGATCAGGAGGTAGGTGAGGTACTAGTAAAAAAATCGAGATTCACAAGATGGCATTAGAGCTAATAGAAGAGATGAAGAATCATGCTAAAACATTGGAACAAAAAGAGGAAGAGTATAGAGGATATGTTCAAAAGATAAAGGAAATCAATAAATTTCCAAAGTCTACTTTGCTTGAGCAGTCAATCCTTTAAGAGGACAACACAAACTTCTTGGAAAAGGCCTCTAGCATAATCCGGTTGAGATCCGATTTCATATATAAGCATAGGAATGAGGTCCAAGATGCGATTAAGGATTTGAATGAACAACTAGATGAACTAGAAGCTGTTGTAGCTGTTATAGTTAATGTTGATATACCTATTAAAGAGGGCCTGCCTTTAAATCAGTTAAAGGAGAAATGGGATAAAATATTCCAAGAAATTATGCAAAAAGAGGATGATGGAGAGGATCTATTATTGGATAGACTGATGGATGTTAGAGAAGGGGTGAAGGCTATGAGAAAGGATTTGACTAAGTTGAAAGACATGAAGGAGTTTGCTTCTATAGAACTAAAGAGAATTCAATTTGAGGACAACTGGATTGATGGGCCGGATGTGGATATTCTTCAATAGGTCTTCTCTAGTTATGATAAATACATTCTGGAGAAAACTACGCAAGGATGAGTGGCATTATTTTGGGCACATGAATTCTTTCCTCTTTTATTTTATTCTCTTGTAATTAACGTTGGAACTGGAGATCAATCGATCTGAGTTTCCAAGAGGGTTTCAGTTCCTAGAATTGTGGATCTCGATTTTGATTGAGAGGATTTTTATGCTTTATATGTCTATATATGCCTTTGGGGTATGATATTGTAAGGGTCAGCTGATGAAAATAAGATTATCCACTTGATAGTAGGAGATAGGAATTTTATAGCTTTGCAAAGACACTTTGTTATTATTATTTACAGTTGAATACAAATATGAGTTTTTATGCAGTATTATGTTGGAATTAAGTTAATTGGATAAGGTTAATGAATTATAATCTATCTATATGCTAGTGAGTTTTCTGAAGCATAAGTGTTTCTTATGTGATGAGAATCATTAGAAGGAACAAGATTTAAAGATTATTTCATTAAATTCTGTATGGATTGAATTGTTGAAACTCTGTTGATTTATGATTTTAGCAATGAATGAGAGTTTGTTCTTTTGGAATCTTTAAAGTATTTATGATGTGTGATTGTGATGGTTAAACTAAGAACCATAGATGCATGCAATAGTATGGATTGTTCTATAAATTTCATCATGTTATGGTTTTCTTGATCTATTGGAGGAGCATTCGTTGTTGAAAATATATGTTCGGATATTAGATAATTTATATTCATGTTTAACTGATGTATGCCCCGATCTATCTTTTTCTTCTTATTTAAAACCCCCTTTTCATTAAGTATAGATTGATGAATCCATCATTGCTTGCATTCCTTATTACCAAGAAAGGACCCTTGAATATTACAGTTGCATGGACCAATTGAGTGAAACTAGATAGTTGAGAACCAACTACCAGGACCTTGGGAGTTAGGCTACTATATGTTGTCTTTCTTTTTTAGGAGAAATAGAGTAGAGATATTCTGTTTAACATTGTTTGTGTCATTTTCACCATCAACAACTCCAAGGAAGATTTTATTTTATCTGAAGATTCATTTCACAACTGGTGGACAAGACCCATCATTTCACTCACTTGCTACACAAAAATGTTTCTTTTAGATGGGAGGAGAAATTTGAAGCTACTTTCAACCAATTGAAGCAATATCTAATGATTCCACCTATCTTGGTACTACCAGTAGAAGGAAAACCACTCTTACTATACATAGTAACAAATGAGACATCATTGGGAGCTTTGCTAGCGTAAGAGGATTCAACAAGAAAAGAAAGGGTGATATATTATATCAGTAAAACATTAAATGGCTATGAAATAAATTACACATCCATTGAAAAGGATTGTCTTGCCATAGTGTTTTCTACTCAACAATTGTGACATTATATGCTAACTCATACTATCAAGTTAATAGCCAAAATTGATCCACTGAAATATATGCTTAACAAGGCAAATCTAACAGGAAGATTGGTAAAGTGGGTAATGATACTGAGTGAGTTTGACATCCAGTATGTCGATAGGAAAGAAACTAAGGGACAACCCATCACCGACCAAGTAGCTAAAGCACCATTGCATGATGATCATCCTCTACACGTTGAGTTTCTAAATGCTAATGTCTTTACCATAACATCAACATAGTGGATATTATACTTCGATGGATCATATACTCAAAATGGATCAAGAGGGGGAATTTTATTTGTCACTCCTCAAGGGAATACCATTCCAAAATCATATAGACTAATGTTCCCCCGCACTAAGAACATGGTGGAGTATGAAGCAATGATAATTGGAATCACGGTAGTTGTAGAGTGGAAAATCATAGAGTTGCAAGTCTATGGAGATTCTCATCTAGTCATAAATCAATTCAATGATGACTATCAAACAAAGGATGAAAAATTGATTCCCTACAAAAGAATTATTGATTAATTTAAGAAATACTTTGTAGATAATTTGAAAAAATCCCAAGAATAGACAACAAAGTTGCTGACGCTATGGCCACTATTGATTCTCTATTAAAAATTCCAGATAAACGGAGTCATTATGAGATCATGGTGGAGAAAGTGTGTACCCCTACCTATGAAAATCCCTAGTCCCAAGTGATATTCCATTTACTTAATGCCGATACCTCAATCTATGGGGAGATCTGCACCTATCTAAGATATAACACCCTTCCCCTTGACCTATCATGAAATAAAAAATGAAACTTCATCCATCAAGCCATCTGACACACCCTTATCACAAATGTACTTTACTGATGAGGTCTTGATGGAACTCTCCTTCGATGTCTGGAATGTGATGAGTTTGAAACAAACTTACAGGAAGTTCATGAGGGTATCTATGGAACACATTCAAGTGGTCTTACTATGGAAAAAAAACTTCTACGTTTGGGGTATTATTGGACGAATATGGAGAAGGATTATTTCTAGTTTGTTAAGAGATGCAAGAAATTTCAGATCTATGGTAACCTCATACATGCACCATCACAATAAATCCAAAAATTTACATCAACCTAGCCATTTTGTCTCTAGGGACTTGACCTTGTGGGAAAAATCCATCCATCTTCTTTCAATGGGCACAAATTCATAATCATGGCCACCGAGTACTTCACAAAGGGGGTTGAAGTTGTTCCTTTAACTACCATCACTGGTAAGAAGATTGCATCATTCATTCTAAATTACATCATCTGTAGGTATGGCATTCCTCAATCCATTGTCACCGACAATGGTAGAACTTTCAAGAATCGGGACGTTCAAAAACTTTATGAAAGGTTTCATATCCAACATAGGTTTTCTACACCATACTATCCTCAAGGGAACGAACAAGAAAAGGCCAAAAAAAAAACCATCCTAAAGATCCTAAAGAAAATCATCAATGATGGTGGACGTGATTGGCACATTCAACTAAACCCTACTTTGTAGGCATACCACACTAGTATCCACATCCTGATAGGAGCCACACCAAATGCTCTCATCTATGGATCAGAGGCCATTTTACCTATTGAGGTTGAGATACCATCACTTTGTGTGTCATTGAAAGACATCATTTCAGATGAAGAATACCGATTATCTAGATTACAAGAGTTGGAATTGTTGGATGAACGTCGTCAGCTTGTAGTGGATCACCTAAACTCATATAATTAGAGAATGTCAAGAAATTATAATCACAAGGTCAAACCAAGAAAATTTTAGGTGGGTGACTTGGTACTGAAGGAAAATCCATGCAATCAGCAAGATTGGGAGAAGAAATGAATGTTTGAACCGAATTGGATAGGTCCCTTTGTCATTGTATCAGTCTTTGGATCAGGAGCATATTAGTTATCCACACCTGAAGGGGACCTATTTGAGGAGCCTATGAATAGCCTCCATCTCAAAAATTTCTACACATAATTCATCCATTACATGTTAAATGTCCTGAAGAAATCCAAAAAAATCAGAAAATATCCTCAAAAAATCCAAAAAAAAAAAGTCCTCAGAAAAAAAAAGAAAATGTCTTGAAGAAATCCAAAAAAATTAGAAAAAGTCTTGAAGAAATCCAAAAAAGAAAAGAAAATGTCCTAAAGAAATCCAAAAAAATCTGAAAATGTCCTGAAGAAATCCAAAAAAATTAGAAAAAGAGAAAAATACAAAAAAAAAGTGAAAAATAAAATAAAAATCATTGCCTTGATGAAAACCTGGCAAACAAGCATCTTGGTAACAACAAAAAAATCATAAAATATGAAAAAGTGCAATAAAAACAAGTAGTGAAAACCTGGTAAACAAGCGCTATTTGTGAGGAATTGACTTGTCCATCTATTTGGAATGTGTGTTGACTGTCCTCTTTTTCCATCATTACACATACATGCCTATCATAAAATGAGCTTCATGAACATATTTGGATGTTGTGGTCATGTCCCACCTTGGCTTGGTTATCAATGTACATATCCATAATAATTGGTTTGTTTCTCACTGGGGGCAACCTTCTTTGAGCTTAAAACAATAAGCAAGAAACAATAAGGCAACCCGAAAAAAACAACAATCACACTAAACATCAAACTGAATATCAATCAAACAATCGATCCTCCAAATCAATATCAAAACAAACAAATCAAATCTCATCAAATTGAACATATTCTAAATCATGGGTTGATCACTTTAGCACGTATGTTCCATTTTTATATCTTGATTGTTGTTATCATTTATCTGGAGTACCTCGATTATGTTTGAACTAGAGGAGCTAGGAAGGAGAATGATATTTTTCTTTGTCTATTGTCTGTGAGTCAATCATTACTACTATGCAAATTGTAATGGGATATGCTCTATAAAGTATCATTGATGACATTCTGAATTTGCATGGGAAAATGATTAACTCTTGTTTGTTTAAGCAAGTGATTCTCAGGTCATCTTGGTCCAATTATACGTAGATGCTTGTGTTATCTCGCACTATCAAAACTCAACAAAATTTTCATGGAAGTTGTACTCAGATCATCATGGTCTAATTATACCATCGATGTTTGTACTAACTTTCAACATAACAAAGGCTCAATGATGATAAAAAGCATGACAAAATCAACTAAGTAGAATGGCAACCTTGCATGATAGATTAGATTGCATCCATAATAGTTTTTGCATCTGTATTTTGGGATTTTCCAAGGCACAAAATTTTTCAAAAATGATGTTATCTCTATAATTAAATGGATTGAGTACACTTGACACTACCAAAAACACATCATTTCCATATAGTTGCATAATCATCTTGCATATCATACGTACACTAGAATGCATTAAAACATCATTCATCCATCCATACATTGCACCATAATATTTGCATTAGAAAACACAAAAATAAGTGCATTGCATCACATTTGCATAATCAAATTCATCTCATATAGTGTAGTAACATCATCATACATTTACATAAAAAAATACCAAAAAGGAAATTGCATTGCATTTCATTTGCATCCATCCCATATCATATATCATCATCCACAAAGCATTAACTTATCATTATCCAAAAGAATTATCATATCATCATTGCATTCATAAAACATCATCCATAATAACATTTAGAATCATCATCTATGCATTAACATATCGTCATTGCATCCATATGTAATCATAAAAATAATAAGCATATAGAACATCACATGACATTTAGAACATAGAAATTAAAGACATCCATCATAAGCATCATATAAACACATATAGACACATATAGATAAACCTTCATCGCTGCATATCATATAAATCTCAAAATAATCATAATGTCAAATGTACAAGGATGTCCAACAATGTAGAGAGATACAACATCAAAAATATGGTAGTATCATAAATGCCTCAAATCGGTGTATACATCATCAAATGTCTCAAAGTAAAAGAAATTTCAAAGCATCACAGTTTTGAGTTGCTCCCCCTAGACCTCGTTGGCCTAGATAAACCTCCTACAACACCCCCTAATGGACCTGCGCCTTCTACACCTGTACCTAGTTCCAGACTTAGATCTCTGCGTGGTGGCTATTGTTATGCCTTGCATAACCACCCCATCTTTTTCCTTCGTCAAAATGGGCCCCCCTTTGTGTTTTTTGTACTTAGTTGTTTTTGAAACAAAGTTTGGAGTCTAGTTTTTCCAATACTTTGTTTTTCTTTGGTTCCTCTATCAGAATCGGAACCGGAGCTGAATCGGGTTCTGAAAGTTCTTTTGAGGCTTGTTTTTGGTTCTATCCCGACACTCTTTTTCTTTGCCTTTGTTTTTGGTCTTTAGCGGAAGTGGAGCCGGAGTGGGAATTGGGATGGTTGTTATTAAAATTTGCAAAATCAAATTCTATTCCGATCCCGCCTTCGCTACTTTTTAATGTTTGTTTTGTCTCGGTTTTTGTGTTTTGTTTTATTAGGTTGGTCTTTCACTTAACTTTTTGTTTTTGATTTTGTTTTATTTTTAGTTGTCGGATGTAGAGCCGGATTGGGAATAAGGTTTGGAAATTTTATAAATTTAAGATCCCGATTCCATTTTAGTTCCACCCCCGCCACCATTTTTGTCATTGACTTTTTGACTGAAGTTGCACTGCAGACCAGTGTTCATTCTCTTACAGTTCCGACTCCGCCTTTACTGCATTTTAATGCATTAATGGTGGTTGCCAGTGTAGGTAGAAATTCACATATTTTTATTTATTAAGGGTTAAAGCCAATCATTATTGTTATTATTACAAGTCTAAGAGTGCGAAGAGCAATAGCAGAGTTTGTTTGAGCAAATTGATCGAGATAGAGAAGGGATTGTGTGCGAATCGATTCAAAAAGTTAAGCGGGTTTGTTTGCATTTGAGGTAGGTCTTTTATCTTTGTTGTTCATTGTGTTTTGCTTTATATCTGCTTGCGTGTTCATTCATTGTGTTTCAAAGCAATTTTATGATCATCGATGTGATTGAGTGAGCAGGTTCTTGTTTTGCTTTAAATCTTTGTTTTCTTGTTTTATCGTGTCGTTGCTTTCTATTTTAGGGCATTGTCGCTTTCACGTCTTAATCGTGATTGTGTCATGTTTGTTTTCGATTTGCAGTAGATTAGACTAGATTAAAGGTTTTTAATGGCGTTTGTTAGATTAAGAATCTACAGTGAGGTAGATTAGAGATTTTACAGTGAGTTAGGGTAGATTAGATTTATTGTTTAATTAGGGTTTCATCATCTGGTAGAAGGGCAGGGTTTTAAACCCATGCCCTAGTTTTTATTAGGTTTGTTAGATTAGGGTTTTGGTGGTCTCTGCAATTACTTTAAATGATTTAAATAAATGATACCCTAAAATGCAATTGTTCCCGACGGTCATATGAGGGTAGAGTTTTAAAGCTTCTTTGCCATTGTATAGCGACCTAGGTCTAAATCATGTAGTTATGTTGAAAATGAATAAATTTGATGATGTCATGATTAGCATAGGTGGAGGCAGGATTGGAATAGATTATGGACCTAAGATTTTTGTTTTACAAAAGTCATCAATTCCATTTCTATCCCGTTTTCGATTCTGAGTTTTAAAAGGTTTCCTTGAAGTATGTGATAACTGGCGAAGGCTGGATCAGAACTGATCTTGAACTTAAGAATTTTGTTTGCAAAGGTTATCAATTCCATTTTCATCCCATGTCCGGCTCCGCGTATAATGTGAAAGTCTTTCTGCAAAGTAACAATGACCAAATCGGAGTCGGAGGAGGAATGGAAATAGAATATGAAAATGAGAATTCGAATAAAACCAAATCACTTTTTCATTCCAATCCCGGTTCTGATAACCTTCCCGACTCCGACTCTGAGCCCGTTTGTTATTAGGTGAAGTTACTATATCGGTTTTTGCTCTGAGTCCGCCAGTTTTTGTAAAAGAGATTCTTTTGAGATTCTATTTGGTTCCAACTTGGATGTATGTGAACCAGGTATGTTTTAAAAGCATGTTTTATGATGATTTATCTAAAAGTCTAATTAGAGGCTTGCTTGCAGGAGATTTGAAAGATTCCAAGGACTCATGCAAGAGAGAGATGATGGAGGAGACTTGGTGATAGATCGGCTTGTAGAAGTCAAAGAAGAAATAAAAGTTGTAGGGAGAGAATTGATCAAGGTTAAAAGTATGAAAGTGTTTGCTATAGTTGAGTTGGATCGCATTAAATTTGAAGATGACTGGATTGATGGGCCAGATATGGATATGCTACAACAAGTCTTCACTAGTTATGATGAGTTCATAGCGGATCCAGCATCACATGCATAAAAATCGTGCATGCATGATGTTCTTCTTCCTTGCATGTTGCATGCATGCAACACTGACAGTCTTAAGGGTGCATGACTTCTTTTCTTCTATTTCTATCTTCTATTTTTAGATCAAACTGAATGTATAATGTAAGAACTCAAGATCAAAGTTGATCTGAGTTTCCAAGAAAGTTGATTGTTCCTAAAAAGGTGGAAAGCCTAAGATAGAAGTGAAGTTCAAACTTCTTTTTGTATATCTATAAATACCAGATGGGTATCACATTGTAAGGGTCGGCTAATTGGGAATTGGATTAGCTTACCTAGTGCTAGGAGATAGAATTTTATAGAGTTTTGTAGAGATACATTGTACCAGATCTTTTTACAGTTAATAGAATTGCAGGTTTACGAAATATGGAGTTTACATTGAATTGTGTTGTTTGATAAGGTTAATGAGTTATAATCCACCTGAATTCCAGTGATTGTGATGAAGCATGATAGTTTCTTATGTGATGAAAGTCATTAGAAGAAACCAGGTTTAAAGATTATCTTGTTAAAATGTCATTGAATTAAAATTATTGAAGTCTATTGATCTATAGTTTTTGATGATGAATGAATGTGTGTTGTTTTGAAATCTTGGAAATACTTGTGATATGCGACTAGTGGAATTGAATTAAGCACCTAAGATGTATACGATGGTACAGTCATACTGTGGGTTGTGTCATGCTATGGTTTTTGTAATCGGTTAAGAAAACATTCATTATTAAAAGTATATGTCTGAATATTAGATAAATTTAATTCATACTTACTAATTTACCCCTTGGATCTATCTTTTTCTTTTATTTAAAACCCATTGATTTATAGGAACTATTTCAATAAAAAGAGTCATAGCCTGAATCCTTTGTTACCAACACAGGCCCCTTGAATATTACAGTTGCATGAACCAATTGAGTGACATCAGACAGTTGAGAACCAGCTACCAGGACCTTGGGAGTTAGGCTACTACATGTTGTCTTTCTCTTTCATGAGAAATAGAGTAGAAATATTCTGTTTTAATGTTGTTTGTGTCATTTTAACCATCAACAACTATGTCACACCCATACTAGTGGTCTAAGACTGATTGCATGTTGATCTACTCTGAGCATAATTAACTCTCTGCTCTGTAGGAACAATGAAATTATATCGGCCCTGATAGTACTCTTCCTCTATAGTGACCTGAGTGACCTCCCTCATCATATCACCAATAGTAGTCCCCTCTACCACTCTCTACAACCTATCAGCAAAGGCTATTGCCTGCTCACCCTGCTATTTGGCCGCATCTCTCTCGGCTATCAATGTGACTACTTATGCCTATACCTATGCAGCTTGTGACTGTTCCTATGCTAGTAAGGCATGAACCTATACCAAGTGAACCTACAACATTTGAACCTGCACCTATAAAGCAACTATCTATGTCTGTTGCTACTGCGAGGGAACCCCAATATACACATGTTGCTATGCTGCAACCACCAGAGATCTCCTTCATCGAGGTACCATGATGTCCCTGACATCAAATGCTACACCTCTACCACCACCACCTCTGCCACCCCCTCTACCACCACCATCATCTCTGCCATCATCTCCACCATCATCACCATCTCCCCCATCACTACTATCACCCTCCTCCTCCTCCTCATATCCTCTGCTTTTCCTCTACTTGGGTGCACATGGTGGTGCCCTCTCATCATCATCTAATAGGGGCATGTGCTTATATAGACTTGATAGCAGAGGAAAAGTATGAGTGAATAATTACTGCACATTATCCTCAGATTATGCAACCTCTATAATCTCTAGGTGATATTGCCGAATCACCGACTACAATCGATAGTACTCCTGAAAGGCGGCCTCATATGACAAAACTAGACCCCACTCTAGTATATATTGTCATCGTCGTGCATAGTGAGCAACTCCCTGGGGCATGCCATGTACCCTACTATACTATCGATGCACTCTACCTAGAAGGAATCTCTCAATAATGAAAGGTGTCATGCCGATCAGATATCTGGCTATACAAATATAGGGCATCTTTGTATCATCCTCTTCCCACTGCTCACAATCCAAATAAGGCCTCCATATCATAGAATATAGATAGTCAAGAACCCTCCTCTAGTACTCTAGTTTTCCCAACTTATGTTAGAAAATTGGACCTGTGTAACCATGAACATAGGGTCTCCTAGTTGGCCTTTGTCTCTCTAAAACTAGTCTCGTGACAACTATATGCTCCCACGCCCATATCTGTCATAATGTAACTCTGACTAATAAAATAGATGCTCTAAGGTATACAACCTAATGAAGATCATGGTACATATGCACTAGCATGCAAGATCCCCAGGCATATTGAGTCTGATGAAGAATCAAGCTCTCTAGTGTACGACCCCATCCAACCGACAGTCCCTTCAACCTAAAGTAAGGACATAAGAACCTTCTAATGAATCCAACAAGTACACATGGAAATGTGGCATAAGCATGAACCATATCCCACCATGGGATCTCATAACCACAAATTTGGTCATCCTCAAATACTCTACACAAAGCATCATTCTCTCCCTGCTTAGTAACATCATACACAACCAAATCTCCAATAACTGGAATACGCAGAATTCGGTAGACGTCCTCTGGTGTGACTGTCATCTCACCGGTGGGTAAGTGGACTGTGTTGTGGTTTTTATGCCACCTCTCTACTTGAGCCATCAAGAGTCCCTGATTAATCCTAATTTGGAGCATATCTAACAAGGAAGTCAATCCACACCATCCAATCACATTTAGATCATCCTGATCTAAATGTGGTATCAAATCCTAGGTCCTCAAAAAATGCTCCCATGACATCAACGTCGATGAAGGCTCCTATCATAATAACATATCAAATCAGAAATCAATCAATCAAACATCAGTCAACCTATCAATCTAATCATCTCTAATTAGACTTTAATCACATCTCGTGAGCATCTATCATTGATCCTCACCTATCATGAGGTCAATCAACAATCAACCTATCATTGATCCTCACCTATCATGAGGTCAATCATCATCATCCTATTATTGAATCTCACCTATCATGAGATCAATCATCACCTAATCTATCAAAATCATCAAAAAACACCTAATAAAAAGTTGATGTGATAAAAAATCATAAAAATCAGGGAGTTTAGTCAAAAAAATCATCAATCGGGCTGAAATGCACTAAAACAGTGTCTCAAAGCACTAAAAACTTGGATGCGCTAGAAGATTTCACCAATGCACCAGAACAGGGTCTCTATACACCAAATCTATGTGTTGGCACTATCAAATTTTGCAAATTTGAGATGCTTATTTCGAAAAATTTGCTTTTGCACTTTTTGAAGTGCACCTGAGGGGTTAGTTTGAGTGACCCACTTTGGAGAATCAAAATTTGAGGCATGTTGATTTCCAAGCAAAACCCATCTGCAGACATATTTTATTGACATATGTGAGCATGTGTGTCAATTTTTAGCTTCCAATGATAAGTTTTCTCGGGGTTTTGAAAGGTGAAGTTGGAGGGCTTTTGCACTGTTCTGCTATTTGCAGGTTGTCAGTTTTGCAAAACAACCTCCTGTTTGAGCTTGTATTTCGCAACTAGTTGACTGTCATGTCAAAATGAATATTATTCTACATTCTCCATACCTAAATAATCTCAAGTGTCAGTTTTCAGAGCTTACTGATTTGATTTGCTATTTTTATTAGATCGAAACCAAATGCAGTTTGTTCAGTTCCACATCTGCTTTCCTGACAACCTTTCTGACTAGTCAACTTTGATCGTTAATATCTTTTGATCAAAGATGTTTCATGGATTTTAATTTTGCACACATGCTTGGGGTACCTTAATGAACTCATGTGTGTGATGGCAGCTTGTCAGGAGTTAATTTACTATTTTTATAAATTATCAGTTGGGTGAGTTTTAATTGGTTTAGAGAAGCTGCTATTTCAGATAGGTTCACCTGAGCAACTTTGCCGATTAATATTTTTCTCCTCGTGACTTGTTTTTTTGAGCCGTTTGTTGCACTACATTCCTAGAATGAATGTCTACATGTTTGCAAGTTTTTATTGCTCTAGGATGTCGTTTAACTGGTTTCCCAGGACGATTCCAGAGCCTACTGGGTCAATTTTGCATATTTTCTAAAAGTGACAGAAAATAGTTTCTTAAGGCAACCTGGTTTACCATTTCACTTCAAATGCATCCATATGTTGTCTTGGACCGATTTGGAGGGTAAAAATTGTTTGAAAACAAAAAATAATTAGGCGGGCCACGTGGGGCCTGACATGCTTGGCATTATTATGAGGCTGTAAATGTTGAGTCTGGTCAGCTGGGATATGATAATGTATCAATGGTTTTTTCAAATGATTTCCAGGTTGGAACGCATCATGCAAGGAAATTTATGGAGCATAGCACTCAAGTATCAGAACATATAAAGTCTTTTCTAGCAAAGAACATGGCTTTTCAATCAAATGGAAAAGGGTGATATTGTTTTTCCTGTAGAGTATTCCCAACTTGTATATCAAGAAATATGTCAAGGTATTTTGTAATATGTTTTCTCTGATTATGGATTATTCTAAAGGCATTTGAGAGGTTTGAAGGTACTTTTATTGCTAAATCAAACAACTTGAATATGAATTGTACCCTTAAATGAAAGCATTCGGTTGTGCTAGTTACCGTGATTGCAACTTTTTCCAAATTCACAACCTTGTTGTGTGAGCAATAACCCAGATTTCATATTAGACAACAACTACATCATGGTTTGAGGATCTCATTGAATTAATATGCCCAACAGTATATGTGCAAGGGTTGTTGAGGTGGTTCACTCATTTTCTTTCTTCCTATACTTGTGATAGCATCTCTATTGGAAACTATGAGTTACTGTAAATGCTCAAAGTAATATGATTACGAGCATGGACGCCATTGAAGCCTCAAGCAATATGAATAGAATGTATAGTCTGAAGTAGTAACATGAATACTTTTCAAGGCATAAAAATGGAGAATGCCACGGTTGATGTCCATTTAGGATTAAATTGGCGGGGATGTTTGAAGTCAAATGTAAGGGTGCTGCCTTTCAAACATGATGAAGCTTGAACAATGGCAAGAATGCAAAGGAGACCCATGCTAGGTAAGGATGAAGTGGCATGAGCACTGGCATGTGAACCACTTGATAGGGTGCCTCAAGGTAATGAGGTCTCATGGGATGCTATGTTTGCATGATGTGCATAGAGTGATCTATCAAAGGCGCCTTAATGTTTTCAAAGAAAATGAAGACTGGATGAGGTGTCATAATGCATCGTGTATCATGAGGATCTAGATACAAATTAAAAGGAGTTCAGAGTGCAGCTGTATTAGTGGGAGAATATTTTTCATAGGGCGTGGCTTGGAGAAGGTTGTGAACAAAATGGATTTGTTGAGATCTTTAACAATATTTAAGGAAATGCAGGTAGAGGGAGCATAGTGAAATGGAGGGTGCGACCTACAACAAAGAGGCTACACAGGAGAATACAATGTTGAAAGGGCTATAGGAACTTCCTTGCAAAATTCCAATTGATGGGGCATGGCTTATAGCAGATCCAGTGGGCCTCGAACCAAGTGAGGAGAGGGCGCGCTTGGTAGTTGGGAGGCTCGCGCATTTGCAAGAACGGTGGAGCTCGAGTAACAGGGGTGAAAGAAGAAGATAGGATGGGCATGTCCAGTAGCTAGATGGTGGGTGCACACCACATTTAACAGGGAGATAGGTGTGGACTGTGTGCTGGGCGTGAGCTTCCATAAATGTTTTGTGATTGCAGGTGCAAATTGACAAGGGCGTGACCTACAAATTGAGGGAAGGTCCGTGTGCTGGGTGAGGATAATAAACTTCCATCAAGGCATGTGGGGCTCATACCAGAGAATGTTAGGTGCAGCTAGTGAGATGGAGGATGAATCAATTAGCACAGTGAAATGGAGGCTGCCATGAATGTCGAGCAATCAGGAGCAAACACAAAATGAATTAGGGTAACAAACAAACAAAGGAGGTAGGATGAAATCCAACGGTGGGAATTCTGGGGGAAATGCAGCCAGATCTCAACCATTGCCTGCCATATCATGATCCAAAGCTTCTCACAAGTTATGCATTGTGATGGCATGGGGAGATGGGGGGAGGAGTAGATAAAACATTTAATATTAGATTTTTTCCTAAAGTTTTGTCAAATTATTAAATGGGCGCCTCAAATTGAAATTAAATTTGTTGTTCCACAGGAAATTACTATGAAGAGGATTGGGAGGTGGGTCCCAAAGTGAATTTTAAAGTGGCACGGGTATTTCAAGGTACTAGGTGTAAAATTTTAATGGGAATTTCCATTTACCTTTAGGGGAGAATTTAAAAAAAATCAATTTTACTCAAAGTGCTTAATGTGGGGAAATTTATAAAACAATCTGACAATGTTTTATTTTAGTGAATATCTAAATGGGAGTGGGGTTTGTTTTATTTTCTCAGGTAAAATTGTTATCAGGTGAAACATTTTACTCTGTTGGGGTGAAATGTCAAATGGTAGGGATTTTGTAATTGCTGGAAGGGGTATTTTTAAATACTTTGCATGGAAATTAAGATAAGTGAAATATTTTATTTATTGATGGTAGATAAAATAAATATAGCAGTGAGTAAATGAAAGAGAAAAATGCAACAAAGGGCAAAGCAAAAACATAGATAAATGAATTTTTCACGGTGGTGGAGAGTTTTTCTTTCAGCTGCAGGTAATGAGTGGAATATTCATGCATGGGCATATTTTTTGTTGGCAAACAAATTGAGCACATGTTGTTTTGAAAATAGAATGAAGTTTGTTATAGGGAAATGGAGAAGATATTTTGCAGATCACTATTCAACGATGGAGATGTTTCCAGATAGCTTTTCTTGTTTGATTTTAGGGTTTCTTCTATAATTTCTTCTCCTCTACTTATTCTCTTTTCTTCTCATTGTAAAGGGTTGGAAGTTAGCAAGTTAGAAAGTCAAAATTCTGGTGTGGAGCTGCATATCAAATTGTAAAATTTGTAGTTACAGAGGCAACGCAATTTGGATTATGTGTCTTTTTGTTGTAGGATTTGAGTTTATGGGGATTTAGTGTTTCATAAGAGTACTGGCATTTGAGTTTAACTGATAAATCCAGGCTCATGTCTCTCCTATGTGCAAATGTATTCAAATTTTGAATGAAGTAATCAAGGGTTATTCTGTTAATCTCATTGCTGTGGTGTGTGCAATTCTAGTTTTAGCTTTTATTCAAAGAATTAATTAAACTACTTAAATGAGATTGCAGATTGATATGTTATGTACAAGGATTGGGTAAGAAGTATTGAGCTGAGGTACAAATTGTTGATATTGTAAGGCAGTATGATAAGAGATATTATATGCTATGTGTTGAAATCTGCTATGAACCATTAGGTGTTGGTGAATTCGACTCCTCCAATGGATATGGCACTGGTCTGATTTGCATTTGTTCTTTGTGATTCAGTGTTTTTTTTGTGTTCACCTGGGGCTTGCTACCATTTTCAAACATAATGATTATCTTTCACCATGAGGTTGTGTTGTAACTATCTCATGCTCCAAATGGTTGATATCACTGATGAACAACCAATTCTATTCAGTTTTATCCCTTTATGTTGAGCTATTAAGTGGGATCATCTATTTGAAGTTAATGATTGTTTATAATTTTGTTACTGAGATTGTAAACTCGTTAAGGGATGACCCTCCTGGGTCTTGCAAAGCCCAAAGTGTAGGAGGTCTTTTAAAATCCTCATAAGTTGGTCCAGGTCCTCCGAGTTTCCCTTGATTGGAATTGAAAATTCCATAGGTAGATTAGGAGACAAACCTGGTTTACAAAAAAAAACACCAACAAAATGGTGACTCTACTAGAGATGCACTTAGAGGTTTTGGTTGCAGATGGTGTTGTTATAGATTCATTAAAGTTTTTAATTATTCCTGTAACCATTGCTGAAAATTATTTATCCCTTATAGAGTCGTGAGCTTGATAGGTCCAATCTCCTTGTCGACTGAGTCAATTCTCATTAATGTTGCTAGAGAGTCTATTTTAATTCATCTTTCAATGTAATTCTATCAAGATTTGTCCATACTTCATGCTTATTTCATAATACCTCACAAGTTGTGAGTGGCGACTCTGAGATCTATGCACTTTTGTGCATTATCTGAGAAAAATTGGGAAAGAACCCAAAACATTTGCAGTAGAGATGAAGCAGATTCGAGCTCTTGTGATGAAGTACCCTGGAAAGTTGAGGAAGGAATCCATATGATGTCATATTGTTGGATAAGGAGGTGTTGCAATACTTATGTTGGTTTTAATGAATTTGACCTATGAAGAATTTCCAGCTGTTCAAATTTTATTCCTCTGCAAAGAGGTGGCGACTCTACCAAAGAACCTAATGAAGATGTGAGTACAGTTCAAGATCTACCAACTTTTCCAATCAGAAGAATGATTTGTAGTTGCTACAACAGTTCTAGGTATTTTCACTCTTGGTTTTCAAGAAACTCTCTTTTGAAAACCATTTTTGAACTTCTTAAAAAGAAATTTGGTTCCCTAATTAGTGAGTTAGCACTACCAAAGGGAAAGTATAGTGAGTTAAACTTTGCACACTTTCATTTGTTGGATCTACTGAATGTATCTTCATTCCCATTGAAAGTGTTTTGTCTAGTGCTCAAATATTTGCTCATATGGATTGTTAGAATGTAGTTGTGTATTTTAATGGTTTCCATCCATTTTTCTATTATCATATGTTGCATGTTCAGGTTGTACCTATGTCAACCATTGTCGTAGTAATATTTCATTTGGTCATGCTTGTAACTATGCAAAATTAGTGATCCTTAAATTGTAATATCCATGGATTATCAAGGTGATATAATGATATCAAAGAATGATTTTATTCGGCTGGTCAGAAAGTGTCAGGACCTTCAAGCATATAATACCCTACAGTGTAAAAAACCAAGAGTTAATAAGCCTAGATCCATACCTGAATGGAATGATAGAAATGAAAGAAGGATTCAAATGATGGATGAAAGATACCAGTTGTCTCAACAAGCATAGTCAAGAGACCATCAAATCGTGTCTGCTTGTCAAGTCATTGCACCATTTTTCAATTCATTTGACCCATTGTATGCTTAGTTGGATTTGTCATGGGTTGATTACAAAGCGAAATGTATTCCAAATCAAATATATAAGAAGTTGCCTAGATTTGATGGGTACAATATTTGTGAAGGAGATGCACATGTAAAATGTTTTTCCAACTTCATGGAGAAACATTCATTTGGAGATCAGGATATATGGATGAGATTCTTTGTCAGATCCTTTGAAGCACAAGCTCGGGATCGGTATTTAAGTTTTCCTAAGAAGTCATTTCCTTGGTGGGATATATTAGTGAATGCTTATAGAAAATAATTGCAAGAGAGCCTCCAGAACTTGTCAAAATATTAAAAGAGATTAGAAAGAAAATTGAAGAGTCAAGCATTGATTTTAGTCATAGATTTGATGTTTCTCTTTCACTAATCCCAGAAAGTTTCAGACCTAGCACTCCTAACTGTATCCATATGTATTTTGAGGCCTATGGAGAGGGGTCTAGTGCATTGTTAAATGAGTTTGAAATTTCCAATATGCAGCTGGCTTATAAAGTATCAGATGGTTTGGAGAAAATGAGAACTGAATATGTGTTAAGTTTGTCGTCTTCAATTATGGGTAAATATGCTGATAAAATCAGTAGCAGTTGTGTAAGTGAAAATGATCAGAGGTCTTCAAACAAGTGCACATTTGAGAAAGTTGAAGAAAAGAAGGATGCATCATCAAGTGATGAGAAAGTTGTCTTTGAACAACTCACAAAGGAAGTATGCCTGAATAGAAATCTTCAGCTGAGTTTTTCGATCCAAGAACATGATAAGGAGTGTCAGTTGGATTCACTCTTTGGAGAAGAGAAATGTAATTAACAAGGTGATGATACAATTGATTATGTTTATTCTACATATGAAGAATTTAGTCCCGATGTAAGTCTCTATGATGAGACAAAGAAGTTTTCTGATTTAGGGAGCCCTCTTGAGAACATCAGTTTGTCAGTTACAAATAAAGAAGTATGCAATAAATTTCAGCTTGAAAGACAAGCTACAAGTAGCTGCAATCAGGAAACCATTCCTGGTTTTCATCTTGATAAAGAGGATGTTTATGATTACCCTCAAGAGGTTGCAAGTGATAAGATCAATAAAGATACCCATTCTAATGTTGAAATACAAAGAGATGTGGATTGTTGTTATGATAGCCCAAAAGTGAGTAAGAATGAACAAGTGAACAGTTTGTTTGCTATGACAGATGGTGACTATGTGTGTGACAATGTTATGAGTAATTCAATCTCATATGATTGGGGAGCTCCTATTTATGATCAACCCTTTGAGTTTTCAGATTTTGACGATGGAGAAATAAAGGGATATCCTAATTTGCAATTTGATAGTGCTTTTAATTCAAGTGAATGTCAAGAAGAAGTGGATGAAAATATGGATCGGGGCAATGATTTACTGAGTTGTTAACAAATTTCAGATCCATTTACCACAAAAGATCAGGAGTATGTACATGATGACAACTCTTAGTTGTTGTGTGTAGTCCCTATTGACTTTGACAGTGATGATGACTCTCAAGATGCAGGGTGTAATGCAAGTGAGTCTGGTTCTTTTTCCAATAATGAACCAATTGTTCATGAAAATAAAAATGAGGATGAAGACAAGTGTGATGAATATGACAGAGGGCATGTTGATGCAAATTCAGAGATCTGTTTTGATAAGCTTGAGACAATTGATAACCAAGAGTATTGCATGTCTAATGAGTCGAGTATTGAAGTTTGTAATGCAGATTTGAATGAGTCTTCATTTGATGACTTGAGTTAGCCTAGCCATGAGCCTATCCATGAGCCTTTGAGTGAGAATGAAGATGTTGATTTCAATTAGAAATCAGATTATGCCTCTGAACTAGAGTTTCTTGTTGTTAAGAAATTTTGTCATACTGAAAGTGTTGATACCTTATGTTCATAGGATAGAAAATTTAGTGATACTGCGGGAAATTCAAAATCTTATGTGGAGGGGAGAAAGATGTTTGCATCAATAGTTAATGTTTGGAAAAATCCTCTATTTGATGATTTTCCCTTTTCATCAATTGGTACTAATGATGATCCTTACTACTGTAGAGATAATCCACTCTTTGTTGAGAGCTCAGATGAATTGAATATTGCATCAGTTTGTACTGAGAATGTTAGTGGTGACCAGGATGTCATTGGTGATCTGATGCTACATTGTGTGGATGAGCCTTCTTCTATTGCTGAAGATGATGACACTATGATTACAGATAATGATGAGTCAGAAATCTTTGATGAATCTAAATACCAGCATGATGAAGGACAGTTGCAAAGTGTGTTAATGCATGAGTGTGTCTCATTGAATGCACTTGAAGATAGTTTGCATGATGAGCCTGATCTTTTGGTAAGCTCTTGTGATGAGTTACATTTTGACATGCAAACTAATGACCAGATTGAGATAAATAGTTCCAGCCATACAACAAAGTGTGAGTACTATTTTTGTCAGCTGGAATGAATTTTCATAGAATGTGGCAATGTGCAAGATATGGAGGCAAGTTTTTATCAACTTAAGAATGATCCATGTGATGAATGTGATAGGTTGTTGCCACATGATAATCAGTATTTTGAAAGTATGTCTGAATTTCATATGCATAGTAATTGTGAACATGTTGATAATGTTCTGAATGATTTCCTGATAGGAAAGGCCAACATGCTTAACCAGGTAGATGGTTGTGTTCGGACTGTGCTTTCATATGGTCTTGATCACTATTTTCAAATCATATCACTTGATGAAAAGTCAGAAAATAGAGAAAGTAACAGTGATATGACTTATTTGATCGGGTTAACATATAATGAAGTTGAACAAAGAGAAAGTTTCTACTTGCCCAAAGGCAACTTGACACTTGTGTTTGCAAGGTTGCAATTGTGCATGTTGTTACAGTTTGATAAGTGCATGAATGAGTTAAGGGGGATCAAATCTTTTCACAAAATTGTATTTGACCGAGGTAAATCCTGATTCCCGTTTTTCATTTGGTGACCTGGGGTCATCAGATGAAGTTGAAAAATAAAAGTTGAATTGGGGAGTAGTATAAAGGCACTTGACACATTCAGGATTTGGTCTACTTTCCCTAGAGATATGGAATATTGCTATGCCCATAGGGGGCATACAATCTCAGATGGATCCATTGTTGGCACTCTCAAATTTTGCAAATTTGAGATGCCTATTTTGAGAAATATGCTTATGCACTTTTTGAAGTGCACCTAAGGGGTTAGTTTGAGTGACCCACTTTGGAGAATCAAAAATTGAGGCATGTTGATTTTCAAGCAAAATCCATCTGCTGACGTATTTGATTGACATATGTGAGTGTGTGTGTCAATTTTTAGCTTCCCACGATAAGTTTTCTCAGGGTTTTGAAAGGTGAAGCTAGAGGATTTTTGCACTGTTTTGTTGTTTGCAGGTTGTTAGTTTTGCGAAATAGCCTCCTGTTTGAGCTTGGATTTTGCAACCAATTGACTGTCATGTCAAAATGAATGTTGTTCTATGTTCTCCATACCTAAATAATCTCAGGTGTTAGTTTTCAGAGCTTAATGATTTGATTTGCTATTTTTAGCAGATCCAAACCAAATGCAGTTTGTTTAGTTCCACACCTGCTTTCCTGACAACCTTTCTGATTGGTCAACTTTGATTGTTAATATCTTTTGATCAAAGATGTTTCATGGATTTTACTTTTGCACACATGCTTGGGGTACCTTAATGAACCCATGTGTCTGATGGCAGATCGTCAAGAGTTGTTTTACTATTTTTACAAATTGGCAGTTGGGTGAGTTTTAATTGGTTCAGAGCAGCTGTTGTTTCAGAAAGGTTCAGCTGAGCAACTTTTCCAATTAATATTTTTGTCCTCGTGACATTTTTTTCCGAGCCGTTTGTTGCACTACATTCCTGGAATGAATGTCTACATGTTTGCAAGTTTTTATTGCTCCAGGATGTCGGTTAAGTAGTTTCTCAAGACGATTCCAGAGCCTACTGGGCCAGTTTTGCATATTTTCTAAAAGTGAACAATTTCTGAAGGCAACCGAATTTATCATTTCACTTCAAATGCATCCAGAAGTTGTGTTGGACCGATTTGTAGGGTAAAACTTGTTTGAAAACAAAATTTTTTTTACCCAGGCCACGTGGGGCCCGACATGCTTGGCATTATTATGAGGCTGTAAATGTTGAGTCTGGATAGCTAGGATATGATAATGTATCAATGGTTGTTTCAAACAATTTCCAAGTTGCAACACATCATGCAAGGAAATTTATTGAGCATAACACTCAAGTATCAGAACATACAAAGTCTTTTCTAGAAAAGAACATGGCTTTTCAATCAAATGGAAAAGGGTGATATTGTTTTTCCTGTAGAGTATTCTTACCTTGTATATCAAGAAATATGTCAAGGTATTTTGTAATATGTTTTCTCTGATTATGGATTATTCTGAAGGCATTTGAGAGGTTTGAAGGTACTTTTATTGCTAAATCAAACAACTTGAATATGAATTGTACCCTTAAATGAAAGCATTCGGTTCTGCTAGTTACCGTGATTGCAACTTTCCAAATTCACAACCTTGCTGTGTGAGCAATAACCCAAATTTCATATTAGACAACAACTACATCATGATTTGAGTATCTCATTGAATTAAAATTCCCAACAGTATAGGTGAAAGGGTTGTTGAGGTGGTTCACTCATTTTCTTTCTTCCTATACTTGTGATAGGACCTCTATTGGAAACTATGAGTTACTATAAATGCTCAAAGTAATATGGTTACGAGCATGGATTCCATTGAAGCCTCAAGAAATATGAGAAGAATGTATGGTTTGAAGTAGTAATATGAATACTTTTCAAGGCATAAAAATGGAGAATGCCACGGTTGATGTCCATTTAGGATTAAATTGACGGGGATGTTTGAAGTCAAATGTAAGGGTGTTGCCTTTCAAACATGATGAAGCTTTAACAATGGAAAGAACACAAAGGAGACCCGTGCTAGGTAAGGATGAAGTGGAATGGGCATTGGCACATGAACCATTATACAAGGTGCCTCAAGGTAATGAGGTCTCATGGGATGTTATGTTTGCATGATGCGCATAGAGTGATTTGTCAAAGGCGCCTTAATGTTTTCAAAGCAAATGAAGACTGGCTGAGGTGTCAGCATGCATCGTGTATCATGAGGCTTTGGATAGGAATTTAAAGGAGTTCAGGGTATGACTGTATCAGCGGGAGGATATTTTGCATAGGGCACGGCTTGGAGAAGGTTGTGAACAAAATGGATTTGTTGAGATCTTCAGCAATCTTTAAGCAAATGCAGGTAGAGGGAGCATAGTGAAATGGAGGGTGCGACCTGCAACAAAGAGGCTACACAATAGAATATAATGTTGAAAGGGCTTTAGGAGCTTCCTTGCAAAATTCCAATTGATGGGGCACAACTTACAACATATCCAGTGGGGCTTGAACTAAGTGAGGAGAGGGAATGCCTGGCAGTTGGGAGGGTCGCGCATTTGCAAGCACGGTGGAGCTCGAGTAATAGGGGTGAAAGAAGAAGATAGGATGGGCACGACCAGTAGCTAGACGGTGGGTGCATGCCACATTTAATAGGTACTTGCAACAAGGAGCTAGGTGTGGACTGTGTGCTGGGTGTGAGCTTCCATAAATGTTTTCTGATTGCAGGTGCAAATTGACAAGGGCACGACCTGCAACTTGAGGGAAGGCCTGTGTGCTGGGTGAGGATAATAAACTTCCATCAAGGCATGTGGGGCTCAGACCAAAGAATGGTAGGTGCAACTAGTGAGATGGAGGATGGATCGATTAGCACAGTGAAATGGAGGCTACCATGAGTGTCGAGCAATCGGGAGCAAACAAAAAATGAATTAGGGTAACAAACAAACAGAGGAAGCAAGATGAAATCCAACAGTGGAAATTTTGGGGGAAACGCAACCAGATCTCAACTGTTGCCCGCCATATCGTGATCCAAAACTTCTCACGAGTTATGCATTGCGATGGCGTGGGGAGATGGGGGGAGGAGTAGATAAAACATTTAATATTAAATGTTTTCCTAAAGTTTTGTAAAATTATTAAATGGGCGCCTCAAATTGAAATTAAACTTGTTGTTCCATGGGAAATTACAACGAAGAGGAATGGGAGGTGGGTCCCAAAGTGAATTTTAAAATGGCATAGGTATTTCAAGGTACCAGGTGTAAAATTTTAATGGGAATTTCCATTTACCTTTGGGGGAGAATTTAAAAAAAATCAATTTTACCCAAAGTGCTTAATGTGGGGAAATTTTTGAAAAAGCTCGACAATGTTTTATTTTAGTAAATATTTAAATGGGAGTGGGGTTTGTTTTATTTTCTCAGGTAAAATTGTTATCAGGTGAAACATTTTACTGTGTTGGGGTGAAATGTCAAATGCTAGGGATTTTGTAATTGCTGGAAGGGGTATTTTTAAATAATTTGTAGGGAAATTAAGATAAGTGAAATATTTTATTTATGGATGGTAGATAAAATAAATACAACAGTGAGTAAATGAAAGAGAAAAATGTAGCAAAGGGAAAAGCAGAAACAAGGATAAATGAATTTTTCACGGGGGTGGAGAGTTTTTCTTTTAGCTGCAGGTAATGAGTGGAATATTCACGCATAGGCATATTTTTTGTTGGCAAACGAATTGAGCACATGTTGTTTTGAAAATAAAATGAAGTTTGTTACAGGGAAATGGATAAGATATTTTGCAAATTGCTGTTCAAGAGTGGAGATGTTTCAAGATATCTTTTCCTATTCGATTTTAAGGTTTCTTCTGGAATTTATTCTCCTCTACTTATTCTCTTTTCTTCTCATTGTAAAGGGTTGGAAGTTAGCAAGTTAGAAAGTCAAAATTCTGGTGTGGAGCTGCATATGAAATACTAAAATCTATAGTTACAAAGGCAATGCAAGTTGGTTTTTGTGTCTTTTTGTTGTAGGATTTGAGTTTATGGGGATTTAGTGTTTCATAATAGTACTGGCATTTGAATTTAACTGATAAATCCAGGCTCATGTCTCTCCTATGTACAAATGTATTTGAATTTTGAATGAAATAATCAAGGGTTATTCTATTCATCTAACTATTGTGGTGTGTGCAATTCTGGTTTTAGCTTTGATTCAAATAATTAATTAAACTGATTAAATGAGATTGTAGATTGATATGTTCTGTACAAGGATTGGGTAAGAAGTATTGAGTTGAGGTACAAATTGGTGATATTGTAAGGCAGTATGATCATAGATATTATATGCTATGTGTTGAAATCTGCTATGAACCATTAGGTGTTGGTGAATTTGACTCCTCCAATGGATGTGGCATTGGTATGATTTGCATTTGTTCTTTGTGATTCAGTTTTTTGTTTGTGTTCACTTGGGGCTTGCTACCATTTTTAAACATAATGATTATCTTTCACCACGAGGCTGTGTTGTAACTATCTCATGCTCCAAATGGTTGATATCATTGATGAACAACCAATTCTATTCAATTTTATCCCATTATGTTGAGCTATTAAGTGGGATCATTTGTTTGAAGTTAATGATTGTTTATAATTTTGTTACTGAGATTGTAAACTCATTAAGGGATCACCCTCTTGGGTCTTGCAGAGCCCAAAGTGTAGGAGGTCTTTTAAAATCCTCATCAATTGGTCCAGGTCCTTCAAGCTGCCCTTGATTGGAATTGGAAATTCCATAGGTAGATTAGGAGACAAACCTCATTTACAACAAAAAACACCAACACTATGTATGCACGATCGAAATTCATTAATGCGCTAAATCCCTCTATCAATGTGCTAAAGGCTTCTATGCGCTAAAGAATTTACCCATTGCGGTAAAACTTGACATCGTTGAGCCAAAAGATTCTATGCACTTGGGAAATACACCTATGTGCTACTTCATGCACCCTATGCGCTACAAAAAATTAACCTAAGCACTAATCTACCATATGCACTAAAACAATCACTTGATGTGCTACATCAGGTTCCCTATGTGATAAACCGCTAGAAATAAAATTCAAACATTGAAAAGAGTAGTAAAAATGAAATCTACAATTTATGAGGAGGTTTCTAGAAATGTGTACTAGAGGTGCATACGTTGTTGGGTAGTAGTGATGTTGCACGCACTCGTATCGATGTGTCTGAATGGGGATCACCATCTTGCTCCAATTGCTCACAATTTCTCTCTCAAATTTTCAAACTTGACAATGCAAAAATGAATTCCTTTTCACTCCTTTTTATGTTTTAAAGGGTGATTAAGTGGATAATTAAGTGGCATTATTTTATTTTATTTTTCAAAGGGGCTTAATTCATCAACTAATCAACTGCGGCAGATTTCACTATCATTTTTGAGAGATAAATCATTCTCACATCTGAAAATTTCCAAAAATCCAAATAATTCAAAAATTCACCGATTTATCTCCTGAGGGGGCATATCTCCATCATCACCTTAAAATCCAATGTCTGGGGCATATCAAAAAATTTCTTTGAATCAATGCGTAAACACATTACTTCAAAGAGGGGCAAAATGTATACACCTACAATTAGTCAAGATAATCAATTAAGTAAATACTACTTATTTAATTAATAAACTCCTTTTAATTCATCTACTTATAAATAAATTGAAAAATTTATTTATATAGTTCATTTCTTAAATTCTTTCTAAAATCATTTTCTTCTAAATTTAATTAAATAAACAAATTTAACTAATTTTTTTTATTTGGTTAATTCCCTCTCATTAAAATTGAATTTCTAAATTCAATTTGGTCACATTTCTACATATTCTTCTAACCTCCTTCCACCTCATCTGCCAACTCAGCATGTGTCACATGAATTTAAATATTTATATTTTCTAAATACGAATTTCCATCAACAAACTCCTAACAAGATTGGAGACACATGGATTCTCCTTCCATTTGATGTCATTCAACACTTGGCAAAGTGCTATTTTAAAGGGGACAACCTCCATGATTCTCTCCAACTTATTATTCCTCTACCGTTGATCTCTTTGGATCATAATATTAACCATTAAATCCTGCCACATCACAATATGCCTTGAAAATCCTATCAATATAGCATCATCCTCCATCTTTTCATAACAAATATTTAAGCAAACTTACTCTACATAAATCATTTGAGAGCATTAGTATAGCATCTTAGTCTTGCGTTTTAGCATTTGATTTTGAAGTATTGATATAATGGAAAATTTCCTTTATATATCTTAGTTGTTGCATTAGTTTGGTAGTATTTCTCACATTATTTTATTTAGATTTGCATCCTATTCATAGAAATCACCTTAACACCATTTTGAGATTCAACAACATATCATCTACCATTCAGCATTGTATATCACAGTCCACAATCATGTTTAATGTAAGAATATAGTCTTGTATTTCATATATCATCTCGTTTCTTAGGTTTCCATTTGATGAATTCATATGCAAAATGTAAATATGAGAGCATGAATTAGAAGATCCCTAAGATTAGAGAGCAATGGAACGATTTTGAATGAATAGTTGTAGTAACTTGTTTTTTTATTTCAATTTCATTAATGTAATACATTTCATTGATGTGTGTTGGATTTACATTGCTAAATCCCCATTTTAATACCACACTCTATCTGTTTTATAGATCATCAAACTTTTCATCCATATCTGAAACCTAGAACTTGGCCATAAGACATTTAGTCTCTTGCTGATAAACCTAGAAGTCAAAAATCTTCTCCTCACTCCACTGGCTCCTAACCAATTCATTATAGAGGGTGCCTTCGATTTTACAATTGTCACTAGCTCTGGTCAAAGGGTAATAAAAATATAGCCATTGTGGCCTTCCCATCTCTGAGGGAATATAGGATAAGTCTACACAGAGAGTATGATTCCCTGATAGCAGACTTAACTGAGTCTCCCAGTAAGGCTAGGGGCTATGAGTCACCTTGATGTTGAGATCCGCTAAGTCATATTCAGGATTGTAATTCCATTTGTCATAGATCAACACCAGCCCCAGATGAGCAAGCTTCACAAATATCAGACCTTTTGTCTACTTCTTCTCCATTATTACTGTACCAAAGCTTAAGGGGCATCGAAAAAATATTTTTTGATACTTTCTAGAATAAATCTTGTGGTCTATAATGGCTTGTTTCCTAAATACTTAAAGGGCCAACACCCTATTTGTTACACAAACTAGGAGCCAGAATGGTTCCCTAGTAAAACCACACATCTTGACAAATGAAAAGTCCTCTTCGAGGAACCAATCACATGGAGGGATAAAATTTCTCATCCACATCACTTGCTCAGTAGAGAACCGAAAACAACCAATTTGACCCTCGACATCAAAATCTTGCAATATTGGAGTAAAAAATGACTTGGAAAATGCATAATAATCATGAGTCACAAAAAGGAGATGGGTCCACATAAAAACTAACTTCCTCACCCCATTTTTATCAAAAATGGACAAATCTATATGCTCTTTAAAGAAGTCACAATTTTGATGTAAATGCATATGAGCAAGAAAAGAGGAAAACTTGAATTTATACTATGTGGGATACTCCTTGAACTGGTGCACCATCTCTCAAACAATATCCCCATGAAGTCATACCAGAATAGGGAATGTTGTTTTCTCCATTGGAAACCCATACCCATTTGAAACTCCTGCATCATATTGTCACTGTCAAGGCCGCAAACAAAAGCCAACATTGAGAAGACATCTTGTATGTCTGAATTGAAATTGCTATTCCCAATCAAAAACTGAGGTGCATGCTTATCTTGCTTGGGCCTTTTTGTTTCATAATTATAAAAACTTTAGGCCTGGGTTCTGCTCTTCCAATAGCTATCTAATTTGCTTATGGTGAATCTATCAGGCTCATCTGAAAGATGCCTCATAGAGATACATAGCATATCTCGAATAACATCAATGCCAATTACTACTCTCAAGTTCTGACCTTCTATGATTCCTATGTCTGATTTGAAATTTTGGGTGCATTCATGAATGCGCTTTGGGAAGTGATGCACTAAGGGAACCATATACTATGGAGGACCACAAAACCACAAATTATACCCCCAAAACTCTTTGTCTTTAGTCTCGACCTATTTCATTCTTCCACAAGATGCTTCCCTAAGAGTTTTAGGGTTGGTTTTGAGCTTAGGGTCATAGACATTGTCACAATCTTTTTCTATCTAGACTATATTTTTGTGAGTAGTCTTTTGAATAATCTTTGTGTGAGGCCACATTGGATTTTCTAGCATCCTTATTGAGTCATAAGAGATATCACCAAAAGTATTGGCCATTGCCACTACCAAAATGGCATCCGATAAGCTTGTAACCATCTCTTCTTCTACTTCCATCTCAAGATTCTATGCCATATTTTGACTCTGTGAAACTTTTGCAAATGCTTAACCTCTCTCTGCAACTCACATTTGGATTCTTTCTCAGCAAAATATATACTCAACCTTCTTCGTAGTGTTATTCTTTTACATGCAATATTACCCTTTCTAAAATTGAAGTTAGAAACAACTGATGCTTTTTGCAATAAATTCAGCATGTACCACTAAATCATCCTTTCATGCAAAATTAATTCCTATCCTTTGGAAAAGACATTAATTCATAATGAAAATTAGCCATCATGTCCTATGGCACCACCCTTTGGGAATTTGAGCTGGAAATTAAAGGCATACAAATCCTTTTGCATGCTTTTACACTTAATAACTTTATGGAAATGATTTAAGAAAAAGGCATAATGATTACACAAAAATATTTTGAATTGATCTTTGCAGACCAAAATGTGTCCATAGCAAGACACTTGGCACTTGACCCTGAAAATTACCACTTGCATCTGCTACAAGCTTTAGTTGATTAATTATGCAATCTCAATTTGCACGCAACAAGCACAACTTGGTGGGATTTTTGAGTTTACACCCCAATAAGCATCATGCTTATCACACGCATCTTACTCCCAATTGCTTCTATAAATAGACCTAAGGATAAAAATATAATTCATACTTGGTAATTGGGTTTATTGGTAGAGATAATGCATACTCCCATTAGGTTGACTAGTAATAGAGCTCAAGTAGCTTTCTTAGGAGAATCTTCAAATAGGTGTTTGATGCATATGATGAAGAATAAGCACACCTTAGCCATAGTTGCAATTAAGTGGGTGTTGGGAAAAGACTTTGTAGAATACAAGGACAAAAATCAAGTGAATATTGATATTTGTTCTCACTTTGTTGCCTCTTTTTTGGATATTCTGGTACCGAAGTCGAGGATATTAAGGCTTACCAAGGAAATTTTTCCAAAGTGCTATCTTAGAGGACTCAAGGGGATTGTAATGACTGTAGTGTATGGCCTTCGTATTCTGACTGCAAGTGATCTTCATTGGCTCATTGAAGAGGGTGTGGTGGTGTCTTGGGTACCTTTCTTGAGTATATTTTGTGCTATGACCATTGGGGAACACCATCAAAGGGTGTCTTGTGCCTGCCACTTCCTGCTGAGGTGCTTCAATGTAGAGCCTATCAATGGTGTGGAGTGGTACATTGATTTTAGAGACTTGGTGTATCCTCCTTCGCCTGCTACTACCATTGCAACTCTTACCAATCTTGCTGCTCTGAATGAATGAAATCTTCTCATCTCTCTTTTTCTCTATATATATATTCTCAAAATGCTTGGCCTAAGAACCAATTTGTACTTTAATATCTTAAAGTAAATATTACCATATAATGAGTATATATATAGCTCTTTATGACTAATTCCTATCTCTTTTTCTTTTGGCTACTTTCTAGCTTTAAAGGGGTCAGTAAAAAAGATATCATCCTAACAAAACACACAAAATAATTACATATTTACATATTTACATGGTTAAATGGTTAATGAAGCTAATTGAAAAGTTTAAGGTGAATTCCATTGACAAGAATTCTCAGTGCTTCTTCTTCTAGGTTTTCCAATTCAAAATAATTGTCATTTGTATTGAATGATGTGATAAGACCCTCCCATAGACTATGAAGTTTGCTATGTTGGTCAGACTTCATGTCTCTCTCATTGTATCTCAGCACCAAATCTTCGCACTTAAGACCTTGGTCGAAGGATTTATTATCAAACCATTTCTTAACCACTTGTTGTTGATCACACATGGTTGTTAGCACATTTCCCTTTTCTCTTGCACCTCTAGAAATCCAGCTACCTAGATCTTGATGGCTTCATTTAGCTCTACTTCAAGATATTTAAGAAATTCTATTACAGGAATTTCTAGGGAGACATGCAATAGTGCATCCTTCCCATATACTAACTCATAGGGTGAAGTATTTAATACTTTTTTGGGAGTTATGCGGTCCACCTAGAATGCTACTTTGAGGTTCTTATGCCACTCTCTCTAGTTTTCCAACCCTATTCTTTTGATAAGTCAAAATAAATTTTTGTTAGTTGACTCAGCCAAACCATTTCCCTATAGGTAATGATTTGAGGATTTCTTTAGGAAAATTTCATGCCTTAGTGCAAATTGACATACTTTCGATCCTAGGAAGGCTTTTGTGTTATCAGATATGACAGTCTTGGGTGGGCCAAACCTTGTTACCAGCTCTTCCAAGAAGTTTACAATTTCTACCTTAGCTGCATTCTTTAAAGGCATGGCCTTGACCCATCTGGTAAAATAATGTGTGGTCGTAAGGATCCATTTATGCCTGCCACTAGAGGTGGTGTTAATCATCCCAATGAAATGGAGCCCCTGTTGTGCAAAAGGCTCTTCAACTACTATCAGATTCAGAGACATAAATGAGTTCTTCCTCCTTGTGAAGAATTGGAATTCTTTGCAATATTTGACTAGAGAGGATGAATCATTGAACAATGTAGGCTTGAAATATCCCACACACATAATCTTAATGGTGGTGGTCTTAGCAAAAAAATTTCCACCTGTGGGACTGCTATGAAATACGTCCAAATTTTTTTGTGCCTGCTCCCGAGTTACACCCGCAGAAGAACACCATTGAAATTTATTTTGAAGAGAACCCCCTCAATGATCACATACACACTACTTCTTAATCTATAAAACATTTTCTTTTGAGAAGGGAGGCCCAAGAGATATTTCCCAGTTTGCATAAACTTCATTCTATTTTCCAACTAGGAGCCTTTGGACTCAGATTCATTTAGCAGAACTAGCTTGGGTGGTTCCTCCTCGACGACCACTTCATTATCTCATGCCAAATATTCACATAATCCTCTTCCTCATATAGTCTTTATTGGCTTGACGTTGATGTCATACTCAAGGATCTTGGTTATCTAGTTGGCCCTCTTTTTGGTGATTTCTCCTTCCACAATGTACTCATTCACACTGGAATACACTATATATATGACCACCTTACTACAAGATATGAGGTTTCAAAAAAATTTAAGCTCTTTGACAATGGGAAATTCTTGCCTCTCAATGAATTTTTACTTCATCTCATAGTCTTTTAAGGTTTGGGAGTGGAAGGCTATTAGATTTTCTCCCTTCCCTTCATCATATTTTTGAGTTAAAATAGTAGCAATACTAGACTTTCTACTGAACACATACATTATAAATTCCTTTGATAAGTCTAGATTTACCAAAATAGGAGATGAAGAAATAGCCTCCTTGACCTTCTCGAAGGCTTATCTTTCCTCTTTTGTCCACTTAAATAACTGGTCCTTCTTAAGCATCAAGGTAATAGGTCTAATTAGGCCTACGAAAGCTAAAATGAATTTTCTTACAAAATTTACCTTCCCCAGGAAGGAATGAACTCCATTTTTATTTACTAGGAGGGGAAGTTCTTTGATTTACTTCACCCGATCTAGATCAATAGAAACTCCATCCTTGGACACTACATGTCCTAGTAATTTCCCTTGAGGCACTTTAAAAACACATTTTTTGGGGTTTAGGGATACCCCAAACTCCTGACATTTTTTGAAAACCATTTCAAGATGATCAAAATGATCATCTTTTGACTTAGAGAATACAGTAAGATCATCCAAGTAGATCAAGATGATATTATTGATCAATTCTCTAAAATAAATATCCATCACTCGCTAAAAGGCGACTCTTGCATTTGAGAGGCCGAAGGGAATTTTTGCATAGGAAAACGTTCCCCACTTAGCTGTGAATGTCATTTTGTGTCGATCCTCCTCTTTGACCTAGATTTGGTTGTAACCAGAGAAGTCATACAACAAAGAAAACATTTACAAGCCAACCATTATTTGCAAGATTGATTCCATGGAAGGCAATGGGTAGTGGTCCTTTAGGGTTCCCTATTCAGATCCCAAAATTCAACACATAGGCGGATGTCCCCAAATTTATTTCGGACTAGAACCAGGTTAGACACCCGTGTACGATGCTTGATTGAGAAGATAATTTAGGAATGGATTAGCTTCTCTAACTCTTGTGCCATTAGTAACTCAATCTTTGGGTTTACTGGCATTTGCTTCTAGCAGACAGGTTTTTCCCCTTCCATCAGTTCTATGGTATGTTGGATGACTTCGAGGTAATACCCCTTGAGGTCATCATATGACTAGGCCACTACTCTTTTGTATTTTTTGCAAAAATGCATGAGCCTATATTTATCATGTTGCAGAACATAATTCTCAACCTTAATCTTCCTCCCATTTTGACCTGGAGATTTGCATAGTTGCCCTTGTTCGCTACAAACTTCCTCTTGTCGTTTCTTGCATCATCAGAATCAAAAATATTTTTGAGAGTAACCAGTCCTTTTAGAAGCTTATTGGACCTTAGCTAAATAATTTTCCCTTCATAAGATTCTGCAATTTTTGGTTGGAGTTGATCGGAAAACCATCCTGAGTGTTGAATGAATGAGGTGATTTGATCGTCACTTACAAACACTTAACAAATCTGGTCATTGTCTAGGATTGCGGGTAAGACGATCAGTCAAAAAAGTTTATGTTCTCAATTATGTAAAAATTAGGGTCAAATTGAGATCCTATTGTCGCCATGCAATCCACAGGTACATTTTTCTCTTTGGGCATCGTTTAGATATTGAAGGCTTCAAAACCTTCAATTAGGTCATAGATCCTATGTCTATAAGATCACATGTGGAAATTCTTTCCTACGGAGACACCTTAGAATTGATTGAATATTATCTTAGAGTATTTGAACACCACTATCCATTTAACACCCATTCGCTCCACAAGACTTAGGGCTTTTATGAGGCCTTCATATTCAGCTTCATTGTTTGAACATGCAAATTGAAAGTGAAAAGATCTAAGTATCTTTTCATTGGATGGGGATGTCAAACATATCTCGGCTCCTGCACCAACATTGCATCTTTCTCTATCAAAATTTAATGTCCATAGCTCTGAGGCATGACCACCCTTGGGTTCCTTCATTAGCTTCAGAATCACTTGATCTTCATCATAGATCACATGAGTTCCTAATTTGGTGGCATGATAATCGCCAAAAGGATTAGTGTCTATAAATTCACTCAAGAGGACCTCTTCTTCATGAGTCCAGTCTCTGGTCACCTTCTCATCTTCAAGTAACTCAATTTAATAAATCTCATCTTTGGTGATAGAGGTATTAGTAGCCTCAAAATTAATCATGGCCTCATCTGCTATATGTTTCAAATGCAAAGGTTCAAACAATATCTTCATCTTAGCTCCATGCTTGGTCCTAAGAATTAAGTGTGACCAATATAAAGAAAGATATCCACCTATTTTGGCAGTGAAATCCTGTGATAAGAAAAGACCAAACATGGGAGGGATGTCTATGATCATGATATCTTGTTTGATTGTGATACTAGGGTAGGAGAATAGAGTCAATAGGAGGTTCTTGATAACACCTATAGTTTCTACCTTATTCCAATCAAGCTTCATGACCCCTTTATTTAAAGGTTTATAGCTAAGTCCTAATGCTTCAACTATTTTCTAGGGCATGACTATGGTGCTAGCACTGGAGTCAATCATAGAATTATGCAACAATTTTTTACCCACAATGAGAGTTAAGAAAAAGGGGTTTGGTTTCAGGTTACCTCTAGTTTTGGTCAAGTATTTCTCTCCATTTTTTGTGAGGACTTTGGCCTGAGATGATGAATCATCGATATTTTCCTTGGATGGTTGCTTTGTTGGCTCTATGCTTGCATCTTCCAGTAGGGGCTTCCACAGTAAGGAATTCTGCTCTGGGATAGCTAATATATCCCAAAGGGATACATTAGTAGAGGATTTTTTCAACTATTCCACCACATTGAATGGTAGTGGATTAAAACAATTCCGCTCTTTAGAATTTTTTAAAACAATCTCCTTGTGTGGCTGAGATTGTTGTACAATCGCAGAGGAACTAGGAGCTTGGTCGAGAGCACTTTTGGGCTATTGAGCAACTAGTTCACTTGTGAATCTCCTCTTCGAGCAAGTGTTATAATCTGATTGCACTTGTTGGCCTTTGATGTGGAAACATCATTTTCAAACACCACCTCTTCTTCTTCCATCCATCAGAAGAGCACATGATCAAGAGCTATCTATGTTTCTTGATCCAAGGACATTCCCTGCATTTGAGTGGTGAGTACCACATTTTCCATTTGTGGAGAGGCATATGTAGAACCTCTTGAATTTGGCACGACACCCTGACTATGTTGTTCTACCACTTTTTTTTGTAAACTTCCACGTAGATAATTTTGGGGCATATGTGCTTTGTTGCAGGGGAAGAACCAAAAATTGGTATCATCAACGAGATTATTTTTCCCCACTACTAGCTCTCCATTCAAACTTGGGGGAATATTTTGTAGTGGAGTAGGCACCAAAACAAACTAATTATTTGGTCGAGTATGTGGATTCATGCGTGTACCTCCTTGGAATTGGTTTTGCTAGTAGGAAGGTCTTTCACCTTGGTATTTTTGGAAAGCTAGCTTTCCAGGCATAAATTGTTGCTACTTGATATTAATTATTTCATTTTGACAAGGTCTATAAAAAATCCTTGATGTTCCTCACCTCAGCTACTAAAGGGTTAGATGTAGAAGAAACACTCTACGATGCATTGGGTACGTGTACATGGATTGGGGAGGAGTAGACGTACTGGTAGAAGTTATCTCCTAGGCGAGAGCTGACAATTCTACAAATACAAATATAGTAGGTTGAGGAGGTAACTTTCTAGCGTCGATCAAATTATTCTCTTCCTTAACCACAAGGCTATATGCATCCAACAAGGTGCTCCCACCAAGGGGCTGAATCATCACAAAAATGTCAGCATTAAGAGATTTTAGATACAACATGAATGCCAAATTGACATGGGGGAAAATAGCGGTCTATATCCTTTTCCAAGCTATGTGAAACCTGGAATTGAAGTCGATCATGACCTTTGGAGGGTCCCGCTTAATGGTCACATGTTTTTGGAATAGGGAAGACCGATCTCCATTGTTCGAAAACTACTTGTAAAAAGGATCTTCGAGCTAATCCCATGTGTCGATGGTATTAGCTTCCAGAGTGTGGTACCAATCCAGTGCCTCGCCTTTGAAAGAGGCTGTAATAAACCTTAGAGCTACATTTTGATTAGTGACACCATGCACCGAGCACACCTCTGCCACATTCTATAGATAGTCAAATGGTGTTTTTGAGCCTTCCCTAGTAAATTCTAGTAAATTTTTTGAAGAAAACATTGGTATAGGAACACACACGACCAATGCTACTAGTGCTATGATAGGGATTCTGACATCCCACACTACATAAATTTGTTAGCCATTGGTAATGAGACCTATGCTGGACGGGTTCTTACTTTTACTGTTACCAGCAGTGGCACTAGAGGGCTAGGGTTATTCGCTATCTGGGATCTAGTAATAGGTCTATGGCTTATACACCCACTTTAAACTTAGATACATTCAAACAAGGTCCTACCAGGTGTGCAAGAAAAATAACTGTTGATGCCTAAAATTTCTAGGCACATAGCCTTATGGGAAACCCAATTAATAGGGGACCAATTGTGCTAAACATAGTAACCTCCAGGTTTTTAAATAAGCCAACTCTTTATATATTGGGGGTGAAATGGGAAAAGGGAGTAGATATACCAAAATAAAATCTAATGCTAAGGTGATACACCAATATTTGAAGTAAATAGACACAATAAATCTTCCTTTTGCGTGAGATTTGAAGGCCCGTTCAACAATCTATATGCCCCAAAATAATAGAATGTAGAGATGAAATTCAAAATAAGTTAATCAAATAGCATAATAAAACTTCTATATGCATTCACTAAACATGAAGAGTACAAAACATTATGTGAACAACAAAATTATATTGAAATTATAGAAACTTGGCAATAAACTACTCATTACAACAAACTTATCATCATATAATATTGTATCAAATAACTAAGGAAAAAAAAGTCCAAAAAAATTGGCAAAATCTAGAAGTCTTAAGAAAAAAAGTAAAAACAATACAAAGGATGAGTATCTTCTTGTGCTTTTTGTTATGTATTTTTGGACCCTATTTCAAAGAGACTAAGCCATATATATAGATCTTTTCCACCGCATGAAATGATGGATAACTAAAAATATTCCTAGGCATGAGTCGTGTCGCTCCCTGCAATGATTTCCCCAAATAGTTGCAATAGACATGTTCACAAATGACATGTGGTTGCCTTGAATAAACTGTGCCCTCTTTAAATGATGGTTGTGGCAAGAGATTGGAACTAGGAAAATTTTCTTGAAGACATGTGTCAACTACCCAAGGATTTGGTAAGGAAACGTGACGTAGAGGCGGGGCCTCCCATATGAATATCCTTCCCTTGCGATGACAGTCCCCATAGTGATGACACATCACGTGGTCCTTGCTTCAAGCTTTGACTACGAGGTCTACCAAAAAGGTGGCTATGGGAGATGCAATGTGGCACCAGGGCAAAGCTTGGAGATGAAGCAAGGGAAAATAATTCACAAAGGTGCACACTACCAACACATGGCACAAGCAGATGGAGGTGCTATCAAAAGAGAGCCTAGAGACGAAGAAAACATGTAATGTGTGGGCTAAGGACAATGAAAAACCAAACAAAATATATCTCAGAGGGAGTTCAAAGGATTATTTAAATCCACACCACCTTTTTTTATGAGTGCACACCTTGTAGACCTAGTGTGTGTTTCTCATCTTTTCCTTGGGGGCTCACCTAGTGAATATCTGACTTCACTAGCCCTTGTGAGTATATTTTATGGATTCATAGCATAACACAACATGTTAGTCCATCCTTTTCCTTTTTTTGGCGTTAACTTTGACATTGAATGTTTGTGTACCTTGGATTTTTGTTACACATGTGTGTGTTCTTTTGTGCCTATATTGGGTTTCCATGAGATCATAGATATTAGGGGCTTAATCACTCTCCTTGATCTTTTGTCATCCTATCTTTCCAACATTTGTATAATTGGACCCCCCTTGACATATATTTCTCTATCTTAGTGTGATTATGAGCATAATTTCATACTCTCACTAAAGTGGGGGCTAAATTTAGTGTAGAAAATTATATACCTTTACAATTTCACACTATGTTTGGGTCCCTTAATTTATTGGACTTAATTAAGCTTCTAATTTTCCAAATTATGCATTCCAAAGCATTATTCGTACCATTTTTTGAAAGGGGGACCAACATTAAATATATACATTTAATAATTAAATTACCTTGGATAATGTGTGTCCTATAAGTTTAGGCTACGACCAATTCACCCATGGGTGAATAGTTCCCCTTTATGAGCCAAGAACTAAATTAAAATTCATTTTTGATGGTATTTTAATGGTTAAAATTTAATTTGTAAGTGCTAGTTTTTGAAATCTATTTTTTCAAGAAGTTGGATAAACACCTATTAATACATACTCTTTTGATCATTTCAAATCTAACACTTAAGGAGAGAATTTTGAGAAGAATATATTATTGTTAAGAGAATTCAAGAGCAACATTATCATGCATTTGTAGCAACAATCCAGATCCTAACATCATTTTAAAGTTTGTGTATTCATGTTGTCTTGTGAAGGCTAACAAGTGTTATAGGTCTTGATGCATTCGAGAATTCAAGAAAATCAAGCAAGAAAGATCCAACTCCTTTGAAGTGATGCATATGACTTCAATCCTTCAAGGAAGCCATTGAAGGGTGGTGAGTTGCAGAAAATTGTTCATTCATCATTTCCTTCCTTTCTATTAAGGTTTTATCATTGACATTACCATTGTGAAATTGGGAACACTATTCATGGGGTTTGATTAAGGCAAGCCCCTATATGGAACAAACATTTTTCCTTGTTTGTGTATGTGTAGATTATAGGTTGAAGAGGGATTGAAGAGATCTTTAGGAGCTAGTTTGCATTGTTACATTTTTTGTCATCATTTTGTCAACCTATGGAAACTAAGTTGCATAATTCATTTCTGACATTTTTGACAAATTTGTAGGTGGAAAACATCTTAGATCTAGCACCCAAGGATTGTAAAAAGTGTTTTTGGAAGCCTAATCAAAGAACCATTCTCCTAGGGGTGAACTAATCCCTCTCCACATGCCAGAATCAAATTTTGGTGATAGGTACATGCTCTTAGATATCTCCCTAATCTACTTGTAAAGTGCTATTATAGTTTGTTTATCTTTGGGAATCTGAATTTTACATATTAGGTCATATATTTCAATTAGTTTCATCATTTCAAATTATTTCTAGATAATTCTTAAAAAATATTAAGGCCCTAAACAATCACCAACCTAGGTCTGATTAACTCATCATAAAGGTTGAAAGTCAATCTCTTGGCTTTGTGGTTAGTATTCTAATGAAATATTGGAAAATTCCCCTTATATCCTAGGTTCTTTGGATTTAGGATCTAGGACCCCCTTTTCCACCTTTTCACAAGGTAGTAAAGTAGTCCAAAAAAAACATAATACAACAACAATAAGAAGCGGAAGGCTTCTTTATACAACAAGAAGTTAAAATGCTCAAAGACCTCTCATCCCTGGCTAGACAAAATGATTTAGTGGCTAAACTAAAGAAATGGTGAAAATATTAGAATAATTAGAAATAGGTCAATCAATTATTAGAGGACCAAAACTAGACGAATGGACCATTTTTGATAAATGTACAGTTGAATGATCACAAAGTCAAATATTTTATGGTAGTTTTGGGTGTTGATTTGAATATCATTCCATTCACTACATGGGATAAATTAGGGATACCTAATCTTGTAAAAAACCAATGAACATAACCTTGATTATGGTTATAGAATGAAAACTTTGGGAACTTGGAAGAATGTGGAAATGAATGTTAAAGGGACAAAATAGTTGATTGATTTTAAAGTGGTTGAAATGAAAGAGCCATTTAATATCTCTTGGTAATTACTTGGATTAAGATGGTTTTTCAATGCTAATGGTATAGTAGACTCCTAGAAAGAGGAGATTTCATTTGTAGACGCTACCAAAGTTGTAAATATTTCATTAGGAGAGCCATATGACATTGTGAGGCATAGCTAGTATTATTCTAGAGATTTTTATTTAACTTTATATTTATATAGTTTGGTGTTTTGAATATGGTTGATGTTAAGATTTGGTTTAGGGATATTATGTTGAAATGCACAAGACAACTGAGAGGGGGGGGGGTGAATCAATTGTATCAAATATTTTACTTATAAACTTAATATTTTAACCTTAACTTTAATCCATTATTAAGTGTAAACATGAAATGAAAATAACAAAAAGAAAGACTAGAGACACCACATTTACTTGGAAAAACCAATGAGGGAAAAACCATAGTGGGGATTAACTCACAATAGTAATGCAATACCAGATACAAAGTCTCACTACCCAGATACAAAGGCTCATTGCCCAAATTCAAGGGATCAATTCCTTCAAAGGACTCACTATCTAGAAAGGAGGCTCACTACCTACAAAAAATAAAAAGAGATAAATGAAGATCCACCACTAGGGTTCCACACATTTGCAACCTGATCAGAATATTGTAGATGCCATCAGATCATTACTTTCAACAATCTAACACCTTAAAGCACTATTTCCTCAATTCTCTCTTTCATTCTCTACTTTTTGCACTTGTTCACACACTTCACTCACTTGCTCGATTCATGGATGATGGATATCAAATTTGCTACAAATTGATTTTCTTTTATACCATCTTCAACCCTAGAAACATTCTCCAAGGTCAACTATATAATTTCAAAGTTCAAATTGAAACTAGGTTGGTTACTCAACATTCCTGTGGTGGATAAGAATGAGAGAGGACCAATTACATATTTAATTTAGGACCGAAGGAACATCTTGGATTAATCACATGCTTCCTTAAGTCGATGAAAAAACTTAATGTAATGTGTAGACACCAGGCTGGCCAAACCTAATGAACACACCAATGATCATTGAAGTACATGCATCTTCAACAAGATAATCACACGTGGATCACTCAACATGATTCACCAGAAATTTTACTAACTTTGGGAACACCTCAGGTACATCCACAGTAATTATAAAACACTTGATTCATAGAGAACTCTTCATTAGTCCAACCAGACCAATTTAAAAAAAATAAGAGCTCTAAAGTAGGTCTTCCAGAGCTCCAAAAAACAAGAAATTTTTTCAAAACACATAAACCATCAGAAAGACTCATCTCCCAGATCTATAAGATCTGAAACCAAATATCAAAAGATTGTGGAGAAAAAAACATTTCTCCCAGTCCACACTAGTGAACACATCTCTTACTCTCCATCAAACTAGAAGTTGAAACTCAAGATATACTATCCATTGAAGCTTGTGAACACACTTATAGATCTGCACATTCATAGGATCAACACAGAAGAAATGCGAAGCACAATATCGGAGCACACTCAGAACACACTTCAACAATGCTTTCATTATTTCTTAAATGTTATCAAAATCACTTGGAAAAAACATAACTACAACTTAATAAATATAGCTCCATGTACTCTAAGCACTTCTACAATATCTCAACTATAAAAATACCATTTGTACAGAAACTGAACTGTGTTGACATCAATGAGAACATTAAAGACAACATACATGATTTTTAGAAGCAAAAACCTACCAATCATAAAATTTTCACATGATTCTCTCTCTCGCTTTGACATCAATGGCAAAGGAAATTATTGTCATATAAAGGTTTTTTCACTCCTCCTTAGGAGTACACCCACATCACATATTGCAACAATGCACTTCTCTACTCCCTCTGAGGAGTGGACCTCCATCATTTGTATAGAACAAAAGGAGTATGTCAATCCACTAGACTGATGCACCTCCATGTGCACTTAGCTCAAAGAAGGAGGGGTAGTAACCCATAACTTCCCTTTAAGATACTCAAAAGTATCTCTTAGAAAGACCTTAGTGAATATGTCTACAACTTGTTCTTTGGTAGGTACATATTCAAGTATAACTTCATTCTTTAAAAAATTCTCCCTCAAGAAGTGATTCTTAATAGACGTGTTCTTTGTTCTAGAATGCATCACTAGATTCTTTGAAATGTTTATAGCACTTGTGTTGTCACAAAATATGGAGATAGGTCCATCAATCACCACACCTATGTCCATCAAGGTTTGCTTCATCCAAAGTACCTGTGTACAATAGGATACTACTGCAATATACTCTACTTCTATAGTGGATAAAGAAACTGAATCTTGTTTCTTGCTCAACCATGACACTAGTCTTCCTCCAAGGAAGAATGAACCACCACTTGTACTCTTTCGATCATCTACACAATCAGCCCAATCTGCATTAGTGTAGGCATTCAACATGAAATCATTGTCCTTTGGATACCATAGCCCATAATCTGGAGTTCCTTTAAGATATCTGAATATCATCTTCATAGCTATTACATGTGCTTCCTTAGGTTCTTCTTGAAATCTTGCAACTGAACATACTGCATGCATGATATAAGGTCTAGTAGCTATAAGATACAACAGTCCACTAGTCATAGGTCTATAAATGCTCTGATCAACTTTAGCAGATTCATCATTCTTACTCAACGTACATCCAATTACCATAGGGGTACAAACCAGTCTGGAGTCATCCATTCCAAACTTCTTTAACAATTCTTTAACATACTTGGATTGTGAAATGAATATACCTTTTTTAGTTTGATTTATTTGAAGTCCAAGGAAGAAATTCATTTCACCAATCATAGACATTTCAAATTCTTTTTGCATCTCTTCATAAAATATCTTACACATACCTACATTTCCACCAAAGATGATGTCATCAACATATACCACAACTATCAATATCTTTTCTTTCTCAACCTTGAAGTAAAGATTGATGTCTGAGGACCCTTTGTTGAATCCTTTCTTTGTCAAGTATTTATCTAGTCTTGCATACCAAGCTCTGGGAGTCTATTTAAGTCCATATAATTCCTTCTTTAACTTACAAACTATGTCTGGTTCATCAGATAGTTGAAAACCTTCTATTTGATCCATATATACTTCTTCTTCCAATTCTCCATTCAAAAATGCAGACTTGACATCCATCTGATATACTTTGAAGTCTTTATGAGCTGAAAATGCCAAGAACATTTGAATGGCCTCCATTCTTACTATAGGTGCAAAAGTCTCTTGAAAATATATTCCTTCAACTTGTGAATATCCTTTATATACAAGTCTTTCTTTATTTCTTACCACTTCACCATCTTCATTCAACTTGTTTCTGAATACCCATTTTGAACCAAATACATTCTTGTTTGTAGGTCTAGGAACTAGTTCCCATGTCTCATTATTCTCTATATGATGTAGTTGCTCTTTCATTTCTCTAACCCATCTTTCATTATTACATGCTTCATTCATAGTCTTAGGTTCTATCTTAGAAAGTAAACACATGTTTACCTCAACCACTTTTCTTCTTGTCTTCACTCCTTCACTTTTGTCTCTAATTATCTATTCCTTCGGATGATTTCTCTGAACATATTTAGGAGTCTTATGTGTAGGTTCTAGAGTCTATTCCTTTTCATTACTTTGTTCTTTCTCCTCCTTTTCTTCTTCTTTTATTTGCACATAGATAGGATTATCAGGTTCAACTTCATTTATTTCCATTGGTCTATACATAACTTCATCAACCTTTACATTAGCACTTTCAATTATTTTCCTCGGTCTCTTATTAAAACATTTGTAGGCCTTGTTGTTGTTTTAATATCCAAGGAAAATTCCTTCATCACATCTAGCATCAAACTTTCCAAGATTTTCATCATCTCTTCTAATGTAACATCTACTTACAAATACCTTAAAGTATTAAACAGTAGGATTCTTACCAATCCACAACTCATAAGGGGTCTTAGCGATGTTACCTCTAATATGAACTCTGTTAAGAATGTAAACAGAAGTGTGGATTACTTCTCTCCAATACACATTAGGAACATTTTCTTCTTTCATCATAGTTATGGAAGCCTCTTGAATAGCTTGGTTCTTTCTTTCCACAACTCCATTCTGTTGAGGGGTTCTAGGAGTAGAATAATATATTTTTATGTCATGCTCTTCATAGAATGCATTGAACTCACCAAATGTAAATTCTCCACCTCTATCAAACCTTAAGCTTTTGATTTTCAGATTTTCCTCATTTTGTACTCTTTCCTTAAACACTTTGAATCTATCAAGAGCCTGAGCCTTTTCTCTAAGAAATGTAACCCATGTCATCCTAGAGTAATCATAAATCAAGAGCACAAAGTACATGCCACCATTTAGGCTTCCTATTCTTGTAGGACCACATAGGTCTGTATGGATTAATTCTAGCATTTTGGTAGATGATTGATCCTTTCCTTTAAAATTGCTTCTTGTTTGTTTTCTCTTCTGGAAACTTCTACAGATTGAATTTGAAGGCTTTATGATTCTGGGCATATCTTTGACAACTTCTCTAGAATTGATCCTGATCAGATTATCAAAATTCACATGTCCCATCCTCTGGTGCCAGAAAAAAACTCTCATTAATCTGAGAAATAAAACACTGACCATCACCACCCTTAAGTTGATAAATGTTTCCAATGAGTTCTTCTTCCAGGTGCTACCATAATTCTAGATCCATTTTTGATCTCACAAGTGTTATCTTGAAACAAAAGCTTAAAACCTTTGCTGCACATTTGTTCAACAATTAAGAGATTATGCCTTAAGCCCTTTACATAATAAACATCATCAATAGTATTTTTTCCATCAAAGCTAATTGTTCCTTTACCAACAATCTTAGCACCAAAGTCATCTCCAAACATAACTATTCCTCCATAATACTTCTCAAGTTTAGTAAAATTACTCTTATCTCCAGTCATATGATTTGAACATCTGTTGTCAATTACCCAAAAGTCTTCATCCTATCTAGCATGAAAAGCAATTACTAGAGTACTTTCTTTTTCATCCTTATTTTTCTCTGGACTAGATTACTTTGCACATATTCCATGGTTAGTAGATACAAATTTATTTTCCAAGGCTAGAAACAAAAATTCATCTTTATCTTCCTCAAAGTCAGATTCATCATCAGAAATTCTTGCATCTTCTTTGACATAATACAATTTCTTGAACTTCCTATCCTTTTTGTCTTTGTGATTGTTATTACTATCCTTATTATTCTTTTGTGTAGCTCTATTAGAACATCTTGATGCATAATGACCAATATTTCTACAACTAAAACACTTAAAAGGAAACTTACCTTTGTATTTACTAGTACCTTTCTTCAATATCCTTGTGAAATTTTCCTTCCAAATCTTCTGAATAATCATCATCCAAATAATCTCCCATCTTCATTTCTTTAAAAAAAAATCAGTCTTCTCCTTGTCTCTTGCAAATTTTCTCATCTCAAATGCAGTTGGGACACTAAATATATGCTCCTTAGTAAATGTCTTTGGATCATATTGTTCTTCAAGAGAAGATACTTTGTCACTGTAGTTTTCTGGTAAGTTCATCAAGATCTTCTCAATTATATCTTCAATTGACATGGTACCACCTTGATTCTTGATTTTTGTTGCTATAAGTTCAACTCTCTGATAATAGCTTGCAATGTATTCTCCATCTTCCATTCTCAAGTTCTCAAATTTTTTCTTAGTAGTTAGTTTCCTTGAAAACTTTACTCTATCATTCCCTTCATAAATGTCTTTCAATTTTGTCCATACTTCATGAGCAGTAGCTAGATAAAGCACTGAAGATAGCATACCTCTCTCTTTCATTCTCTTCAGAAGCTGCAATCTCATCAACAGAGGAAGGACAAGCTTCTGGTATCACATACTTTGTCTCCACAACTTTCCAAGTATTGAAACTAAGTGAAATCAAATAACTTCTCATTTTTTCTTTCAAGTCACTATAATAAGCTCCATCAAAAATAGGATTCTGCAACTTGTGTGCCATTTGATCTACTTCAAGTGGTTAATATTTTCACCGAGGAACCAGAGCTTTGATACCAATTGTTGAAATGTAGAAGACAACTAAGAGGGGGGGTGAATCAGTTATATCAAATATTTTACTTATAAACTTAACCTTTTCACCTTAGATTCAATCTATTATTAAGTGTAAACATGAAATGCAAATAACAAAAAGCAAACACTAGAGACACTAGATTTACATGGAAAAACCAATGAGGGAAAAACCATGGTGAGGATTAACTCACAATATAGTAGTAATGCAATGCCGGATACAAAGGCTCACTGCCCAGATACAAAGGATCACTACCCAAATGCAAGGGCTCACTTCCTTCAAAGGAATCACTATCTAGAAAGGAGGCTCACTACCTACATAAAATGAAAAGAGATAAATGAAGATCCACCACTAGGGTTCCACACATTCACAACCTAATCAAAAGATTGTAGATTCCATCAGCTCAATGCTTTCAACAATATAACACCTTAAAGTACTATTGCCTCAATTCACTCTTCCACTCTCTACTTTTCACACTTTTTCAAAAACTTCACTCACTTGCTCGATTCATGGATGATGGATATCAAATTCACTACAACTTGATTTGATTTTATAACATCTTCAACCCTAGAAAAATTCTCCAAGGTTGGCTATACAATTTCAAATTACAAATTTAAACTAGGCCGGCTACTCAAAATTCCTGCAGTGGATAAGAATGAGAGTGGAACAATTACATATTTAATTTAGGACCCAAACAAAATCTTGGATTAATCACATGCTTCCTTAAGTCAATGCAAAAGATTAATGTAATGTGTAGACACTAGGTCAGCCAAACCTAATGAAAACACCAATGATCTTTGAAGTACATGCATCTCCAAAAAGATAATCACATGTGGATAACTCAACACGCTTCACCAGACATTTTACCAACTCTGATAACACCTCAAGTACATCTACAACAACTACAACAAACTTGATTCATAGACAACTCTTCATCAGTTCAACTGGACCAATCAGCAAAACACATGAGCTCTGGAGTAGGTCTTCCAAAGTTCCAAACCACAAGAAAATTTGTCAAAACACATAAACCATCAGAAAGAGTCATCTCCTAGACCTACAAGATATTATACCAAATATTAAAAGACTATGGAGAAAAAAACATTTCTCTCAGTCCACAAACAGATAGTTTTGCTAAACCAGTTCACACACTGGTGAACACATCTTTTACTCTCCATCAAACCAAAATCTGAAACTCATGATATACTATCCAATGAAGCTTGTGAACACACTTAAAAATCTACACAGGCATAGGATCAACACAGAAGAAATGCAGAGCATAATACCGGAGCACACTCAGAACACACTTCAACACTACTTTCATTATTTCTCAAATTTTCTCCAAAGCACTTGGCAAAAACACAACTACAACTTCATAAATATAGCTCCATGTACTCTAAGAACTTATATAGTACGTCAACTATACAAATACCATCTCTACACAAATTGAACTATGTCGACATCAATGACAATATTAATGACAACACCATCAAACACATCCATACTTGCAACATATTATTATGGATATAAATGTTTTATATGTATATTTATTTGCTTAAAAATTAAATAATATGTTCATTTAATAAAAAAAATTGATTATAAAGTATTATGATTATATGTTTAAATTCCAAAAATTTTTTTTATTATTTAATGATTATTTGATGTTTATATATATTGTTTCAACTATAATTTCCAAAATTGACTAAAGGTTATGATGAAATGCTTTAGGTGGGAAATCCAGGTTCCTTGAGAATTGGAGACAAAATCCAAATGCTAATATTTTTTGTTAAGGGGGTTTTAGTGTTTGAGTGTATTTTGATTTTCATGTTTGATTATTAAAGGAGGGAAATATGTTTTTGAATTATCTTTTTTATTTGGATATTATATTGTGGGAAATTGAAGAGTTGGGAGTCATTTTATTTTAAAGAGGGAATTAGAATGGTTGGGGGGAAGAGTGAATGAGAGTGTTGTCGAATGGTTTCTTTCTTCATATTCTATTTATTAATTTTTTTTTGGGGAGAGATAGAGGGGAAAATAGGATGAAGATTGCTAGAATTGATTGTAGCATGTTGTTGGTTGTTACAAGAATTAGATACTTGGTTTAGATTATTTACGCTGATCCTAACTTGGAAAACGAAGGTATGCTTTGAATATTATTGGAAATCTTTTTGTTTTTGTTAAAGTTCTCATTAGTGTGTTATTTCATTGTAAAGAGTGTTGTTATATTTATTTTGTGTCGAGTCTTGTTTGGGTAATAAGGGTGATGGGTGTAAATAAGGAGTTGATCTCGCCTGAGGGTTGAGAGCCTCCTTTGTTTGAGGTTGAGGAGGGTATGAAGCCTCTCTTGGGGATATCTGATAAAAATAAGTGTTTAAAATGGTGTTATGATTTGGATAGTGTGTGGAGAATGGAAGAATGGATTGATATAGTGGTGTGGAGTGTGTTGGATGTTGGAAAGCTGCAAATGGAGGGGTTGGTTTTTGGATGGATGGTGATGGTTGTGTGTGGAAGAATGCAGTTGTATTTTGAAGACGAGAATAAAAATAATTTCCCCAAGAGGGAAGGGAATCCCCCTTGTCCCCCTTTACAAGAATTTCATGATTGGAATTCTATGTTTGTGAGTCTTTGTTTATATTTTTTATGGTTTTAATATATGTTGGGTATTTGTATTTTGCCTCCCACTCAAGGGTGGACTTGATTTCTTTAGTCCTGTGGCTAGGGGTAGAGTAGGACTAGATTGCTCTATCTGGTTTTTGTAGAGTTGGTAATTTAATAGAAATGTTTTATTTAGTTCAAATTTGTAGATTAAAAAAAGACCTTGGTTGAAAGAAAAGTAATTTTTTAGTGATCAGGATTTATAGTTCAATTTTGTTTTCATACTATATTATGCAATAATTTATATTATGGATGCACAATTGTTGTGTTGGTTTATGTGTTATCATAGGAATGTAATTTAAAGTATACAATTTGCAACATTTGAGAAAACACCAAATTTAATTGTTATTATCTTTTAGCTTGTAAACATTTTACAGAATTTAGTTGATTCATTAATGATATGTGTTTGTATAATGAGATTTCTATTCCTTGATGGTGAACAATGCAAATAGCATTATCAGTCGACAACTATATGTATTAATTCACAGAGTAAGAAATGATGATCAACAAATAGTAAGGTTAGTACTGTCATCATGAGAATTTTATGTGAAATACAATAGCTATGACTGCCATGGACCCATTATGTTTCCACGGTTGGCTATGGTCAGCTATGTTCACCATAGATCACAACCATTACAATTGTTTTCTATTTTATAATAGTCATTATTGATCAAAGATCCTATTACATGCATTTAGTTGTAATCATCTTGTTTAATTGTTTCAAATATAATTCTTACTATGTTTGAAAGTACAAGAGATTAAATATCAATTCTCAGTAGTTCTTGTGTCCATTAATAAATGAATACAATGCTATCAATTAGTGAACAATTGAAATAGTAAAGTTTAAGATATAAATTTTTCTTACAAATTAGTATCAAGGATGTACGTTATATGTATCTTCATAAACTAATGATAATGTAACTCATTAGTGACCTTTGTATTCTGTTGTTATCATAAGCATGTCCTTTGTTAACATTAATATTTTTGAATTTTCTTTTGTAAACTCGATTATTGGATTAGTAATGAAAAACTATTAAATTATAAAAAATAATTATTTGTTTAGTTGTTGTGGGTAGGACTCCATCATTATCATTATTAATTCCATATAATATAGATAAATTATTAATCAAGTGTAAGTATTTTATCTTTAATTGATTTATTTCATTGGGTATCTCTTAAATTTAGTTATTTATTTGCAACTTATTAGTTTTTTTTAGAAATGGCATTAAATAGGTATCAGAGCACCAGGTTGTGACACTTTGGGAGCTTTGGGAAAAATGTAGTAATTATGCAAAAAAAATCTTGTGTGTAAATTTGGATCAAGTCTTTTATATTCACATTAGCACAAATTCTCCTATGTTAGGTTCATCTTTTCAAACATTATACCAACCATAAATACTTCAATCAATAGACAATTTACCAACCATCAAATCCATAATCCTCTGATATATTGTTTAGTTCAGCCCTATATCAATGCATATAAGTTGAGCTTTATTAATAATCTCCAACATTTATAGAACATTAATTGATTTCTCAATGAATTTCATAACGAGCCTACTTATGGAGGTATGTAGCAGTACCCATTTTAGTTTCAATGTAAGCTTGATAAACAAAGGCTCAAATCAGTTTGTTAAAAACTACATAAGAATATAATGTATCAAGGAATGTGAGGGAGTTGAATGAGATTGAAACTTTTGTGCATGTTAAATCCAATCAATATATGGTTGAGGTTAGAGTGGGAACACCCCGAGTAAAATTCCATGTCATTATTGATACAGGTAGTGACCTAATATGGGTGCCCTATAATTCTTAATAATGTAGGAATGGTAATAATGGTTGCCCTGCCAAGGTTCTTGCAAGAAACCATTTTGTAAATCCATCCCCTCATCATGTGTTTTTGCTAGTTTCAATTACCACTATTCATATGGGTATGGAAATAGTAGTGGTATTTTATTGTCTGAGACATTAAAGTTTTCTTCAAGAATAATTTCACAAATAACCCTTGGTTGCAGCTACGAAATCCAAGAAATTCCTTGGGGAGTGGGCTTTATTGGTCTTGGTAGGGCTCCATTATCATTAGTGTCCCAATTAGGTTCTAGGATCAACAATAATTTCTCCTATTGTTTGGTCTCCAATAGAGTTGGAACATCTCCTCTAATATTTAGAGATTTACGGAGCTTAGTAGTCTCTAAAATGAAATCTACCCCACTAATACAAAACCTTGGACCATGAAAACAACTTCCTATTATTATGTAGGGTTAGATGGTATCAGTTTGGGAGGAAATTTTTGGGTTTTCTAAGAGGTGTTTTTTATTTCAGCCCTAATTGAAGGGGTGGATTGATTATTGAATCAGGGCCACATCTTACATATTTAGATAGCAATGCAAAAAATCCTTGAGAAATGCCTTGCAATATACAATCAATATTCCTCTTGCTGATGGATCTAAGCTTGGTGTAGATTTGTGCTACCCATTATACAAAAATGTGCATGCTCTTGATATATCATTTCAATTTCGAGGAGAAATGTACAGTGTGCCCAAGGAAAACTATTTGATCCAAGTAAACAATATGTTGTGCTTGATTATAGTTCCAAGCTATCTGATGTTTATGCTTGTCATAGAGTCCTAAAAGAGCATTATGGGCCATAGATTTCCATGAAACATATTGTTTAGTATTGATTTGAATAGCTATCCATTTAAATCTCTTTTTCTTTATAGGGATGAGTACTCATAGCAGTGAATAGCTATCCCTTATATTTTTTTGATAACTACTTATCATACAATGGTATTGAATGGACATTTTTAATGAATTGAAATATCATATGATGAAGTATTCTTTATCAGTGAATGGAAATTTTCAAAAATTAGACATGCATATCTATCTAAGTGGTGAATCTTAGTACCTTGAGATAACATCGTAGCAGAAGGAAGCTTAAATTATAGTTGAACTTTTGGCATAGTTAGAAATATGGATATACTCAGTAGGTTTTGGATCTTCCATTTTTCCCCACTTGGAACTAGTGAATAATTGGGCGTGGCTTAGGGACTTGTTTTTCTTTGATTTTTGATATCTAGAAAGTGAATCCTTAAAGCTAAAGATCTATTTGGAAGAATCTAAACTTTATTATAAAGATCATAGCATTAAAACTAAAACCAATTCAATTGAAATATAACATATCTCTATATGTCTAAGGGATGTCTACCTATCAATTTATTGTGCTTTATGAACCATCATACTTGTAGATATTGTTGGTTAATAATTAATTTAATATTTTATGAGTGGAGGGTTTTCTTGATAGCGTATTGTATGAATTAGGAATAATAAGTAATTTAGTTTCTTAATGTTGTAATATTCAAAATGTTAATAATGAAAGATGCTTTTGGAGAAGTACCTTAGGTTATTACTTAAGTAAAGTTCAAGTAGATTCCTAAACAAAATTATCCCAATCATGCTTTATGAAATATCCAAGTAATATTCAAAAAGATTCTAGGTTACCTTATTTTCCAACTTCTCTCGTTAATGTTTTTTTAATTTTCCTTTTTATTAAGTCATTGCATTTAGGATTAGAATCCTTTCTCTTAAAGAAATAACAAGGAGTTAAAAATTTGAGTATATATAAATACGATTTATATCTACATGTATTTATATGTGTACATATATATATAAATATTTATGTTTATATATATGTGTGTGTGTGTGTGTGGGTATATATATGTATATGTAAAGGTGTATATATATATTATATCCTAATATTTTGACATCCAAAGTTCAATATTAGAAAGATATGATTTCTAATAATTGTTAATTAAATTAGTGAAATATTAAGTTAAAAGTAAATGAAAAGAGTTTTATTTGCATAAATGTAATCATGATAATGGTATGTGGATAATAGTAGATCTTAAGTGATATTCTTTAAAATATCGATTTTATCATATTCTCCTATAATTGAGTTGTGAATGGGTTGATTTTACTATTGCTATCATGGTTGTTTGATATTGAGTAAATTTGTGGTTGTTTTATTTTGATATTGATTTGTATTATGTAAGTAAAAGTTGGTGAGTTAGCTTATTGTTTTAGTGGGGACCTTAGTGTTAAGTTGTCGGGGTTACTTCTAGAGGCTTAGGGGGTAATTGATTGATTTGGGTTTATGTTTGTCCTTCAAGATGGTTGGTATTCCACTCGAGATAAATTTGTGAGGGTTTATCCATGCATTGATTGTTCATTATATGGTTGGTTATTGTGTGTGCAAGATGGTTCATGCCTTGCCTTATGCGAATGTTCATGTGGTTTTGTGAATTGTGCATGTTGCCTTTTCCCCATATGTGTGTTGGGTCTTCTAGTGCTAGTAGGGGGAGTGGCTCTCAAGTGGGGCCCAGGGCCCACAAGTGGCCTCGAGGACAACCCATTGAGAGTTGGATTAAAAAAGTGATAACATGTAATTAATTAATCTTGGGATTGGTTCTTCACACATTAATAAGATAATTGTTGTTGTCCCATTCATAGCCTTGTGTGCTAGTACAAGCTTAGGATGAGTTGGGAGGCCGTTAGAGGTGTCGGGGCCAAGGTGCCTACTAGGAGATCCTCATTGGTATGACTAGACATCCTTGTTCCTAGGAAAGGATGATGTAGTCCACATGGGTATCACTTGGGGGTCAGGGTCTTGAGTTAGTAGAGGGGTTGGAATACCAGGACAACCCATTATGATACAATGTGATGACACTCTTCCCTATGGAAACCTAGCATTCCCTATTCATGTGTTCCCCTTTTTTGTTTGCATACCTCTGGAAGTGAAGTCACTATTATGTTAAGTTTTGTGGTATTTGTATGTTGGAGTCATGTCTTCCGTCTTGTGTTGTGCTACTATTTTTTTTTACTGCTTTGGTGGTGAGACCTTATCATTATCTCCTAGAATGGGGGCTGGACCTTAGGGTTCCACATGGTTGGGTGGAACGTTATATGCACTCCATTGGGTTCTGAGATGATGTTCATGGGCATGGATGTTGTATCTCATGCAGAGTTTCCAGATCTTGCACTAGGCTTGAAGACAACATTGATGTTATGTAATGTAATCATTTTAGTTGTATCTTATCATGTATTTGATGTATCCTTCCCACTGTTATAAGGGAATCTTTTATGTAAACTTGTAAACAGTGGAATGATCTACCACATGTATGGGGAGTTGTATATGTATTCATTGGTTAGTATTCTATTCTCTTGAATGGTGTTGTATCTGTGGAAATATATCTATTTAATTCTTTTGTTGCAGTGGATGTAATTGAACCCTTGTTATTAGTTATTTTATGATGTATGTTAGATTGGATAGTGGATATATTGTTAATGCAGTCATGATACCATAAAGGACATAGTTAGTGCATATGTACATATATTTTACTATGCAATTGTTAGTACGGTCTAATGTTGATTCACTTTAAAAAAATTGTCATAATTGTTAGTTAAATGTTTTGTCCTTTGGGGTTTCATGGTAAGGCATTACACTTGGTATCGGAGCCTAGGTTCATACACTTAGTACTCTAGATATATATGATCCCATTATGTTGTCATAGTGCTTATACTCTTGAGCATAGGTTTTCCCCTTTTGTTCATCGTTGCTTGATAACCTTAGACTTATCCTTTGGTGGTGTTTGTCCAATGGTGCAGAAAACTAGTGGAAAGGATAGGACCCTCGATGTAGTGCATAATGCACCAATATTCTTCCATTCGGGGATGCATTATGGACCCTTGTGTAGCCTTGTGATGTGTTTCCTGGTGATGTGAATTTGTGTGTGTATTTATATTTTATGCCATCCTTTTGACGTGAGTGGTTGTTACATGATTCTATGTGATATTTGTTCTCTTGTAGATTTTGTCGAATGCTTGAGATGGTGTGGAGTGTATATTTGATAATATTGGATGTAATCTCTTAAATGATGTTACTAAGTTAGATGACAAATATTACACCTTGCTAATGTTAGTTTTATTGTTTTGGGTTTGTTTTGGATGATAGTTGATCATACTTTGATGTTCATGATACTATTGACTTATGCATATGTTATAATGGTGATACATATTTATTTGCATTAAGATTAATTTAGTTATGAGTATCATGTGGCTATATGGCTACATTTATTATGTATTTAATTCATGATTGATCAATATTTTTTATGATGTAATTGTTGTTATTAGTTTATGTGGATTATTGTTTGAAATGTCCTGGTGGGAGTGATAGTGCAATAGTACTCATTTGCGAGTACCCTGCTATGATGTGATTTCCTCTCACGATGTGTTTCATTGTTTGATATATACATATGTTGTTCGATAGTTTGTCTGATGCAAATTATAGGTATTGGGCATTGACTCCACCTATTTTTTCAATTTTGAGCGTTCCTTAAAACCCAATGGAAATGTAGTTGAAAATGGAGATGACAAATGGTCCCCCACCCTTTCCATCATCCTCAATGAGGATGAGTATCTGGTGGTCACCTCGTCAGTCTTGTTGTGGTCAGTGGTCCTACTTCCTAATCTTGATTAAGGTTTAGGTAATTGTTTGACATTTGGTTTTCTTGATTATTTGATGTTGTTGCATTTATGTATAGAAAGTTGAATGTGGTAATATTTAACAAATCCTAGGATTAATGTATGTATGTTTTATTTTAATCTTGCAACTTCCAAGAGTAATAAGTCAAATCATAGGGGGGGAGGATGTAGTGCCCCTCCGTGATTGGCATTTCACAGTGTTATAATTTTTTTTATGAGTTGTCTTGTTTAATAAAATTAAATTGATTTAGAAGGTTGTTTAATTGATTTGGAATTAAATAAATAACTAAATAAATCAAGATTGAAAATGGATATTTATGTGGGATTTAAATAATTTATTTATTAAATTAAATTGTTATACGATAAACTATTTTATAAATTAAGATGTGAAAAGATATTAAAATGAAATAAAACATTAAAATAAAATATTAAATTGGAAAGAGATTGGATAATCGGTTAAAAAAATTAAAAGATAGAAAAAGTGGAGTTTGTGCACATGCATGATTCCAAACTAATTGTTGAATGGAAACATGTTTTTATGAGTCGTTTGTTTTCTTTTTGTTTTCGATTTTTTTTTCCTTATTTTATCTTTTCGAGGGGATTTTTGGTTTGCAAGATGGAATTTTGGTGTTCGAATGAAAAAACTTGTTTGCAAGATTATTTTGTCAAAATAAGTATATTCAATTGATTTTTTTTTTAAGGATAATCTTTCTTTGGAAGATGTTTGTAAATTTTTTGGCTTTGGTTTGTTGAGGATCTTATACATTGTGTTTCAAAATTCTGGATTGGGGGTTTTTGGAGAAGGAAAAACTGTAGAAAAAGACTAATCTCAGCTTCAAGTTTGTCCTTGCTAGGCATTGGATTCTAGGTTGGTTGCATCTTTGTTCTTTATTTTGAAGCTTTGTGCTTTGCATCCAAACTCTACCTTGATTGTTTGGCTGTGACATATCTGCTCCCAAAATTTATCTAGTCTATGTTGTGATTTTTAAATATGTTCATAGCATTTGATTTATTTCTCGTGATTAGTTTTTGATTTATGAGCTTTTCTATATGTATATCGATTGTTTGGGATCCGAATGCTTTGTGCTTCAAATGCGATGTACTTCGATTGATTAGGATTCACTGAATAGTTATTGCGATTAGAATTTGGTTCCATGCATTTTCTTGAATTCTTTCCTATCCTCCAAATGTTTAGTTGGGTGCATTATGCTCTAACTTCAAGAGGGAAAATTCTTCTCCGACTGATAAGGCTAGGGCTGTGTCCTTATTAATTCTGGTTTATTTGTTTTCCCTAGCGCTATGCTTAAAATGTATTATGCACTAGATATTGATGTCATGCATCATTTGTTGAGATATTTTTCTTCATGGGCTCTAGCTTTGCAACCTATGAATGCATACCCATGTCCTAAAAATTCCGACATGATGATTCATGCAATATTTGCTATTTAAGCTAAACTGCCTATGTTTACTCCCTTGCATACATGCTCTCTAGCGCATAAAATTATTGTGTAGGTCTATCTTTCAGATTGTTTCATTAGCATCTTCAACATTCTCCATAGAACATGGTTTATGTTTAGAATGATGGAAATGGTTCACATCTTTTAGAACAATTCCTCTTAGAGCAATTTGGGAGATGAATTTAGATACAGTGTGGCAATCAGACTATATTCAAGAATTTTTAACAAATCTAATGCAATCACTAACTTCTCACTATGGTGGCAGATAATCAATGCCTTCCTTATTCCCTTTTGCAGCATTAAGTTAAAGTCTTGAGTCCAGAAATATCATGCTATTTTCATTTTCTTCCTTGCATATGCTCAATAAAGCATGGTCATTGCTATGACTTGACCATTGTCTTAGCTATTATTGGCTATTGATCCCATTTGGTCTGATGTTTATGCTTGTCATAGAGTCCTAAAATAGCACTATGAGCCATAGATTTCCATGAAACATATTTTTTAGTATTGATTTGAATAGCTATCCATTTAAAGATCTTTTTCTTTATAGGGATGAGTACTCACAACAGTGAATAGCTATCCCTTATATTTATTTGATAAATACTTATCATACAATGGTATTGAATGGACATTTTTAATGAATTGAAATATCATATGGTGAAGTATTCTTTATCAGTGAATGGAAATTGTCAAAAATTAGACATGAATATCTATCTAAGTGGTGAATCTTAGAACCTTGAGATAACATCGTAGCAGGAGGAAACTTAAACTATAGTTGAACTCTTGGAATAGTTAGAAATTTGGATATACTCAGTAGGTTTTGTAAATTCCCTTTTTCCCCACTTGGAACTAGTGAATAATTGGGTGTGGCTTAGGGACTTGATTTCGTTTGAGTTTTGATATCTAGAAAATGAATCCTTAAAGCTAAAGATCTATTTGGAAGAATCTAAACTTTATTATGAAGATCATAGCATTAAAACTGAAACTAATCCAATTGAAATAAAGAATATGTCTCTATATGTCTAAGGAGTGTTTACCTATCAATTTATTGTGCTTTATGAACCATCATACTTGTAGACATTGTTGTTTCATAATGAATTTAACATCTGATGAGTGGAGGGTTGTCTTGATAGCATATTGTATGAATTAGGAATAATAAGTAGTTTAGTTTCTTTATGTATGTAATATACAAAATATTAATAATGAAAGACGCTTGTGAAGAAGTACCTTAGGTTCTTAAGTAAAGTTCAAGTAGATTCCTAAACAAAATTATCCCAATCACGCTTTATGAAATATCCAAGTAGTATTTAGAAAGATTCTAGTTTACTTTATTTTCCAACTTCTCTCGTTAATTTTTTGTTTAATTTTCCTTTATATTAAGTCATTGCATTTAGGATTAGAATCCTTTCTCTTTAGGAAATAACAAGGAGATAAAAAATTGAATATATATAAATACAATTTATATCTACATGTATATATGTGTACATATATATATATAAATATTTATGTTTATATATATGTGTGTGGGTATATATATGTATATGTAAAAGTCTATATATATATATATTATATACTCATATTTTGACATTCAAAGTTCAATATTAGAAAGAGATGATTTCTGATAATTGTTAATGAGATTAGTGAAATAGAAAGTTAAAATTAAATGAAACTACTTGTATTTGAAAAAATGTAATCAGGATAATGGTGTGTGGATAATAGCAGATCTTAAGTGATATTCTTTAAAATATTGATTTAATCATATTCTCCTATAATTGAGTTGTGAATGGGTTGATTTTAATATTGTTGTCGTGGTTGTTTGATATTCGGTAAATCTGTAGTTTTTGTTTTATTTTGATATTGATTTTTATACGGAAGTAAAATTTGGTGAGTTAGCTTATTGTTTGAGTGGGGACCTTAATGTTAAGTTGTTGAGGTTGCTTCTAGAGGCTTAGGGGATAATTGATTGATTTTGTTTTTGTTGTGCAGTTTTGCACACATTTCCCACTAAAAGTAGGGACCCTCTCTTGGCTTGCCTTTTTGGCCCACTTCTATGGCTTGCCCCCTCTTTTGTGCTTATCTTTGAAAATCTTGGGATTTTTGTCTTTGGTGCTTACCTTAGTTGTGGGTGCCTTTGTGTTGAGTTCCTAGTGGTTTTGGAGTGTTGCGGATGTCCTCTCTGGGGTGGTCTTATTTTTCCTTCTATTTTTCCCCTTGGTGTTTTTGTTTGGTTCCTAAGGGTTGGTTTCCCCCCTTAGGTTTTCCTTGTTTTTTGTTGTTGTTTTTCCAGAGGCAGAACCGAGATGGGACTGAACTTTGAGCTTTGGCTAAGTTCTCAGTTATGTTCCCATTCCCATTTCGGCTCTGCTTCCTGCTCCCTTTCTTTCTTCTTTGTTTTGTTCATTTTCATCCTAAGGGTTGGTTTTCCCCCTTAGTTTTTCCTTGTTTTCCTTGTCTTTTGTTGTTGTTCTGCCGGAGGCGGAATTAGGATGGGACTAAACTTTGAACTTTGTCTACGTTCTCAATTTTGTCCTGTTCCCGTTTTAACTCCGATTCCCGCTCCCTTGCTTTCTTCTTCATTTTGTTTGTTTTCATCCTTCAGGTTGGTTTTCCTCCCTTAGGTTTTCTCCGCTTCATTTTTTCTCTTGTTTTTGGGAGTCGAAACCGGGATGGATTTGAACTTTGAACTTTGGTAAAGTTCTCGGTTATGACTGGTGCCTTCTCTTGCATTGAATAATATTGCATGGTTCTTGTTCTATCTTTCAAATCACTTGGAAATGTTTGAATACATCTTAGGTTTAGTTAGTAATGCTTGTGATTTAATGTTTGGAGTGTTGTAGCGATCCCTAGTTCATACTTTGGGAAGCTTCTTGATTATGGGAATGTTGTGTAAGGTCATACTGTGCCGCATATTCACATGCTTAGTTCAACTATAGATATTCATTCAGTCTTATTGAATGAATTCCTACAACCTAAAAATCTTTAACACCTTAGAAGATTTCACTATTTTCTACAAGATTGTTGGTATAGCCTAGGTCGACCAGAAATTAGTTTAAGGGATTGGTCCATTCTAGGTATTTCATCATTTGCATGCTTAATCTTACAAGTAGTGTTAACATTAGGACTTCTAAAACCCTCATCTTTTGTTGTTTCTTTTATCATTTGGTTAGAACTAGAAATTAAAGAATCACCATATCTTAAAATGAGATGATTTTAGAGCTTCCATTATTTTTACATAAGACCCCTTGTGATTACCAGTATTTTCACATTTTATCACTGAGTTTTTTCTACTGCATTGTGATGACCTGACACCCATGAGACCTTGGGGTTATCTCTTTGTTCATAGAGACCAACCTTTCAAGAGAGATATGATAACTTTTATTTTGTCTAAGTTGTTTCTATGCAGAAACACCAAACAATAGGATTGGTGCTAGAAGGAGGGCCTGAACAAGCAAGATGGAGAATTTTCTAAGCGCCATTTCTCCTGAGAAACTCAGAAGGAGAAGCGGATCTATACCAGGAGAAGAAGAAGAGTTTCAAGAATTGCCACCTCCAACTAGGTCAAGAAAGACTAGAAGAATGGAGGAGCCATCATCCAGTCCACCATTTCCACCATCCTCACTCTCATCCACCTCATCTTCATCTGATTCTAAGACTGGTTCCATTCCACAACCCCAACCAGTCATCCATCGACCATTACCACCTCCACCAATGTCTTTCTTGGTGAATAACCCATCACCTTTGACGTTCAACAACTACAATGTTATGCCCAAGAACCCTGAGCATTTTTTCTCCAAGTTTCATACAAATGACCCAAATAGGATGATACAAGACCACATTAGGATCTTTTAGACTTGTTTGAGAGATAGAGGGAATAATCATGAGGATGTTGTGAGCATAATTCTTCCATATTCTCTAGGAGAGGAGGCCTTTTATTGGTATAACCATTTACCTGTTGCATCCATCTCTAATTGGGCTGAGCTTGAGGTTGCATTCCTACTAAAATTTAAGATTCCCATTAGTGCTAATGAGCTATATATGCAGTTTACTGGGGTAAAAAGAGAGATTAATGAGCATATAGGATCATTCAACAACAGGTTCCATTGAGCATAAACTATACTTCAAGCACCTTATGCTGGAAATGAGGACACTTTTCTAGAGGTCTACTTTGAAGCCCTTGATAGTCTTACCTCCACCTTCCTTAAGTGGAGAACTAATCCCCAAACTACCTTGCTCACTACATATACAGAGGCTATTAAGGTCAATACAGACCTGAGACAACACTTGTCTGGACCTCTGCCATCTTTGGAACCAGCTACTCATCCAAGCCAAGTCCAATCTCTCAACTAGGCTCTGACCAATCACATGCCTATCATGAATTATATTCCACAGTTGCCTCTGGTCCTTCACCTGAGTCACCCAATAAACTAGGTCCAACCAATCCCCGGTTATCCCCAAAAAAATGCTAACCATCCCCTCCATTCATAGTCACAAGCTAGTTTCCCTACATATTTGCAAAGCTCGAAAGTTTTGAATCAGTCTACTAGTTTTGGAGGAGTGTTAGGATACTCCCCAAACACTGTGAATCCAATCCCTTATAACAATATTGATAAAGAAAGGTTAGATGAGATAACCGAGAAAGTGAAGAAGCTAAACACGGAGGTAACCTACTTGAGGAACCGACATAATCAACTCCAAGCTAATCAGAAGAGCATGCAATCAAGTTATAATAGAGGACAACACTATGACAGAAATCAAAAATTTGAAAGAGGACAAGTTCTGGTCAGAGCTTTGATAGAAATCAACAAGGTGGACAAGGATTTGAAAGAAGACAGCCACCTAGATAGAATAGGTCATGGAACACTAGGCCTAACAATGGAGGAGTCCCCACTCCACTAGATCAACCTTCCAATCTAGAGAAACCTCTAGGTGGTGTGTACTTAGCAAAAGCCTCTTTGTATGGATGGTGTAGGATTCATAGGACAATTCAACACTCCGAGTTTGGCTGTCCTGAATTTCAAATTGCTGCTTCCATTTTTCAATATGAAGTTGAAAACAACTTCATCGACCAAGAATTGGTGCCCTCAAATCCTTATGATTCCCCAGTTTTGGTGTTGAATCATGCTCCTTTCCCAAGGGATGATGAGAATGAACTGGAAGAGGAATACAGTAGCTAGAATGGGGAGGCTAAATAAGTGCTCAATGAAGATGAAATCTCTCAGCTATTTGATGAAGAAACTGAGAATGATAATGGCCCATTGGATGCAATGGAGGTTGATGTTGAAGAGGTGCAAAGTTTTCAGCAACTTGTCAGAAAGTATGATCTGATGAGCAAGCCCCACAGGAATACACAAGCTGGAGGACCATTTACTACATCTGCCCCTCCACACAATTTTTCTACTCCACCAAATCCACATGCCAATAAAAATCCATCTTACCCTCAGGTGCCAACACAATACCTCTCAAAGGAAGGACAACTAGATGTTTCCAAAGGAAGCAATTCTAATGCAACAAAGGATAGAAAGATTGGTCATTCTAAGGAGCTCCACACTAAGATGAATGTGGAACAACTGGGAGAATATGTCACTGAGGAACTCAGAAAAGTGAAGGTGAGTCTTTCTGCTTTTGAGTTATTAAGAGTTCCTAAAATCAGAAATGTAGTACTAGGGTCCTTTAATTCAAGTATAGCAACTCAAGGAATATCAACCAATGAGGCAATTGCAAGGCCTCCTAGTTCACAAAAACCCAAAGGTCCTAGTCAATCACAACTCAGGGATAGGGATAAAGAAAAAGATAAGGGTCAAGTTGCACAAGCTGACTCACAGTTTAATTTATTCCAAGGCAAAATAGAAACCCCTCCTTTTCTGATTTCTATTTGTATATTTGGTAAAAATATACACAATTGCCTGCTGGATTCAAGGGCATCCACAAATGTTATGTCATTTTCTGTTTGTAGGGCTCTTGGCATTACCCCTGTAGCCTCTCAAAATAAGTTTACCCAATTGGACAAAACAGAGGTGAATATAGTAGGAGAACTAAACATGATTCCCATGCAAGTTGCCTCAGATCCTAGAGTACAACAATCCTAACACTTATGGTCTAATCTTGGGTAGAGATTTCACTAAGGCACTAAATGGATACACATCCATAGATCATTCTCACATGTGGCTCCCCTAGAAAGGAGTCCCAAATCAGATCAGAATTGAGAGAGAACCTAGAATGAAGTATGTCATTACTAAATATCAGAATACTTCAAATGAGATACTAGTATCAGAAGTTAGTATGGGGAACTATCTCCTAGCCTCCCCTACTTCAGACATAGAGGAAATCTTGATGTTTCAAAGCTCTTATGGTGAATCCATATAAGAATCCAGCAGCTCTGAAGTGCAATTTGAAAAAATGGAGGAACTTAGTGATCAGGAAGATAAACAACTCAATCCGTTAGATAACTTCCAAGTGTTTATCCGAAAATGTGTAGAAGATCAAATTCAACTGGGTAGAAATATGAACTTAGAGGAATTTCTTCTTCCTAATTGGTGTAGAGTCCATAATGCTCCTCAGTCTGAACTGGAATGTTGCTTCTATCAAACTGTAGTAGAACATATACAAAGGCACATTAACACAACCCCAAATGTTGGGTCAAACATATAGAGAATTCAAAATAGACAAAAGGGGAAGGATCCAAAACTTCCAAAAGATCCTCTAAGTGGAAACAAGGACAAAGGTATCCCAAGAAAAGCAGGAGCGACATTAAGGTTTGATGGATCCAAATCCAAGCAAGGTGCTGGAGCAGGGCTTGAGCTGATCAGTCCTAAAGGTAAAACCTATTTTGCTTCTCATAGGCTCCAATTATAGTTCACTAACAATGTAGCTCAGTATAAAGCTCTAGTGCATGGGATATTGATGGCATTGAGAAAGAAAGTTAAAATTCTAGAGGTGTTTGGGGATTCTGAGCTAGTGGTTAGGCAAGTTAGGAAACAATACTCATGTCATGACAGAAGGATGGCGAATTACAGACATGAAATATGTGATCTTATTGAAGGATTTGATGCCTTTAACATTCAGCTAATACCTCAAAGTAAGAATCAGACTGTTGATTCTCTAGCACAAGTAGCAAGTACATTACAACCTTTATCACTTTCAGGCTTAAGGAAGTTCATTGTGGAACTTGTTCTAGTGCCCTCAGTGCCTGAAAATGTTACAAATTTTTAAGTATTTGAAGATGATAAACATATTCTTGATTTTATCACTACCTGTGATGTGTTTGCTTCTCAAGTAATTGGTGAGGTTGAGCCTCAGGAGGAGAAAATTGACCTAGAAGGGGTCCTCAATCTGAAAATTAATATCATCCAAAGAGGCATGGTGCAATTGGAAAGGATCTTTGATTTGGATAGGATCAGAGATCAAGAGCAGAAAATGAAAAGGGAATCCCTCAACTGTCAGTGTGAAACATACAATATGGGGACCCAAAGTGATGTCAAGAATGTCTTTATTGGTAAGGTGTGCACTCCAAAGGAGAGGAAAGGAATTATTATGCCTTGCACACATATTAGGATGTGATAGCCTGGAGTTATGATGACTTAAGGACATATGACACTTCGATCATTACACATACTATCCCCCTCAAGTCAAATGTTAAGCCATTCAGGAAAAGATAGAGACCAATTAATGCTTTGCTGGAACCCATCATTTAGAAGGAAGTGCAGAAGCTACTCTCAACACAAATCATATTTCTAGTAAGACATTCAACATGGGTTGCAAACTTGGTCCTGGTTAGGAAGAAAAATGGAGAAATCAGACTATGTGTTTATTTTAGGAACCTGAACAGAGCATCAAAAAAGGATAATTATCTAGTCCCTTGATTGGATGAGGTGCTTCAAGTTGTCAATGGATCTCAAATGATTTCCTATCTAGATGGGTACTCTGGATACAACCAGGTCATGGTCCAGTATGAGGATAGGCATAAAACTGCCTTCACTACAAAATGGGGAACCTTTGCTTACCAGAGAATGCCCTTTGGATTAATCAATGTTGGAGCTACATTCCAAAGAGCTATGGACATCTCCTTCAAGGAAATCATTGTAAAGTGCATAATCATCTACATGGATGATTTGATAGTATTTTCCAAGAAGAGAAGTGATCATGTTGCAGATTTATGCAAAGTATTCCAGAAGTGTAGGGAATTTGGTATTTCACTTAATCCAAAGAAGTGTATCTCTAGAGTCATTGAGGGGAAGGTGTTAGGACATGTTATTTTAGCACAAGGTATTTTGATTTATCTTGAATGAGTGGAGGCTATACTAAAAATTCAACCCCTTGCAAGCAAGAAAGAAATGAAGTCATTCTTTGGCAAGATTAACTTTGTCAAAAAATTTATCACTAGATTTGCAGAAATAATCAAGCCATTGAATGCCATGTTGAAGAAAGAAGCAAAGGTTGAATGGAATACAGAGGCTAAAGAAGCATTTGTAGAAATCAAGAGAGCTATTATTGAGGCCCCTGTTTTGGAAAGTCCTAATTATGCTAAGCCAATCTACATCTATTCATTTGCTTTTGATCACTCCTTTGTGGGCTTGTTGACACAAAAGTCTAATCAAGGGAATGCACATCCCATAGCATTCATGAGTTCACCTTTGAAATATGTTGAGCTAAGGTATCCTAAAGTTGAAAATCAGTCTTATACCTTGATCCAAATAGTGAAGGAGTTTAGGCACTATATATTGAGAAACAAGGTCTTTTCTATAGTCCCTGATCCTGCAGTCAAGCTGGTGTTGATGCAAAATGAGTTGGGTGAATGTAGAGCCAAGTGGGTGACTATGCTACGAGAATATGATATTGAAATTCGACCCATGATGTTGGTAAGAGGGTAGGGACTGACCAAGATAATGTCAGAAATGGGTCCTGACCTTGTTTCCCAACATTATAATCTTGAAGATGTTTCTCTGGGGGGCTGGTATGATAGCATTATCTACTACCTTTTGAATTAGCAATGTCCCAAACACCTTAATTCAGTACAAAGGAGAGCTCTACGTTTGAAGAGTGGTAGTTTTATGATGAAGGGAGTTATCTTATACAAGATAAATCATGAAGGTGTCTACTTGAGATGCCTAGGGAAGGAAGAGGCAAGGAAAGTAATGACTGAATTTCATGATAAATATGGCATGAGCCATGGTTCAACACCTTCCACTGCAAATTAGATCCTGAGGGAAGGCTATTATTGGCCTACCTTTTTCAAGGACACACATCACCACATGAGAACTTTCCATGTGTGTCAAACTACAACAAGCAGAGAGAGGTGTGCAACTCTTCCACTTCGGCTTGTCATAGAGGTAAAACCATTTGCACAATGGGGAATGGACTTCATAGGTCCAATTAACCCATCTTCATCTGTAGGCCACATGAACATTCTTACCATAATTGATTATTTTACTAGGTGGACTGAAGCTCTTGATTGCAAACAATGTACTTCTGAAGTAGTAATCAATTTCATGGATTCAGGTATTATCAATCGCTTTGGTTGTCCATTAGCTATAGTGTGTGACAATGGTTCTGCATTTGCATCATTAAAGTTTTCTAATTGGGCTTATGACCATGGAATTTCCATAGAATTTGCATCTAATTACTATCCACAGGGGAATGGTTTTGCTGAGTCTTCAAATAAAAACCTGTTGAAAGCCATCCCAAAACTACTAGAAAAGAACCCCAAGGATTGGCATACCCAGCTCAAATTTTATCTTTGGGCATACCACACTAGACATAAAACATCCTTGGGAACCTCTCCTTATCACTTATTGTATGGCTTGGAACCTATCTTTCCCATCTAGCTGAAGATCCCCACCCTACAATTCATCAATGAATATTATGATGAAGAGGATAAGCATGAAGCCCACATAACTAAATTGTTACACCTCAAGGAGAGAAGAGATGAAGCCTTAGAAAACTTTGCCAAACATTAGGGCATAGTGAAAAGATGGTTTGATAGGAGAGCCAAGATGAAACCCTTTAGAATCTCTGACTTGGTTCTCTACTGGGATAAAGCCCATGATAAAAAGGGGGAGCATGGAAAATTTGACAAACTTTGGCTTGGCCCTTATCAGATTGCATGAATTCTGGGAGATAATGCCTTTCATTTGAAAACCCTCACTGGAGGAGATATCCCACTACCTGTTAATGGGTAGTACTTGAAGCACTATCTTCAATCTTGAGCTGTTCTCAGCTCTGTCCTTGTACATGAGTAGATTAGGTTTCCTTTTTGTTGTTTTGCTTGCTACTTTGTTTCGGTTTCTTTTGGTTTTTCTCTGCTTGTTTGCTGCTCCAGTTTTTTCTTACTTTGGTCTGCTTGGGTTGGTTTTCCTTGCTATTCTATGCTTTTTGGGGTTGTCCTACTTTCCTTTGGGCTTGTTGCATCTATACAACTAGTTGCTTGTCTGGGGCTGCTCTGGGATTTCTTTTACAAACTCTTATCATCTTTTTAGAGTCATTCAAACTGGTAGATTTCCTTCATCCGATGTTGCATGAGCTAGGAATTAGTGTCACTTGACTAAGTTGAATTCTGAAATACATTTGGGTCTTATATCTCCACACAAATCTTAAGATTTCTAAGGTTGCATATGATCTTTAGGAGGTATGACTGGGTGAAAAATCTTAAATTTTGCTCCAGTGCCACTGTGGTTCTCATCCTTGAGTGTGGGATTCATTGCCTGCAAGGTGAAAAGGTAAAGCTTTAAAATAAAATCTCAAAAGAGAATATCAAAAGAAAAGAAAATATTGAAAATAAAAAATGTTCACCTTTCCAAGGGTATCCTAGTATCTCTACCGGGGCTATGGATGCTTGACTAGCAGTGAGGCTCTATCTAGGTTGCTTTTGGAGTTAGAATCCTTAGGTAGCCCTTTCAGACTGAGTTTGGTCCTTCTTGCAACTTAGAAAAGGGAAATGAATGCATATGCACACACTTTGACCCTGGTATAGGAAAGGTTGGCTTGTTAGTGATTTTTGAAACCTCATCTATTTGTAACCTGACGCTTGGAGTGAAACCAGAGATTCTGAGTTCTTGATGCTAGTTTTTCATCAAAATACTCTTTCCCTAGTGGAGTCACCATTTGTTGTGTAGTTTTGTAAACATGCCCCACTGAAAATAGGGACCCTCTCTTCACCTGCCTTTTTGGCCCACTTTTTTGGTTTTCCCCCTCTTTTGTGCTTATCTTTGAAAATATTGGGGTTTTGGTCTTTGGTGCTTGCATTGTTTGTGGGTGCCTTTGTGTTAAGTTCCTGGTGGTTTTGGAGTCTTGTGGATTTCCTCTCTGTGTTGGTCTTATTTTTCCTTCTATTTTTCCCCTTTGTGTTTTTGTTTGGGTCCTAAGGGTTGGTTTTTCTCCCTTAGGTTTTCCTTATTTTCCTTATGTTTTGTTGTTGTTCTATCGGAGGTGGAACCGAGATGGGACTGAACTTTGAACTTTGGCTAGGTTCTCGGTTCTATTCTCGTTCCAGTTCCGGCTCGGCTTCCCAATCCCTTGCTTTCTTCTTCACTTTGTTCATTTTTTTCCTAAGGGTTGGTTTTCCCCCTTAGGTTTTCCTCGTTTTCCTTTTTTTTGTTGTTGTTTTGCCAGAGGAAAAACTGGGATGGAACTAAAATTTGAACTTTGGCTAAGTTCTTGGTTCTATTCCCATTCCCCTTTTGGCTCCACTTCTCGCTCCCTTGCTTTCTTTGTCATTTCATTTGTTTAATCCTTTGGGTTGGTTTTCCTCCCTTAGGTTTTCTCTGCTTCATTTTTTCCTTCGTTTGTTAGAGCTGAAACTAGGATGGATCTAAACTTTGAACTTTGGTAAAGTTCTCGGTTCGATTTTCATTCTTGTTCCGGCGCTGCCTCCCGCGTTCTTGTTTTTCCCGCTATTTTGTTTATCTTCGGCCTTTAGGTTGGTTTCCCTCCCTTGGGTTTCCTTTGGTTTGCTTTTCTTTCATTTTGTCGAGGCCGAAACAGGGATGGAATTTGGCTTTGATCTTTGGAAAAGTTCACGGTTCGGTTCCAATTCTGGCTCCACTTCCTATCTCTTTGTTGTTTCGTTGTGTTTGAATTTCATTCCCGTTCAGGCTCCACTTCCACCAGGGTTGGTTTTGTTTCTACCTTCACCTCCGCCTATTTTCCTTTGGTTCTCATTTTGGTCCCCATTCCACCTCCACTTCTATCAAAGTTGGTTTTGTTTCCGCCTCCACCTGTTTTCCTTTGGTTCCCATTTTGGTCCCTGTTCCACCTCCACCGAGGTTGGTTATGGTTTCATTCCCGCCTATTTCCCTTCCTTTCCCATTCCCATTCCATCTTCACCTCCGCCTCCACCTATCTTGTGTCTGTATCCCAGTTCTGCTCATGCCTCTGCCTCTGCCTGTCTTTGGTTTTGCCTCCACCTAGGTTTATGCTTGATTCTCTTACCTTAGGAACTCTATGGACATGCATGGATTTTGGTGATGTATTGAGGATTAATGGAGGCCCATTTGATTGTAGGTTGGATTGAGTTGGGATTGTTGGGTGTACTTTGAAGCTTTGATGAGATTTACAGGTGTAGTCAAGTGTACTTTGTGGCTGCTATCATGAAACCCATCCCTGCACGCAAGGTTGATGTATTTGGTGTTCATTGATGGCGGGCATATTTGGTTGGTGGATTCAACCTAGTTTTGTTCGATCTGGGCCGTTCATTTTCCCAACTCGGGTCCGATTGGTGGCTCGTGTTCCTCCTATTTTTGTGCATGTTGTTGTTCACGCAGGTGAATTCTGATGGGGGTCCTTGCTGCATTCAATGTTGGATGGTGATTTATTGTTTGTTGTCAGGGCCGATTTGATTGGTGGCCGAGCTTCTTTGTAACCCTAGCTCTATTTCACGTAGGCATGTTTCTATAAGTATGGCACTCTGCCTCTTTTGTAAAGGTTCAGTTCAGATTAGCTGACTAGGCCAAAAGACTTGTAAGCAATAGATTTAGCAGTAGAGTAGCATGTTAGAAGATGAGAAGTTAGTTTTTACATTTCAAGCAAGTGTTGTAATAGACTGGAATTGTTGCAAATGTGATGATTTAATACAAAGTGCAGACATTGTGTTATGACTAGTGCCTTCTCTTTCATTGAATAATCTTGCATGGATCTTGATCTATCTTTCAAATCGCTTGGAAATGGTTGAATACATCCTAGGTTTAGTTAGTAATGCTTGTGATTTAATGTTTGGAGTATTGTAGTGATCCCTGGTTCATAATTTGGGCAGCTTCTTGATTGTGGGAATGTTGTGCAAGGTCAACTTGTGCCTCATATTCACGTTCTTAGTTCAACTATAGATATTCATTCAGTCTTATTGAATGAATGCCTACAACCTAAAAATATTTAACACCTTAGAAGATTGCACTATTTTTTGCAAGATTACAACTATAGCCTGGGTCGACCAAAAACTAGTTTAAGGGATTGGTCCATTCCAAGTATTTCTTCATTTGCATGGTTAATCTTAGAAGTATTGTTAACATTAGGACTTCTGAAACTATCATCTTTTGTTGTTTCTTTTATCATTTGGTTAGAACTAGAAATTAAAGCATCACCATATCTTAAAATCATATGAGTTTAGAGCTTCTAGCATTTGTACATAAGACCCCTTGTGATTACCAATATTTTCACATTTTATCATTGATTTTGTTCTGTTGCATTGTCATGACCTGACACCCATGATACCTTGGGGTTATCTCTTTGTTCATAGAGACCAACCTTTCAAGAGAGATAGGATAAATTTTATTTTTTCTGAGTTGTTGTTGTGCAGAAACACCAAACAATAGTTTTATGTATGTCATTTGAGATGGTTGGTATTCCACTTGAGATAAATTTGTGAGGGTTTATCCATGCATTGATTGTTCATTATATGGTTGGTTATTGTGTGTGCAAGATGGTTCATGTCTTGCCTTATGAGAATGTTCATGTGGTTTTGTGAATTGTGCATGTTGCCTTTTCCCCATATGTGTGTTGGGTCTTCTAGTTCTTGTAGGAGGAGTGGCTCTCAAGTGGGGCCCAGGGCCCACAAGTGGCCTCCAGGACAACCCATTGAGAGTTGGATTAAACAAGTGATAACATGTAATTAATTAATCTTGGGATTGGTTCTTCACACATTAATAAGATAATTGTTGTTGTCCCATTCATAGTCCTGTGTGCTAGTACAAGCTTAGGATGAGTTGGGAGGCCATTAGAGGTGTCGGGGCCAAGGTGGTTGCTAGGAGATCCTCATTGGTATGACTAGACATCCTTGTTCCCAGGAAAGGATGATGTAGTCCACATGGGTATCACTTGGGGGCTAGGGTCTTGAGTTAGTAGAGGGGTTGGAATACCAGGACAACCCATTATGATACCATGTGATGACACTCTTCCCTATGGAAACCTAGTATTCCCTATTCATGTGTTCCCCTTTTTTGTTTGGATACCTCTAGAAGCGAAGTCACTATTATGTTAAGTTTTGTGGTATTTTTATGTTGGAGTCATGTATGCCCTCTTGTGTTGTGCTACTATTTTTTTTACTGCTTTGGTGGTGAGACCTTATCATTATCCCCTAGAATGGGGGGTGGACCTTAGGGTTCCACATGGTTGGGTGGAACATTATATGCACTCCATTGGGTTTTGAGATAATGTTAATGGGCATGGATGTTGTATCTCATGCAGAGTTTCCAGATCTTGCACCAGGCTTGAAGATAGCATTGATGTTATGTAATGTAATCATTTTAGTTGTATCTTATCATGTATTTGATGTATCCCTACCACTATTATAAGGGAAGCTTTGATGTAAACTTGTAAATAGTGTAATGATCTACCACATGTATGGGGAGTTGTATATGTATTCATTGGTTCGTATTTTATGCTCTTGAATGGTGTTGTATTTATGGAAATATATATATTTAATTCTTTTGTTGCAATGGATGTAAATGAACCCTTGTTATTAGCTATTTTATGATGTATGTTAGATTGGATAGTGGATATATTCTTAATGTAGTCATGATACCCTAAAGGACATAGTTAGTTCATATGTACATATAGTTTACTATCTATGTAATTTTTAGCATGTTCTATATGTTGATTCACTTTTTTTTTGATGGTTTTGTGATGGGGCATTACATTATATTAATCAATAATTAAATTTTATTTGTTGCATGAGGGAAACTTTAGCCAAGAACTTGAGCTCAACTATGATTTGTGTGCTTTAAATTAAGAGAAAAAAAATAAGACCAACTAATGAAAATGGTCTAAAATTTGTATAGGATGTAGTTATTCCTAAAATTCTTCTCAATGAAAATTGTTAAAGTTAGTGAATGATTCTTAGTTGATTGGAAACTTAAAAGTTGAACAACTTATAATTTCCTCATTGCAACAAAATATATCTACCATCCTCATTGTAGATGCAATGCAATAGAAATATCAATATTTTATATTTATAGAAACATCATCTTTCTTTTAATACTTTGTGAAATACACCTTAGAGAGGATACATCTATTACAAATATTCCTTCAACTTAAAAATGTTCTTCCACTCTCTTGGGACTTGCTATTTTCCTCATGCTTATTATTTCACAAAAAATTCAAATGAACCAGACTATGGGTAGAATGGATCCTTAGAGGATGGTTTGAAATTTCATCAAAATTAATAGTGAGCCAAGGTTGTTTCTACCAGAGTATAATTCAGTGTGGGGCACTATACAACAAATTTTGAAGTCCTACCAAATACCTAAATGGCTAGATAGTTTACTCCACCAATGATTCTTCAACCCAAACTCATCAAACTATGAATCAGAAATGTATTTTAATTCTTTATGTAGAAAGACAAACCATGATCTTTCCTTATGTTCAAACTGTATTGTGTATCAATTGTAGGATTTAAGGGGATCAATATGAGATATACTTGCAATATCTTATTTTAACATTTAATATCTATGATTTTAGTTATATCAACGTGTTTCATTATTAATGGTTGAAAAAAGATGTTTGGGTCAATTATATATAGAGTTTATTTTAATGTGTAATATATTTAATGGTAAAATGGTTATTATGTAAATTTGTAATAGTGGAATTTTGAGTTTATCTATTCATGGGAGGATACAACCTAGATGAAATCTTTATTTCCATAGCTTCCAAGAGGAAGCTTGAGACTAGAGGGGGAGAATGTGAGGCATAGCTAGTATTATTCTAGAGATTTTGATTTAAATTCATATTTACATAGTTTGGTGTTTTGGATATGGTCGATGTTGAGATTTTTGTTTAGGGATATTATTATGGACATAAATATTTTATATGTATAGTTATTTTCTTAAAAATTAAATAATATGTTCATTTAATAAAATAACTCGATTATGAAGTATTATGGTTATATGTATAAATTCCACAAAATAATTATTTTTTAATGATTATTTTATGTTTATATTTATTATTTTGGCTATAATTTCTAATATGTACCAATGTTTCTGGTGATATGTTTTAGGTGGGCAATCTAGGTTCCTTGAGAGTTGGAGAAAAAATCCAAATGCTAATGTTTATTATTGGTTTTAATTTTTGTCAAGGGGCTTTAATGTTTGAGTGTATTTTGATTTTCTTGTCCATTTATTAATGGATGGAAATATGTTTTTGAATTCTCTTTTTATTTGGATATTATATTGAGGGAAATTGAAGAGTTGAGAGTTATTTAATTTTAAAGAGGGAATTAGAATGGTTGGGGGGGAAGAGGGAATGAGAGTGTTATAGATTGGTTTCCTCATATTCTATTTATTAATTTCCTCTTTGGGGAGAGGAGGGGAAAATAGGATGGAGATGGTTGGAATTGACTGTAGGATGTTCTTGGATATTAAAAGAATTAGATACTTGGTTCAGATTATTTGGGTTGATCCTAACTTGGAAAACCAATGTATGGTCTAAATATTATTGGAAATCTTTGTGTTGTTGTTAAAGTTCTTGTTAGTGTGTTATTGCATTGTAAAGAGTGTTGTTATATTTATTTCATGTGGAGTCTTGTTTGGGTAGTAAGGGTGATGGGTGTAAATAAGGAGTTGATCTCACCTGAGGGTTGAGAGCCTCCTTAGTTTGGAGTTGAGGAGGGTGTGGAGCCTCTATTAGGGATTTGTGATAAAAAGAAATGTTTAAAATGGTGCTATGATCTGGATAGTGTATGGAGAATGGAAGAATGGGTTGATACAATGGCGTGGAGTGTGTTGGATGTTGGAAAGTTGCAAATGGAGGGGTTGGTTTTTAGATGGATGGTAATGGTTTTTTGTGGAAGAATGAAGTTGTATGTTGAAGATGAGAATAAATTTTTGTTCCCCAAGAGGGAAGGGAAACCCCCTTCTCCCCTTTTACAAGAATTTCATGATTAGAATTCTATGTTTGTGAGTCCATGTTTACGTTTTCTATGGTTTTAATCTGTGTTGGGTGTTTGGATTTTGTCTCCCACTTAGGGGTGGACTTGATTTCTTTAGTCCTATGGCTGGGAGGAGAGAAAGACTAGATTTCTATATTCAATGTTTACATATTTACTAATTTAATATAAATGTTTGATTTAGTTCAAAGTTGTAGATTAAACAAAAGACCTTGGTTGAAAGAATTTTTTTTTTTTAGTGATTAGGCTTTATAGTTCAAGTAATTTGTTCATCTTGAATTATGCAATTATTTGTATTATGGATGCATAGTTTCTCAACTAGTTTATGTGTCATCATAGGAATGTAATTTAAAGTTTGAGAAAACACTAGATTTAATTGTTATTATATTTTAGCTTGTAAAAATTTGATAGAATTTTGTTGATTCATTAATGATTCTGTTTGTATAATGAGATTTCTATTCCTTGATGGTGAACACTACAAATAGCATTATTAGTTGATACCTATATGTATTAATTCATAGAGTAGGAAATAATGATCAACAAATAATAAGGTTAGTAATGTCATCATGAGAATTTTATGTGAAATAGAATAACTATGATTGCCACAACCCCATTATGTTTCTATGGCTGACTTTGGTCAGCTATGTTTGCCATAGATCGCAATCATTACAATATTTTTTCCTTTATAATAGTCATTATTGATCAAATATATTGTTACACACATTTATTTGTAATCATCTTGTTTAATTGTTTCAGATATAATTTTTACTATGTTTTATAGTAAAAGAGATTAAATATAAATTCTCAGCAGTTCTTGTGTCCATTAATAAATGAATAAAATGTTGTCAATTATCAAACAATTGAAATAATAAAGTTTAAGTTATAAATTTTGCTTACAAATTAGTATCAAATATGTACGTTATATGTATCTTCATTAACTAATAATAATGGAATTCCTTAGTGACCTTTGCATTTTGTTGTTATCATAAGCATGTCCTTTGTTAATATTAATATTTCTAAATTCGCTTTTGTAAACTCGATTATTGGATTAGTAATGAAAAAAGAATTAACTTATAAAAATAATTCTTTTTTTATTTGTTGCATGTAGGACTCCATCCTTATCATTATTAATTCCATATAGTATATACAAATTATTAATCAAGTGTAAGTAGTTTATCATTCATTTATTTTTTCATTGGTTATCTCTTAAATTTAGTTATTTAGTTACAACTTATTAGTGTTTTTTAGAAAGGGAATTATAGACATTCCCTATATAGAATAAGTAACATAGGGAAATGGAGGGGAAGACATCCAAAACTTCTATACTATCTCCAAATTTTTGAATGGGGAAGAGGAATAAGAAAATCCAAATAATGAAGGAGAACTAGAATTAAATAGTGATGATTGTAGTATAGATAGTGATGAAGTCTTGGAAGCATGGATGTAAAATAAACTAGAGTTAACATCCCAGAGATTTTATGGATTACACTGAGTATTCATGGTTGAGAGTCATCCCAAAGAGTTTTTGGATACCTTGAAAATGGATAAAATGGGAGAATACTAGGAAGAATTGGTTGTGGTATTAGATTTTGAATTATTGACAAAATATGAGGACCTATTCCCTTGGACTTTCACAAAGATGAAGGGAATTAAGGAAGAAGTTGGTACTATGAAAATTGAATAAGGGAAATCTTTTGGAATTTTAGAGAGTCATATTTACACAAAACCAAATTGGAACACATCCGATAAAATATAAGAAAACTTCACAATCATGAACACATAAAAAAGACAATACATGGCTATTCAAAAAAGACACTGGAACAACACTGGATAGGCACTCTATCATAGATGTAATAAAAGTGGTACAAACCAAATAATCCAAACCTAAAACTCTTAAAAACTATATCATATTGTATTAGAATGTATCATATTATACCTTAGATAGATATTAAGCACCAAAAAAATTTAGTCATAGAATATCAATGGGTAGAAAAGGGTGGGAAATGACTAGAAACAACTATAGTTACAGTGCCCCATAATTTTCATTTGCCTTTTTGATTGCTACTTGGATGCATTGGACATTATGATACTTAGATGATTATGACTCTATGATACTATTTGATGACACATGGATATTGTGATACTGTGATGCTTAGATATGATGATACTTGATGATATAGTTATATCTGATGTTATGATTATATCATGTTCAATAGATCAATTTAATTGTTATGTGAGTTATCCTTGATATGAGTACTATGCATTTATTGGATGTATGTTTTAGTATGATTTGATATCAGTTATTGTGAGTCGATGTATTGGTGAAGGGGAACAGGATCGTATAACTTGCTTGCAAGTGCCATGCGATGCTATAAATTTCCATTCATGATGTGATTAACTATTTTCCCTATGCACATGTTCGACCATGTGATTTGTTGCAGGCTACAAGTACCAGGCATCAACTCCATCTGAATTGCTAGGTTTGATTGTGCCTCATACCCAATGGAGGTTGTTGATCCAAAGTTGGCATCAGATTCCCCATGTCGAGCCATCATCCATGATGAGGGTGAGTGTCTATTTTTCATTCCCAATTCATGTGGATCATTACTCTTGTACTTGTATTGTATTATGCATTTGATGTACTATCCTCTTGTGTTCAAGGAGAAACTACTATTCTTGATGTAATATTGCAACATTGTAACTTATTGTAGAAATTTTATTGTATTTGATCAAGTTAATGATATTGAATTGAATGGTTTCTATAGAGGATTCATTGTGATAAATCATGTTACTTTGATGTTAGAAAGTTGAGATATATGTTTTAATTCAAGTGAGTATTTTGGCCAACGTACTGTTATGCCTTGCATAACCACCCCATTTTAGTTTTGGTAAAAATGAGTCCCCCTTTGTTTTTGTTCGTCCTTCGTGTTTTTTTCGGGACTTAGGATTTGTTATTTTTCCTCCTAAGTCTTTGTTTTTATTCTATCTAGCGGAAGCAAAACCGGAATGGAATCTGAATGCAAACCTTTTTTCAAGGTTCCCTCTCCTGATTTGGTTTTGATTATGCTCTTGTTTGTTTTCCTCTATTGTGTCTTGATATTTCATTTGGGACATGCTTTGCCTTGGTCCTGCCTCCTTTTTTTTTTGCTATTTCCTTGTGTTGTTATTTTCTTGTTGGCGGAATCAAATCCAGATCAGAAACTAAACTCGAAAATTTTACAAACTTCTAAGTTTGGTTCCTGTTTCACCTTCGCCTCTTCCTTTGTGTTTTGTTCCTTTGTTTTGTTGTGGGTTTGGTTCTTTTTGTCCCAATCGTGCCTTGTTTTCTCTTCCCATTTCTTTTGTTCATTTCATTTTTCTTTGTCTTTGTTGGGAGCAGAACCAGAATCAGAACCAAATTGGGAACTTTGGAAAATGTTCCCTATTTGGTTTTGGTTCTGATCCTGCCCCCTTTTCCCTGTGTTATTTTTCCCTATTGTGAAACTAGAGCCTAAATTAAAGCGGATGAGGAACTTTGGTAAAGTTTCTTGTTCTCTCCTAACCTCGATTTCGTGCTCGATTTACTTCTGATGTACATGATATTTATGAAATCGTTCTTTCTTTAATTTCACACTTGACCAACTGCATTAATTGCATTAATCACTACCTCCTCACACATGTGAAATGACTCTTAAACCTTAATCAAGGTTAATTGGCACATTATTACTATTACCTAAGTTATTTTTGTGAACTAGAGTAGATAAAGCGAAAAGAGGAGCACTATCTGGTCAAAGGCCAAGAATTTGCAAGGAGATTTGGATCAAGTTTTCATCCTATTTGGTAGCATTTGAGGTAGGTGGGTTTTCCCCATTTCAATTTTTTGCGTTTTGTTTCCCATCTCATTCTTCATTGTGTTCTTCGTGCATTCGTGAGAACTTTCTCATAGACCTTCACCCGTTTTTGTGTTTTTCTTCCATTTTCCCTTTTGGTTTGTCTTTCCTTTTTGTTTCCTATTTTATTTTTTCCTTTTCCTGTTTGTTTTGGTTTCCCTGCTGTCATTTTATTGTTTTGGTGGTGTTCATACTTTCATGCCCTAGTTTTATTTAGGGTTTCATGTTTGATAGGTCTTGACAAGGTTTTAAAGGTTTCAAATAGCTTTAAAGACCTGTTCGATCTTATTCACGTATTGACTCAGTAGTTTCCATGTTGGGTTTTTGATGCCCTAAATTTTTGAGTCGATAGGTTGCACAAACTAGGGTTTGTGCATCGTCTTTGCAATATGATACCCTAGTTGGCTTGGTCCTACCTCATTTATGTCAATAATTCTGTCACACCTTTTCTTTCGGTCTCTCTCTACCTTCATGTGACCTCATCCCTAGTCGTTTAAGGCACTTAGTAAAGATTACTTCATGTTTAATGATAAAGTGGTGGAAATGGGGCAGGAGACGAACTCAATTCATAAGTGGGTGAATATAGGTTCATGTTCCATCCCAGGCCCACTTCTTATGCAGTTGACTCCATTCCATGTCCTTTCCATTGGTGGAAGAAAATCATAATGGAGGTGAGACTTGAAACTATGTAGTGTTTTGGGTTTGGTTTTTGTTCCAATTCTGGTCCCCATTTCGATGTTTATTCTAACCCTGAGCCCACGAATACTAGAAGCTTTCCAATGCTAATCCCTTTCTTGGTTCTACCTCAGATGAGTTTCAAATTTCACTAAGTGGAAGGCCAAGTTGCAGAGAGTTTAAGGCAAGTGAAACCAAAGAAGATAAAGGTGGATTAACTCCCCTATACTTTGAGATACAAACACTAGAGTGCCACTCCCATAGCTAGCAAGCTAGATTCATGATGGGTCGAGGTTACAGACACTAATTTCAGATCATTCAATTGTGAGGAGCTAATTCTCAAAGATTTTTGCAGAGGAGGTGACTGGGAGGACATAAAGAATAGTCCAATCTAGGCTAGCTCATGTTACACTTTTCCCTCTGTCAGTTCAATGCCTAGAGGTCATTTTGACTGTAGCAGGAGGTTACAATCCTGTATCAAGGCATTGTATGGACCAAAAAGGAAATGTAATAGCTGATTTATCCCCACAAATTATGAGGTTCATGTTTAATGCACTTGCCCCAAAGAACCCTAAGCAGTTGACTGAAGTAGAAGCATTGCAAAAATTGAATAAGGATAAAGAAATTAATAGATCTCACATGAACAAGAAGTGGTTGAGGACGGAGAAGAATTCCTTAACCAAGATGCCTAAACATTCCAAGAGGGGATATTCCAAGAAGGAAGTTATGACTTAATTGTGATGCTTTCTAGGGTGTTTGGAAAGGACTCTGCATGCTTCAAGGAATGGATGTTTCCATTCATTGAAGTTATTTTTGATGGCAGGAAGAAATTTGATTGGTGCATGATCTTAGCTGATAATTTGCATAATCAGATTTTGAAGGTGAGGGAAACAAAGAGCTTCTTTATGAATTCTTATGTTATATATGTTGTTGTAAGGATGGGTATCTTTCCTGGGTTGAATATAGTAGGAATGTTGGGAGAAGCCCCTAGACAACAAAAGGTATGGAATCACTATGATCAATTGACCTTCCAAACATTAGATTTGCACTATAGAAGGGTCAATGATGCATTCCTTTATGTCATCATCAATCGATTGAATAGGGATGTTGGGTTTAGATTGAGTAGAGATGCCATGGATCTCATTGCTGAGTGGGGACATTGGTATATCCAATACCCCAAGTTCTCCTAATTCAGGTTGGCAAGATTTGATGGACATCCTAATTTTCTCCCAAGATGTTGCAATGATAGGATTGTCCTTATGGAATTCATAAATCAAGCCATGGGAATCAATGCCAAATTTTCCAACAAACATAAGCCTGGGTGCCATAAGTTCCCAATGAAGTTGGGAGAATATTGTTGCTTTCACAATTTAGCTGCAAAGGCAGTATGTGAAGATCTGAGTTACTTGAATTTAGGATTATACACAACCTGGGAACACTTTGATCTAGAGCATAAGATGAATGGTCTAAATCTTGTCATTTTTGATAAAAAATACAATTTGTTGGAGGATTTTTGGATTGACCTACAAGATGACTATGATGTTAGAAGGAGGGGCTATTAAAGGCTAACCATTCCAAAAATGGTTGAATATGGGGTAAAGGAAGATATTCCTGATACACTATCAGATGATGGCATAATTTTGGACCCTTATATTAAGCGAGAAAGATAGGCACCAAGAACCTAGACCCAATAAACTAGGATGAGGAAGAGCTCATTAATATTAAATAGATTTCTAGAACGGTGATGGATAGAAGTATCCAGTGGGTGGTAATGAGGGTAAAGGAGCCACAAGCTCAAGCTTCAAAGAAGAAAAAGGTAGGAGCTGCCACGGGATATAAAATAACTAAGAGGAGGACAACTCCTAAGGAGCAATTTGAGTATTTGACTCCTATCTCTGGGGGAGATGTTTTTCTAGAAGTAACTATTCAAGAAAACCACAAATCATTGGGTTTGGAAACTACTACAGCTAGAGAAGGGTCTTCATCACATTCTCCTCTTCCTGAAAAATCTTTTGAAGAATTACCTACAGGGACCCTCCATGAGCAAGCTGAAACTCTGAGGGGAAAAGAGAATTAGATTGAAATTCATGACATAAATACCAATTCAGAGGCTACACAATCAGATGATGAGCCGCTTGTGAAAAAATATATTGAGTACATTGGAGATATTGGGATTGAACATGTCTTAATCCCAAAGGACAAATGGAAGCTATGTGAAGATGCTAAGAGAAAAGATGATGTAGAAAAATCGTAAGTATTGGAGGCTAGAGATAAAGTTGATGCACTTGCCAAGCAACCAGAATTAGAAGCTATAGAAAAGGCTAAAGAATTGATAAGAAAACAAAAAGAGAAATACGAGCTTCTACTACAACAAAGGGAAATAGAGAAAAAAGCTAAAGAAGCAAAGGATAAATTAGCTCTGTTACAAAAAATTTGGGAACTAGAAGAAGAAAAAGATCAGAAAAAGAGAGAAAGAATCCCTTGAAGCTAAGTTCAAAGTAGTGGAGGAGGCTCAAAGAAAGAAAGAAGAAGAAGAGCTAGAACAAAGAATACTTGAAGAAGAATAGATAGCTAAATAGGAGAAAGAAGTTGCTAAGATGTGGCAGAGGGTTGAGGAATCAGAGAGGCAACCCCTCTATCCTTCCACATCTTCTTCTATACAAGTGATAACTCCTCTTGTTGCTCCAACATGGCTAAAACTAAATTTGGAAAGAAAAAAATAGTGCAACCCCAACCCCTTAACTGGGATAATGTAATGAAAGAAATTGAAAATGAAAGGCCTAAGAAAAGGGGTAGAGTTCTTCACTCTACTAGGCTAATGAATATTGAAGAGATTGTAGCTGAATGTGCCATTCCAATGGTTGATAAAGATAAACAAGAAATGTAGCTAAGTAATTATCAACTAGGCATGGTGAATTTGGGAAGGCCTACAAGGAACTAGCAGATGGATCTTATAGATATTGTAGCCTCTTCCAATAAAACAAGGATGGTAAAGGACAAGTAGAGGAAGGATGAGGTCAAATATCAGGTAGACCAGTTGTATAAATTCTTGAAAGACTTGTCTTGTCCTATTGATTCACAATCTTTTGCTCCTGAGACCCCAGTTTTGTTGAGCAAGAAAGATGCAGACAACCTGGTTGAAATGAGAAATAAGGTGAGAATGATGGATAGATGGATTTCCAAATTGAATCAGGAAGTAGAGGAATTACTTGTGTATAGTTTTAAAGCTCATGAAGGAGCACTAGAATTGGTTAATGATATGGTTTCACATGTTGAAACCCCTGGAAAATAAGAAGAAGAATATACGAAACATTCAAGGAAATTGAAGGACATTAATAAGCTTCAAAAATAAACTTTGTTGTAACAATCTATCCTTGAAGAAGATAATGTTGATTTCATTGATAAAACCATCAACATTATTAGGTTTCAGTCTTCTTTCATTTATGGACATAGGAATGAGGTACAATGAGTGGGAAAATATCTACATGAGAAAGTTGAGGAATTGGGAGCAAGTATTGCTATACTTGTCAATGAAGACATCCCTCTAATAAATGGTCTCATTCTTGATAAGCTTAAAGAGAAATGGAGTCGTAGGTTTTAGGAGGTGAAGCAAAAGGGGGATGATGGTGATGACCTCTTGATGCATAGACTTATGGATATCAAGGAAGAAATAAAGGCTGCTAGAAGTGATATTATCAAAGTTGGAGATATGCAAGAGTTTTCTTCTGTTGAATCTAAAGAGAATAAAGTTTGAAGATAGCTAGGTGGACACGCTAGACATTGATATGCTCTAACAAGTAGTCACTAATTATGATGAGTATGTACTTGAGAAAAAAATGCAAGAATGAAGTATTAGTGACATGTCCCTTTACTAGATGAGCATCAAAAGGCACGACCAGTTGGATAGTTTCCCTTCCTATTTTGTAGGATCATGAAATGAGTGCAATAGGAGGTCCCAACAGTTCTATCTTCCCCTTTCTTGAGTGTAGATATTGATAAAAGATCATCAATCAGTAAGTAAAGATCATAATGGATATTTATCTTCTATTACCCGAGTTTCTCCATGATTTGTGGATCTAAATTCTGATGAGAGGAATCAGTGAAAAATTGTCTATACATACAATTTCTCTCCATATTGTAAAGGTTGGCTCATTGAAGCAAATATTAGCCACCTAAAGAGAGATCTAGGATAGTTTACAGTTTTTTAGAAGCTTTTTATATTTGATGCAAAGATACTTAGACATTTTTATAAGTTTTCAATACAGTTTATGTTATTTCCATGATTAATTTCAATGGTAATGTTAATGAACAATAGTCATTCATATGGGAGTGAATTGTGTACATAAATGTATCTTATTTGATGAAAAACAATAGAAGACTTTGAATCTAAGACTATTTCATTAAGTTATTTGTGAACGAGATTTATTTATGTTTGTTGATCTATGAATTAATAATGAGCTAGTGATGCATTCTTGTCTGATTTTGAAGTTTAGTGATGTTGGATGATTGTATGTTCTAAATTATCCATATGAATGAATGCAATGGTGCATAATAGTCTTTGTATTGTATCATTTAATGGTTTTAGTTATTTAGAAGGAATGCTCATTGCGAAATTTATATGTTTGAATTGAAAGGAGTTTACATTTAGGATTTACTATCTTACACTCTGTTCTATCTTTTTTTGTTTATTTGCACCCCCCAAATGTTAAGATTAGTTTTCATTATGCAATTTGTACCCTTTACAAGCAAGCCCCTTGAATATTATAGTTGCATAGTCCACTGAATGACATCAACATAGTTGAGAACCAACTACAGAGACCTTGGAAGATAGGTGGCTATAGGTTTTTTATCTTTTTTAGGAGAAATAGGGTAGTAATATTTTGTTTTAATGTTGTGTTATTTTGACCATCAACAAAACTAGTGCTAGAAGGAGGGCCTGAAGGAACAAACTGGGGTGAATAAGGTCAATTTCACCAGAAAGGTTCAAAAGAATTCTCAGATCCTCTGCAAATCCTGACCCATTTCTTGAACTTTGAACACCTACTAGGCCCAAAATTCGTAGGGATTGAACAAAACCACCCACTCCACCTAGATTTCCACCAATATTACCTTTGGCACAACCAAATCTGTCGCCACCCATGGTGTTCTTTGTAAATAACCCTTCACCATTGGGAATCATTCCTAATGGCATTCATGAGATGCCTAAGAATCCCAAGAAATTATGTCCTAGGTACTCCCATGGAGAGTCACGAAGTGAAAAAGAGAACATACAGGCATTTAAAGATTCTTGTACATGGGGCCAGATAACCCATCATGATGTTTCATTTAGATTGTTTCCCTATTCCTTAGGGGATATGCCCTATAATTGGTATCTGAACTTACCCACTGGATCTATCCTCAGTTGGGAAAACTTAGTGGATACCTTTATCAATAAATTTTGAGTCTATGTCGATCCAACTATCTTATATCACCTGTTTTCCATGATTAGGAAGGAACCACATGAGTCATTGCCGCTCTTTAATACTTGTTTCCAAAGAATGTATAGATAGTTGCAAGATCCTTATCTAGTGGCTAAAAAATTGCCATCAGATCTTACTTGAAAGCCATAGACCCACTCATTAGTTTGTTTCTCCAAAGAACTTATCTTGCAGCAAATATTGATTCGCTATCCAAGGTGTACCACCTTTCCATTAAATTGCAACAACATATAAGCTCGCAATCAGGCAACCTTGAATGAGTTTTTCCTCCGTTGGGATACTCTTTGATGCCGAATACAAGTCCACTATTCAACATAGTCCCATGGATGTCCCACTCTGCTTATGGACCCTTAACTGAGATAAAAGTTCCTTCCCTACAACCATGGGTTAATGGGGGGATTCTAGATCCATCCCAACAGACTCAGAACTCACCTAATTTCACTGGAGGGTCCAATTCTCCAACTCACTCACCCACTGTAAATTCTACAAAAAGTGAGCGAACCACCCAGTTGACTTTAGAGGTAGAAATTTTGAAGAAAAATCTATCTTAGGTGACTAATGGAATGGCCCAACTGAAGCTAAACCCCTCTCAAGGCCAAAATAAAAATTAGGGAAACTAGGGTCAAGGATACCAAAATCAAGGTTTTCAAAACCATGGAGGGTTTTCTAGTCAAAAATATTATGCTAATCAGAACCATAAAAATTATCAGGGTCAAAACTTCCCCAACCAAAACTATCAGAACCAGGAAATAGGGGATATAATTAGAGGTCAAAAAATAATAGGAAATGGAATACTGGATCAAACAATAGGGGAGTTCTGCACAATTATCAGTCTAGTGAAGAAAATCCTCACACCAAAAATGTAGCAGATTTAAATCTCATGATGAATTGGTGTAGGTTACATGACACTGTTGTGCACTTTGAGGTTAATTTCTCTGAAATGGAAATGGTTGTCAAGATAGCAAAAGTTGACTCCCACCCACCACAAGGAAATCCCAACCAAGGTAGTGGATTAGTGGATATAGCCATGAATTTTGAGACCATTGATGAATGATACTAGTTTCCTATGCAGGGAGAGAATGAACCAGAGGAAGACGCGTATGATGCTCAAGCCTTTCAAACCAAGGGAGGCCATTTTATGAGGAATTAGAACAAGGGGTCATTTACTACATTCGCCCCTCCTAATGCAATGGTTCCTCTGAATCAAAATGTTGACAATAATTTGCCTCCACCAAAAGGCCCATCAGATTCACAAAACAGAGGTAATTCTGCTCCTGCTCCTTGGTTTCCTAGGAATAAGGATATAGAATTTGATTTTTTTTCAGAAATGCAGAAACAAAGGACTTCTTTGTCATTTTTTGGCATTCTGAAGTGGTGACTTGTCCAACATGATATTGTATTGAAAGCCTTGGAGGAGTAAAATAAGTCAAAAGGAAAGAATAAGGTGACTCCAACTAATGATATGAACGCAGCCCTATACAGAGGTAAGATAGGGACACCCCCATTTATTTTAAGTTTAAGAATTTATGGAAAGAATATACACAATTATCTCTTAGATTTCAGAGCCTTGAGTAATTTCATGCCCTTTTCTATTTTTGAAAATTTGGGATATATTTTGTTTCAGAATCACAAGAAAGTGATACAATTGCACAAAACGGAGGTTAATGTCGTACGTGAGCTAAAAAATATCTATGTGCAGATCGGATCAGACCCACGGATCTAGACCTATATAGACATTCAGGTGGCTCATATACCAGAAACATACGACATGTTGCTGAGCCATGACTTGATAAAAAGTCTTGGGGGTTATCTCTCTCTAGATTTCTAACACATGTGGCTCCCATGGAAAGGGGTAGAAACCCAGATTAGAATAGAAAGAGAACCCTGGTTGAAACATATGATGACAAAATATGATTGTCCCAATGAGGTAGAATATTTTGAAACTGAAATAGGAGTTTATAGGAGAGAAGATGAAATTATGACCTTCTCAATGGTCAACCCTAAACACTCACAACCTTTGGAACCTAGGGAGGATATGATCACAGTTAATCACCAAATTTTGATGAGGAAATTACAACAAGACAGGCTGGTCTTAGGAGATGATGTGTATCTATGGAGTCTTTTACTCCCAAATTGGTGTAGGGTCCATTACCAAAGTCATTATGAGTTGACATGTCAACCTTGTGTTAACATTTTAAATCATGTCTATCAGTCAGATGGAAATTGTGAATCCCGCCCCAAAATACCTTTGAGTCAATTCCCATTCGAGGTTAGAGATGCAACTATCCTAACAAGGAACAATCATACTAAAGAAGAAGTCACTTCCCATGTTGTATAGACTGAGGTCTTATTGTTTGATTCACATGATGACGCTAAGCAATCTTAGAAGTTGATCAACATGCCTACCCCTAATAATCTTCCAATTCCCAAGGGATTGCTCAAAAAGATGACCAACTCTGGGAGTGCAGATCAAGGTGAGATGTCGGGGATAGTCCTTGCACAAGTTACAAATCTGAGTGAGGTACCAAATCAGCACCATTTACACAAGACTGCTCAGCCTGATGTGACAAACTGGTCTGAGCTTCTAGTTACTCTCCACAAACAAACACCCATGACTCACCCCAAGAAGGAGATCCTAGCCCTAGACTAGCTATGGACTCTTAAGTTTGATGGCTCTAAGTATAAAATAGGGAGTGGAGCTTGAGTTGAGCTAACAAACTTGAAAGGGAATATATTTTTCTTCTTATAGGTTGTAGTTTGGCTACACTAATAACATCGCAGAATATGAAGCACTTTCTAGAGGACTGATGTTTTCGCATCAGAAGAATATCACAACTTTGACGCTCATGTGGGACTAAGAGGTAATCATTAAACATGTTTACAATCAATATACATGTCATAATAAGAGGTTGGCTGCATATAGGAACAAGGTATGGAATCTTATAGAGGATTTTGATGCTTTTGGAATCAAATTGATTCCCAGAGAAGAAAATCAAATTGTGGACGCACTAGCTGTTGTTGTAAGTACTTTGGATCCCAAGTTGGATTCCAAATTGAAAAGATTCTTTGTTGAATTAGCCTCCATCCATGTTGTCCTTGAAAATTTCATAAATTTCCAAGTGTTTGATGATGATCAACATATTCTCACTTTCCTCATAAGTTTAGAAATGTTTGAAGGTCATATCATTGATGAATCTGACCGAGGTCAAGGAGATTGGGATCTAGAAAATTGTGGTGCAAAAGGCATAATGAACCTGAAATCTAATAGCATTCCTAAAGGAATGGTAGCATTAGAAATATTTTTTGATTTTGATCCTCAGGCTCATGATAAAGCTCCTAGAGATGTTGAAGGAGGGAAGTATGAGTCGTACAACTTAGCAGATTCAGGGCCAAAGAAGAATATTTTTATTGGTAAAACATGTCCCAAGGAAATTAAAGACAAAATATTGGGAGTGTTAAAAAGAGAAATTAAAGCAATAGCCTAGGGATATAAAGATCTGAAAACTTTCAACACTTTAGTAATCACGCACACCATCCCACTGAAACCTAAAGAGAAGCCATTCAGATAGAAGAAATGCCTAGTTAATGCCCTCATCGAACCTATGATTCTTAAGGAGGTATAAAAGTTGTTGTCGGCAAGGATGATTTTTACACTAAGGCACTCAACCTAGGTCACTAATCTGGTCCCTGTTCATAAGAAGAGTGGAGAAATCAAATTATGTGTTGACTTCAATAATTTGAATAAAGCTTCAGAAAAGGATAATTATCTACTCCCTTCCCTCGACGAGGTGTTGAAAATAGTGAATGGTTCACAAATGATGTCATTCCTAGATGGATATTCAGGATACAATCAGGTATTGGTCAATCATGAAGATAGAATGAAAACTACCTTCACTACCAAGTGGGGGACATTTTCTTATCGGAGGATGTCGTTTAGCCTCATCAATGCTAGGGCCACATTTCAAAATGCAATGGACGTTGCATTCAAAGATTTGGTGGGTAAGTGCATTATTATCTACATGGATGATTTGACATTGTTCTCAAAAAGTAGAGAAAACAATGTTGGAGACCTTTCAAAGGTCATTCAAGTGCATAAGTTATGGTGTTTCTCCTAATCCCAAGAAGTGCATATTTGGGGTTTTAGAAGGAAAGCTCTTGGGTCACATAATACTAGAGTGAAGAATATGAATTGACCCTCATAGAGTGGAATCCATTCTCAAGTTGACCATGCCAAGAAGTAAAAAGGAAATGAGATATTTCTTTGGAAAGATAAATTTTGTTAGAAAATTTATAACTGGGTTTGCAAAGATCGTCAAACCCCTCAATGAAATGATGAATAAAGATGTTAATATTGAGTGGAGAAATGAGGCTAAATCTGCATTTTCTCAGATTAAACAGTTTATTTCAAAGGCACCCATTTTAACGAGCCCTGATTATCTAAATCATTTTTATATATATTCTTTTGCATCTAACAATTCTTGTGCCACTGTTCTGAAATGGCGAAAAGGTGGAGGAGATGAAATACCTATTAATTTTATGAGTTCTCCATTAAAAATGTTGAAGTTAGGTATCCGCATTTAGAGAAGAAGATTTTGCACTTGTGTGAGATTTTAAGAATTTTCCCATTATATCCTCCGAAATCAAGTTATTGCCATAGTTCCTAACCCTGTTGTAAAGTCCCTTCTTATGCAGAGTGAACTTGGGGAGAAACGAGGAAAATAGATGGAAATTTTATAAGAGTTTGATCTTGAAATCCATCCAATGAAGTTAGTCTACGAGAAATCCCTATCCAAGGCAATGGTATATGTTGATGCTAAGATCACTTGTCAATATTATATGGTTAAATCATTTATGGATGATCCTTGGTATGTTGGTTTGATCTTTTTATTGTTAAATAATAAATGTCTAGATGGGATGAACGCTACTCAGAGGAGAGAACTTAGGATGAATATTTCCCACCGTATGCTCAAATTGGGAGCTTTATACTAAAGAAAATTTGAGGGCGTCTATCTACATTGCCTTGATCAGTAGCAAACGAGACAGTCATAAAATATTTTCATGGTAGACACAATATTGGACCTGGTTCTGTTGATTCCATGGCACACCAAATTTTGAGATATGGTTACTACTGGCCCCATGTATTCTATGATGCTCACCAACATGTAAGGACATGTCATACATGTCAGACTTCCGCATCCAGGGAACACAATCCAACAATGCCCCTACAAACCTTCTACGAGGTAAGGCCATTCTCCCAATGGGCATTAGATTTTGTTGGGTTGATTAACCTGAATTCTTCTATAGGACACAAATTTATTTTGATGGCAACCAATTACTATACATGCTAGACTGAAGCTCAACCTTGTAAGAATAGCACCACTGAGGTGGTCATCAAATTCCTCAATGAATGCATCATTACTAGGTTTGGAGTGTCATTTTCCTTGGTATTTAATAATGGCCCTGGTTTCTCTTTTGCAAAATTTAATCAATGGGAATATGAGCATAAAATTGTGTTAAAATATTCTTCTAATTACTACCCACAAGGGAATGGAGTAGCTAAGTCTACAAACAAAAATTTGTGGGAATTAATTAAGAAGTTGTTAGAAAGTAACCCTAGGGACTGGCATACCTAACTTAGATTTTCCTTATGGGCAGATAAAACTCATATTAAAGCCACCTTAGGAAACTCACCATTCAAGTTGGTCTATGGCTAGGACCAATTTTTTCCTATTCATTTACAGATACATATTCTTAGGTTTATGCAAGAATTCTACTCAAATGATGATAGGATAGAGGTCAACTTGACTAGTTTACTGAATCTAGAAGAACAAAGAGATGCTACTTTACAAGAGTTTTCTAAGCATCAATCTTTTGTCAAACATTGGTTTGACAAAAGAGAAAAAATTACAGCTTTTAGAATATTAGATTTGGTATTACTATGGGATAAAGCAAAGGAAGAAAAGGGGATAATCAAAAGTTTGACCAACTTTTGTTGGGTCCATACCAAATCGTCGAGATCCTTTGTGAGAATTATTTTCGATTGAGCACTTTTACAAGAGAGCCTATTCCATTGCCAGTCAATGGGCAGTTCCTCAAACATTGCTTTGGTTCATGAGGGTTTGATATTCTAGTTGATGTATATATGTATTTAGTTGGTTTTTTTCTTTTGTTTGCTTGTTTTTTCTTTGTTCTTTTGTTTGTTTTAGGTTTTTGTCATTGTTTGGGTTGTTATCCCTTTTGTTTTTGGGTGACCTCAATTTGGCTCTATTTCACAATTCAAAGTGGTTATTCAATGTATACTAATGGTACTAGGAGAGAATTTGGTTGAATTTGTTTTAGGTATTTCTATTGAACTTTTTCATTTCATGGCCTATGTCTTGTGTTCTTTTTATATAATGGTCTAAAAGGTTAAACAAAAATAGGTATATTGTAAGAGATCTCATAAACCATAGTTAAATCTGTCATGAAATAGATAAGAACATCTATTCTACATAAAATCCCATTATCTCTAGGTGACTATATTTTGGATTGGAGTCAAAAATACGAATCCTAACACTGTCATGAAATCCATTATAGTTCTCAACCCCAAATTTTAGGTTGTTATATCAGAGTATTGAGAAAAGATAATAAATAATTCCTTCAAGAAAATCTTATAAAAATGAGAAGAAGAGAGAATTATTGAATAATGATAAACTCAATACAAAAAGGGTAGTTCAAGTATCTCTACTAAGGCTATGGATGCTTGACCGATAGTAGAGCAATACTTTGAGAGGACTGGAGGTATCTCTTTTAGGGATATAAATGCCTGACTGGCAGTAGATCAATGCCCAGGATATCATTCCATGATAGTTTAAAAGGTTTCAACTCATTTAGCTTCAATCTTGAATACAGTTGTTTAAGAGTAAAAGGAGTTTTTACGAAAATAGGGGCACCATGTATACACACTCAGATTCAAAGTAGTTAACGCTAATTTACATTTGAGATTCTAGCTCAACCTTGTTTGTCATGACTGATCATACTTGAGTGTAAAACATCCATGAACCGGAGGTTCTGGGTGACTAAATTCTTTAGTGTCTTGAAAATGGGTAAACCATTTTCCTAGCTGACTCACCATTTTTTATGCCTTGTATAACCATCCCATTTTAATTTTGGTCAAAATGGGTGCCCCTTTATTTTTGTTTGTCCTTCGCGTTTTGTTCAGGACTTAGGAGTTGTTATTTTTCCTCCTAATTCTTTGTTTTTCTTTTGTTTGGTAGAAGCAGAACCGGAATGGAATCTAAATGTGAACCTTTTTTCAAGGTTCCCTCTCTGGTTCTGATTCTGCTCCCATTTTTTTTCCTCCATTATGTTCTTGTTGTGTCTTAGTGTTTCATTTGGGACATGCTTTTCCTTGGTCTCGCCTCCTTTTTATTTTTGTTGTTTCCTTGTGTCGTTTTCATTTTCTTGTTGGTGAAATCGGAGCTGGATCAGAAACTGAACTCAAAACTTTTACAAACTTCTAAGTTTGGTTCCTGTTTTTCCTCTACCTCTGCCTTTTTGTTCTGTTCCTTTATTTTGTTGTGGGTTTGGTTCTTTTGGTCCTGACCCCACCTTGTTTTCTCTTCCTATTTCTTTCGTTTGTTGCATTTTTCTTTGTATTTTTCAGGAGCAGAACCGGAATCGGAATTGGACTAGGAACTTTGCAAAATGTTCCCTGTCCGGTTTTGGTTCCGATCCTGCCCCCTTTTCCCTGTGTTGTTTTTCCCTACCGTGGAACCGTAGTTGGAACTAGACTAGATGAGGAACTTTGGTAAAGTTTCTTATTCTCTCCTGACCCTATTTCTATGTCTGCTTTACTTCTGATGTACAAAATAGTTATGAACTCATTCATTTTTTGACTCTAGACCTGACCAACCACATTAATTGCATTAATTACTACCTCCTCACATGCACAAAATGGCTCTTAAAACTTAATCAAGGTTAATTGGCACATTATTACTACTGTTTAAGTTATTTTTGTGAACCAGAGCAGACAAAGTGAAAAGAGGATCACAATCTGGTCAAAGGGCAAGCATCTGCAAGCAGATTTGGATCAAGTTTTCATCTTGTTTGGTAGTTTTTGAGGTAAGTGGGTTTTCCCCATTTTATTTTTTAGTTTTTTGTTTCCTATCTTGTTATTCATTGTGTTCTTTGCGCATTAGTGAGAAATTTCTCATGGACCTTCGCCTATTTTGGTGTTTTACTTTCATTTTCTATTTTGGTTTGTCTTTCCTTTCCATTTCCTTGTTTCTTTTTGTCTTTTCCTATTTGTTTTGGTTGCCCTGGTATCATTTTCTTGTTTTGGTGGTGTTTTTACTACCATGCATTAGTTTTGTTTATGGTTTCATCTTTGATAAGTCTTGACAGGCTTTTAAAGGTTTCAAATCTCTTTAAAGACCCGTCTGATCTTATTCACATATTGACTCAATGGTTTCCATGTTGGTTTTTTGATGCCCTAAATTTTTGAGTCGACGGGTTGTGCAAACTAATATTTGTGCATCATCTTTGCAATATGATGCCCTAGCTATTTTGGTCCTACCTTGGTTATGTCAATAATGATGTCATGCCTTTTCTTTCGGTCTCTTTGTAACTTCATGTGACCTTGTCCCTAGTCGTTTGAGGCACTTAGTTAAGATTACTTCATGTTTAAGGATAAAGTAGCGGAAGTGGGGCAGGAGATGAACTCAATTCATAAGTGGGTGAATATAGGTTTATGTTCCATCCTAGGCCCACTCCCAATGCAGTTGATAAATTCCACATCCTTTCCATTGGCGAAACTAGAACTAGAATGGAGGTGATACTTGAAAGTATATAGTGTTCTGAGGCTGATTTTCATTCCAATTCTTGTCCCCATTTTGATGTTGATTCTGACCTTGATCCTGCCAATACTAGAAGCTTTCCAATGCTAATCCCTTTCTTGGTTCTGCCTCTGATGAGTTTCAAATTTCACTAAGTATAAAAGGGTACTTAGGTAAGGACATGGTAATATGAATGGTAAACCCTCTAATGATGATATTCATGTTTTCTATTGATCTAATCCAGGGTTGCCTTGCTGGAATAAATAATTTTAGGATCATCTATAGAAGTTTGACAAGTGGAAGGCCAAGCTATAGAGAGTTCAAGGCAAGTGAAACCAAAGAAGATAAAGGTGGAACAATGCCCCTATAATTTGAGATACAAACACCAAAGTGCCACTCCCACAGTTAGCAAGCTAGATTCAGGATGGGCTGAGGTTATAGATACTAATTTGTGATCATTCAATTGTGAGGAGTTAATTCTTGAGACTTTTGCAGAGGAGGTGATTGAGAGGACAAAAAGAATCATCCAATATGAGCTAGCTCATGTTACATGTTTCCCTCTATTAGTTTAGTGTCTGAAGCTCATTTTGACTGTAGTAGGAGCTTACAATCCTATATCAATGTAGTGTATGGACCAACTAGGAAATGTAATAATTGATTTATTGCAATAAATAATGAGGTTCATGTTTAATGCACCTCCCCTAAAGAACCCTGAGCAGTTGATTGAAGTAGAAGCATTGCATAAATTTAATAAGGATAAAGAGATTAATAGATCTCACATGACCAAGAAGTGGTTGAGGATGGAGAAGAAGTCCTTAACCAAGATGGCTGAATAGCCCAAGAGGGGAGACTTCAAGAAGGAAGTTTATGACTTAATTGTGATGCTTTCTAGGGTGTTTGGAAAGAAGAACTCTGCATGCTTCAGGGAATAGATGTTCCCATTCATTGAAGTTGTTTTTGATGGCATGCAACAATTTGATTGGTGCATGATCTTATCTAATAATTTGCATAATCAAATGTTGAAGGTGAGGGAAACAAAGAGCTTCGTTATATCTTCTTATGCTATATATACTGCTACAAGGATGGGTATCTTTCCTGGGTTGAATGCAGTAGCAATGTTGGGAAAAGCCCCTAGACAGTAAAAGGTATGGAATCACTATGATTAATTGACCTTGAAAACATCAAAACTACACTATAGAAGGGTCAATGATTCATTCCTTTATGTCATCATCAATCAGTTGACTAGAGATGTTGGGTTTAGATTGAGTAGAGAAGTCATGACTCTCATTATTGTGTGGGGACATTGGTATATCCAATACCCCAAGTTCTCCTACTTTAGGTTGGCAGGATTTGATGGACATCCTCATTTTCTCCCAAGATCTTGCAATGATAGTATTGGCCTTATGGAATTTATATATCAAGCCATGGGAATCAATGTGAAATTTTCCAACAAACATAATCCTGGGTTTCATAAGTTCCCAATGAAGTTGGGAGAATATTGTTGCTTTCACAATTTGGTTGCAAAGGGAGTATGTGAAGAACCGAGTTACTTGAAGTTAGGATTATACATAGCCTAGAAACACTTTGATCAAGAGCATAAGATGAATGGTCTAAATCCTGTCATTTTTTATAAATATTATAATTTTTTGGAGGGCTTTTGGATTGACCTACATGATGACTATGATTTTAGGAGGAGGGGATATAAAAGGTTGACCATCCCACAAATGGTTGAATATGGGGTAAAGGAATACATTTCTAATACGTTATCAAATGATGGTGTAATTTTGGACCCTAGATATGAAGCGGGAAAGATAGGCACCAAGAACTTAGACCCAATAAACTGGGATGAGGAAGAGTTTTTTGATATTAAAGAAAATTCTAGAATGGTGATGGATAGAAGTATCTAGTGGGTGGTCATGAGGGTAAAGGGGCCACTAGCTCAAGCTTCAAAGAAGAGAAAGGTTGGAGCTACCCAAGGATATAAAAGAACTAAGAGGAGGATAGCTCCTAAGGAGAAATTGGAGTATTTGCCTCCTATATCTGGGGGAGATGTTCTAGAAGTACCCATTCAAGAAACCCATGAATCATTGGGTTTGGAAACTACTACATCTGGAGAAGGGTCTTCAGCACATACTCAATTATGACATCTCTTAGCATCTACTTCATCCACAATACTTGAGTACAGTTGTTTGCAGCAACAATATATTTTTCCTCAACAGTAGATAATGAAACAAAAAAAATATTTTTTCTTAGCCAAGATACCAACTTCTTTCCCAAGAAGAATGTACCACCACTAGTACTCTTCCTGTCATCCACATCTCCTACCCAATTTTCATCAGTAAAAGCACTCAAGATAGGATCATCATCCTTAGGATATCAAATACCAAAGTCAATTGTCCCTTTTAGGTATTTGAAGATTCTTTTCATAGCAATCACATGAGACTCTTTAGGATCAACTTGATATCTAGCAACCATACATATAACATTCATTATATCTGGCCTGGTCTCAGTCAAATAGACTAATCCACCAATCATTGACATGTATCTTGTTTGATTTTCTTTAGGAGAATCATCATTCTATGTAAGTTTGCATTCAGTTACCATAGGTGTACCAACTGGCTTTGAGTCTTCCATGCCAAACTTTTTCAATAACTCTTTTACATATTTGGACTGGGATATAAAGATTCCATCTTCTAAGTGAGTGATTTGTAATCCTATAAAGAATTTAAGCTCTCCAATCATTGAAATTTCAAACTCACTTTTCATTTCATCAGCAAACATCATACACAAATCATCATCACCTTCACAATAATGGACATCATCAAAAAAGACTTCAATGACCAACTCTTTATTCTGATCCAACTTGAAATGTAGATAGTTGTTAGTAGTACCTTTATTGAATCCAAGCTTCAACTAGTATTTATCCAATCTAGCATATCATGCTCTAGGAGCTTTCTTAAGTCCATATAGAGATTTATTCAATCATCATACCTTGTTTTATTTGTCTTTCAATTGAAATCCATATGGTTTCTCAACATAGACTTCTTCTTCTAGCTCCCATTTAGAAATGTTGAATTTACATCCATCTGATAGACTTTGTAATTCTTGAAAGTAGCATAAGAAAGAAATAATCTTATAGCTTCAATTCTAGCAACAAGGGAAAAAATTTCTTCAAAATCAATACCTTCCATCTGTGAGTACCCTTTGCAAACCAATCTTGCTTTGTTTCTAACCAGTTCACCTTGTTCATTCAAATTATTCTGAAACACCCATTTGGTCAATCACATTTTTGTTTTGAGGTCTAGGAACAAGATCCCATATATCATTTTTCTCTATTTTTCATTAGTTCTTCTTTCATGGCTTCCATCCAATATTCATCTTTGCATGCTTCATTGATATTGCTAGGTTTAGTTTTGGAAATTAGACAATACTCTTCTAAAATTATTCTTCTAGTTTGCACACCTGTACTCTTATCTCCTATGATCTGACTATCAGAATGATTTTTTCTTACATACCTTGGAACTTTAAGAATTTCTCTAACTTATTTTTCTTGTATTCTTTCTTCTGCATTTTTGTTCGTTTCTGCTTCTTGATTCCCTTGGTTCACAGGAACAATTTGAAGTTGGTTCTATGTCTGAAAAATATTTTCCATTATTAGTACTATCATCATGATCATCTGAATCATATCCACTGCATCTGGATGGTCTATCAATATCTTCATCAACTTTGACATTTGCACTTTCAACCATTTTCTTCAACCTTTTATTAAAGCACCGGTAAGATTTTCTCTTAGTAGAGTAACCTAGAAATATTCCTTCATCACTTCTAGCATCAAACTTACCTATATCATCATCTCTCTTGATGTATCATTTTCTTCCAAAAACTTTGAAATATTTTATAGTAGGCTTATAACCAAACCATAGCTCAAAATGGGTCTTACCAGAATTACAGTTGACATTTACCTGGTTAATAGTATACACAACAGTGCTTATAGCTTCTCTCCAATGTAAATGAGGAAAATTTGCTTCTAGCATCATGGTTCTAGTAGTGTCTATAATGGTTATGTTCTTTCTTTCAATGACTCCATTATGTTGAGGGGTCCGGGGAGAAGATAGTTGTCTTTGGATTCCATGCTCTTCACAGAAAGAATTAAATTCCTAGGAAGTGAATTCACCACCTCTGTCTGACCTTAATCATTTGATCTTTTGGACTATCTCATTCTCTACCATAGCTTTGAAGCTTTTGAATTTTTCTAATGCTTCATGTTTTTCTCTTAAGAAAGAAACCCATATCATTCTAGAGTAATCATCAATAAGCAACATAAAGTACCTTTCACCTTGAAGACTTCTGATTCAGGATGGACCACATAGGTCAGTATTTACCAAGTCCAGTACTCCATTAGAGTTATATTGTTTGCTCTGGAAAGAATTTCTAATTTTCTTTCCCATCTGACATTCCTTGCACATAGTGGTAGTAGGCTTCACTAAGTTAGGAAGATATCTAACTGCTTGAGAAGAGCTTATTTTGACAATGTTATCAAAGTTCACATGACACAACCTCCTATTCCATAAATAAATTACATCAACTTGAGCAATTGAATAACTTTCACTAACAACACTCAAGTGAAAAATATTACCTCTTGTCTTTGTACCTGAAGCAATCATATTTCTAGAACTTCCCCTTATCCTGCACTTACCATCCTTCAATTGAAGATTGTAACCCTTGTCTACCATCCATCCAACACTCAACAAGTTATGCTTTAAGCCTTCTACATAAAGAACATCATCAGTATTATGCTTACCACCAAAATAAATAGTGCCTATGTCATGAATCACACCAAAAGTGTTGTCTCTAAATCTTACAACACCACCATCATAGTTTACCAAGCTTACAAACTTTCTTTTGTCACCAATCATATGATGTGAGCATCGACTATGAATTACCCACTCATCCTTTTCTTCAAATTTTTCTACAAGAGACTTCTCAATATTCACATTACTAGTATATTTAGTGGACACCTGGCCATTTTCCTTGACAGCAATGAATACCCATTCATCTTCATTTCTAGTTTCTTTATCAGATTCATCATTAGTAACACCTTCTTCAGCATAATAGCATTTCTTTTGAAATCTAGTCTTATCAGGTTTATACTTAGAGACTCTTTTAGGACACCTTGATGCAAAATGACCTATTTTACTCCAAGAAAAATATTTTATAGGTAACTTTCCTTTGTACTTACCATCACCTCTGGATTCTCTTTTCACATTCAATACTTCCAATTCTTCTAATTGTTTGTCTTCATCTTCATACTTGAATGCATTTTTGGAACTCTCTCCCAGATCATATCTCTGCTTTCTTTTCTCGGATATAGTAGCCTTGAATGTAGATTCGGTCTTAGGAGTAGATTCACCAAATTCACTTAACTCATAGGCATCAAGTTTTCCAATCAGCATGTCTCTTGTCACATTTGTCACTGTCTTGAGTTCATCAATAGCATGAGATTTTTTTTGTAGGAAGGAGGCACAGATCTAAGTATTTTAAACAAAATCTCTTCTTCATCCAAGACTCCACTGACACATCTAATGCTCATCACTAGTTCATTTATCTTTTGAGAGAAAGAGAGCATGTTCTCATCTTCACTCATCTTCATGTCCTCCTACTTTCCTTTTAGACTCTATATCTTAGCAACTTTCACTAGTGCATCTCCTTCATACAATGTTTCCAACTTTTTCATATATCATGTGCAATCTTTAGACCTATCACATTTTTCATCTTTGAATCTGTCAAAGCACTCAAAAATGCTTCAATAGCCTTGGTATTTATTTTAGATTCTTAGATTCCATCAACAGTAGAGGGACCATTTTGAGGAATAGTATATGCATTCTTTGTAATCTTCTAGAAAGGCTCACCATTACACTTCAAGTGAAATTCCATTCTAATTTTCCACTGAGAGTAGTTTGCTCCATCAAATCTAGGACTATCCTTCTTGTAAGATTCCATCTCAAATCACCTCAAGATGTTAATATTTCCCTTTAGAGGAACCTGCTCTGATACCAATTGTTGGCAAAACAAGAATAGACAACTGGTGAATTAGTTGTCACAGAACTAAGACTTATTTAACTTTAAAAAATATTTAATCTCAGATCTGATAATTAACAATGGAAGAATAAATCAACAACACATGAGAGACACATGAACACCAATATTTTTATATGTGGAAACCCTGTTAGGGGAAAAACCATGGTGGATGTTAGTCCACAATATTATACCCTATTAGAAGTATAATGAAAGAAATAAATAAAGAATGCACATGCATTCAGGCACACTGCCTAGAGCTCATTGCTCAAAGGAAGGCTCACTACCTTACATAGGAAAATCAGATTAAATCCATCTGATGAGGTTGAACTAAGAAATTAGCTTCTACAAAATCTTGATGACAGTTTCAGTTAGGCACAAAAAAACTTCTACACACTCTTCTCAAACTCCTTCACACTCTGATCAATATCTTTCACACTCTTCTTTGCTCCTGAATCATTTGATCTTTATTCACACATAAATTTCACATGCATACATTGAGCATACATTTACAATGAAGAGATAGTCACTCTTATATATCTGCTATACAGATTTACATCAACAACTCTATAGGCCAAGAATAAAGAATAAATTACAATTGTCGGCCTTAATACATGAGAAAATCTTGATGTGCATCAACCTAAGTTGGTCACAACATAGTGAGGACCTAATCAACATCCTCGAACATGCCAAACAATAAAATATTAATCCTCATGGATATGCAACACGTTATCACCATTATGTGGGCCAATAACATTTAAACTTGAGCACACATCAGAAAAATCTCCAATCACGATCACACCAAACAATGTGGACATACAAAAAGGATAGAGAACAATCTAGACTCATCCATAAATGTCATAGAAACATGCGCAATAACTGAAATTGCCAGAATTTCATCCTCTTCTTCCAAGAATACTTGCTACAGTAACAAAGTCACTACATAGAACTTCATAACTTCCTCAATTTTTGATGTGCAAGATTGAAACTTTCAGAAAACATACTAGATGGGCTCGACAAAAAAACCCTTTACTATATGACACTTGAAACTCAACGTACAACACTTTTCACCACTTGGATCTTCATAGCATCACAGACTGCTTGTAACATATTTATTCTAATTTTCTCAATCTCCTCGATATATACAACCTTCAGAATCACCAATGCTAATAGTGTTGACATCAATGAAAACCACATATCAACAACACAACCACAACATCCAATAAGTTGTTTAAGGATGCTAAGAGAGAAGTTGATGCTAAAGCTAAAGCCGATGTAGCAAAACAACAAGAATTGGAGGCTAGAGATAAAGCCAGTGCACTTACCAAGCAACAAGAATTAGAAGCTATAGCATAGGCTAAAGAATTGGCAGGAAAAAAAAAGAGAAAGAAGAGATTCTACTACAACAAAGGGAAATAGAGCGAAAGCTAAAGAAGAAAATGATAAATTAGCTCTGTTATAGAAAACCCAAGAACTAGAAGAAGAAAAGGCTCAACAAAAGAGAGAGAAAGAAGCCCTTGAAGCTAAGTTCAAAGTAGTGGAGGAGGCTCGAAGAAAGAAAGAAGAAGAAGAGATAGAACAAAGAAGACTTGAAGAAGAAGAGCAAGCTAAACATGAGAAATAAGTTGCTAAGATGTGGCAAAGGGTTGATGAATTAGAGAGGCAAAGAGATTAGATGTTATAGGAAAGGAGATTGGAAGAGGAGGAAGAGGCCAAGAGAATAGAGGAAGAAAAAGAGAAAGCTAAGGCTGACAGACTGGCCGAAGAAAATGCAGAAAAGGAAAAGCAACAAGAGGTTTATTCTCAACCTAGGGTGGCACTCTGGTAAACCCTCTCTCCTTCCACATATTATTCTACACAAGTGATAAATCCTCTTGCTTCTCCAACATGGATAAAACTAAATTTTGAAATAAAATAGATAGTACAACCCTAGCCCCTTAACTGGAATGATGTAATGAAAGAAATTGAAAAGGAAAGGCCTAAGAAAAGGGCTAGAGTTCTTCACTCTATTAGGCTAACGAATGCTAGAGAGATTGTAGCTGAATTTACCATTCCAATGTTTGATAAAGATAAACAAGAAATGTAGCTAAGTGATTATCAACTAGGCATGGTGAATTTGGGAAGGCCTACAAGAAACCAACAGATAGATCTTATAGATATTATAGCCTCTTCCACTAAATCAAGGATGGTAAAGGACAAGAAGAGGAGAGATGAGCTCAAATATTAGGTAGACCAGCTGCATAAATTCTTGAAAGATTTGTCTTGTCCTATTTCTTCAAAATTTTCTTCTCTTGAGACCCTAGTTTTGTTGAGCAAGAAAGATGTAGACAACCTAGTTGAAATGAGAAATAAGGTGAGAATGATGGATAGATGGATTTCTAGGTTGAATCAGTAAGTAGAGGATTTAATTGTGGATAGTTGTAAGCCTCATGAAGGAGCACTAGAATTGGTTAATGATATGGTTTCACATGTTGAAACCCTTAGGGAAACAAGAAGAATATATAGAACATTCAAGGAAATTGAAGGACATTAATAAGCTTCCAAAACAAACTTTGTTGGAACAATCTATCCTTGAAGAAGATAATGAAAATTTCATTGATAAAACCATCAACATTATTAGGTTTCAATGTTCTTTCGCTTATGGACATAGGAATGAGGTACAACAAGTGGGAAAAGATCTACATGAGCAAGTTGAGGAATTGGGAGCATGTATTGATATACTTGTCAATGAAGACATCCTTGTGACAAATGGTCTCATTCTTGATAAGCTTAAAGAGAAATGGAGGAGTAGGTTTGAGGAGGTGATGCAAAAGGGGGATGATGGAAATGAACTCTTGATGGATAGACTTATGGATATCAAGGAAGAAATAAAGTCTGCCATAAGAGAGCTTATCAAACTTGGAGATATGCAAGAGTTTGCTTCTACTGAACTAAAGAGAATAAAGTTTGAAGATAGCTATGTGGACGGGCCAAAAATGGATATGCTCCAAAAAGTAGTCACTAATTATGATGAGTACGTACTTGAGCAGAAAACATAGGAATGAAGTAGCAGTGACATGTCCGTTTACTAGATGAGCATGAAAAGGCACGACCAACTGGACAATTTCCCTTCCTATTTTTTAGGATCATGAAACGAGTGCAACCGGAAGTCCCAGTAGTTCTATCTTCCCCTTTCTTGAGCGTAGATATTGATAAAAGATCATTAGTCAATAACTAAATATCATAATGGATAGTTATCTTCTATTGCCCCAGTTTCTCCATGTTTTGTGGATCTGAATTTTGATGAGAGGAATTAGTGCAAAATTTTCTATGCATACAATTTTTCGCCATATTGTAAAGGTCAACTTATTGAAGAAAAGATTAGCCACCTAAAGAGAGATCTAGGATAGTTTATAGTTTTTTAGAAGCTTTTTACATTTTATGCAAAGATACTTAGACATTTTTATAAGTTTTCAATATAGTTTATGTTATTTCCATGATGAATTTCAATGGTAATGTTAATGAAAAATAGTCATTCGTATGCTAGTGAATGTTGTGCATAAATGTCTCTTATTTGTTGAAAAATCAATAGAATATTTTGAATCTAAGACTATTTCATTGAGTTATCTGTGAATGGGATTTCTTTATGTTTGTTGATCTATGAATTAATAATGAGCTAGTGATGCGCTCTTGTCTGATTTTGAAGTTTAATGATGTTGGATGATTGTATGTTCTAAATTATCCCTATGAATGAATGAAATGGTGTAGAATAGTTTGTGGATTGTATCTTTTAATGGTTTTAGTTTTTTAGAAGGAATGATCATTGTGAAATTTATGTCTGAATTGAAAGGATTTTACATTTAGGATTTACTGTCTTACACTCTGTTCTATCTTTTTATGTTTATTTGCACCCCCCAAATGTTAAGATTAGTTTGAATTATTTAGTTTGTACCCTTTACCAGTAGGCCCCTTGAATAGTACAGTTGCATAGGCCCCTGAATGACATTAGCACAATTGAGAACCAACTACAGAGACCTTGGAAGATAGGTGGCTATAGGTTATTTATCTTTTTTAGGAGAAATAAGGTAGTAATATTATGTTTTAACATTGTTGTGTTATTTTGACCATCAACACGTACCTAGAGAGCATCTTGGATAATGAGAAGTACTCAAGGTTTGATATCTTGAGTGACTTCTTGGGGATTTGTTATCTCGAGAAGTCACTACTCATGATATCTTATCTTGAGGTACTACTCAATATATTGTGGTACTTGAAGGTCATTCATGTTGGCATTATTGGATTAATGTAAATTTGGATATGGTTATTGTTCTTGTTACATACTCTTGTAAATTCAATGTTAGACTCACATTGACTATTGCTTATGATAGCTAATTAGATAGTCTATTATTCATTACTATTGTTGTGATATTAATAATTCATAATGGTTGTTGGTTTGATTTAAAGTTATAAATATTATGTTCAATGAACTTAAGAAAATAAAATTGTATCATTTTTATGTGTAGTTGTGTGTTGTCCTCTAGGGTCTTGTGGCGGGGCATTACACATGGTATCAAATCCCAAGTTCAAACACTAGGTGCTCTAGGTATATACAAGAGCCCGTTGAGTTGTACTAGATGGATATATTTTTAATTTTAAGTTTCCCTTTTGACCTCGTCTAATACCCTAAACTTGTCTTCGGTGGTGTCTATGTAGGATTATGCCTAGAGGTAGGGGTTGAGGTCAAGGATGCGGTAGAGGTCGTGGTGGTGCCCATGGAGCTAATCACTAGGACTCTCCTCCTTAAAGTTCCCACGACTCTGACTGTGAGGAACAAAAAAGTTTCCAGAGTAATCAAGGAGGTAGAGATCAGAACCTAGAACAACCGGGATTAGATGGCGCATAGATGCATCACTTACTTGAGGATTTTTTTGGCTATCTAGGTCCAAGACCGTAGAGAGAGTAGTTTATAGTTAGGGAGAGGGAGAGTTATCCTAGGAGAAAGGAGGTTACTATAGAGTAGGAGGTAGTTTTAGCTAGGCATATGAGAGATTTGTTGAGATCTTGTCCTCCTACATTTGATGGGACTAGTAGTGGTCTAGAGGCTAATACATGGTTAATTGACTTGAACAAGTGTTTCGATATGCACCCATATGGTAGCAATACCAAGGCTAGGTGTGTTATCATGCATCTTTAAGGTTTTGCTTCCACATAGTGGTATTTGTAGGAGTAGAAGCTCCATCTGGATATAGACTCAATCTCATGAGAGATTTTCTTAGAGAGATTCAGAGCTGCGACAACATCGTGCAGATGAGTTCCATGAGCTAAGATAGATGGTGATGTTAGTTGAGCAGTACAAGCATAGGTGACAACGAGGGTATGTTAGTAAATTTTTTTATCAAGAGCTTGAACACCTGAATGAGTGGGCATTTTCAAGTGTTTGAGTCAAAAACTATGGATATTGTGGTGGAGAAAGATTAGATAGTTTAGGAGAATTTAGCTATGGATTTAGGTGGTCAAACTGGGGTTCAAATTGTTAGTGCACCTCCAGTAGGTTTCGGTTCTCATGGTGGTCATACTTAGTCAACAGGTCCTTCTAGGAGTCACCATGCATCCACCAAGAGTGGTCAGCAACAACAACAACAACCCTCTCAATCAAAACATAAGAAATCTTAGTCTAGATAGGGTGACAGGTTTCAATCTGGGAGAGACAGGAATTGGAGGTGAAACAAGCATTATCGCTTTGATCAGCCAACCCAAAGTTCACAATCTACAGTTAATAGGGGTAGTGATCAGCAATATAGTGCACCTCTAGGTGGTAGAGGTTTTGATAGAGGTATAGGATGCTTCTCTTGTGTTCAGCAAGGTCATATTGCTCGATAGTGTCCTCAGAAGGGCACATCCATATTTAGTAAGAGACTGGCGACTTCAGAGTTGACAGTAGGGGATGCAGGAAAATCACATAGAGTTTTTTTTGTGGTTGATAACTCCCAAGATGAGCACCAAGGTATATTAATTGAGACTTCAAGTGTGTTACAGGGTAGTAGAGTCTCTATTCTATTTGATTATGGTGCTTCAGATTCCTTTATTTCTCCTTCTATAGTAGCATGATGTGGACTAGTGGCAGTGAAGCAGGATGATAGGTGGTAGGTCGAATTGGCCTCTAGTGCTAAGTTCATAGCTAAGCCTCTTGTTCATGGTTGTAGTTTGAGGATTGGATCTCTTTTCACCATAATAGACCTTTGTGTTATACCCCTTGGGTCTTACGATATTGTATTGGGCATGGATTGGTTAGAGGCTCATAGGGCAGTCATAGATTATCGTCATAAGTTTATGCAGTGCATAGATGACTTCGATAGTGAGGTTGATCTAGTTGGGGTTATGAGGCCTATTTCCTTGATAATGATCTTAGCTATGCAGTTAAGGAGGTTTGTATGATAGGTCTATCAGCTATTTACAGTGATAGTTAATGATTTGGAGTTAGGAGAGAGCCAGGAGGAGGTGTCTCTTGATAGACATCCTATCCTTAGATAGTATGCTGATGTTTTTCCTAGAAAAATTCTAGGGATTCCACCTAAGCATCACATCAACTTTAAGATAGATCTTTTACCTAGAGTTGAGCCCATCTTAGGAGCTCCATACTAGATGACCACTCAAGAACTAATAGAGCTCTGGTTACAACTTGAGGAGTTGTTGTCAAAGGGTTTTATTTGTCCTAGTGTCTCTCCTTAGGGAGCACCGATGATTTTCATGAAGAAGAAGGATGGGTCCCTGTAATTGTGCATTGATTACCAGTAGTTGAATAAGGTGGTAGTAAGAAATAGGTATCCATTGCTGAGAATCAATGATCTATTTGATTGGATCAAAGTTGCTAGGGTATTCTCGAAGATTGATCTTAAGTTGGGATACCATCAACTGTGCATCTTCGAGGAAGATATCCATAAGATTTCATTTCGTACTCGATACAAACACTATGAGTTCACAGTGGTGCAATTTGAGTTAACAAATGTGTCGTCAGTATTCATGAGTTTGATGAATGTTGTATTCTGTACTTACCTTGATAGATTTTTTTGGTGTTTCTAGATGATATTTTGATCTATTCGAGGACTGTAGAGGAGCATGAGGAGCACCTAAGGTAGGTGTTATAGTGTTTGAGAGAGAACCAATTGTATGCAAATTTGTTGAAGTGTGAGTTCTTCCAAACAAAGGTGAAATATCTGGGTCATGTTATCTCTAGGCATTGCTTTGGATCCTTCAAAGATCCAAGCTATCATAGATTGTCTTGTACCCACTAATGTGGTAGAGGTTCACAACTTCATGGGTTTGGTAGGTTACTCCCATTGTTTTGTAGAGGGTTTTTCGAAGATATCCCACCCCATACTTTCTCTTTAGAGGAAAGGGAAGAAATTTATTTTGTTTGAGTAGTGTCAAGTAGCTTTCGAAACTCTTAAGGAGAGATTGAATAGTGCACATATATTGGTTGTTCCTGATCCTATTGGGAATTTTATGGTTTGTACAAATGCTTCCTTGGAAGGTTTAGGACTAGTGTTGATGCAAGATGGTCACGTGATTACCTATGAGTCTCGCAAACTCAAGGATCATGAACTGAATTATCCTACACATGATCTATATTTAGTCATTGTGGTGCATGCTTTGACGATATGGAGGTACTTTCTTTTGGGGCATCGGTTTGAGTTGCAAAGTGATCATCGTAGTTTTTAGTGTATTTTCATGCAGCCTAATCTGAATGCTAGGTAGAGACGATGGATGGAGTTCCTATGTGAATATTATTTTGAAGTGAAATTCATTCAGGGAAAGGAGAATGTGGTTGTATATGCACTTAGTAGATGAAAACATGAGGTACCGGTAGTAACTCTTGGTGTGGATTTGAGGAGCCAAATCCTTTCTGCACTTCCTTCAGATAGTTGGTATTAGGAGGTGAGGACCGAGGTGGATTCAAGTAGAGATTTAGAGGGTAGATTTGTAGGATATTCCCTTGAGTCATATGTCCTTTTGAGGAACTTGGGTCATATTTATGTTCCTTCATTCAGAGATCTTAGTATTTTGATCATGTCAGAAGTGCATCAGGAACCTTATTCAACTCATCTGGGTGTCAAAAAGATGTGTGTTGACCTTCGACAACTATTCTTTTGGGCTGGAATGAGGAGAGATATTGTTGCTTTTGTGTCTAGGTTCCTAGAGTGTTAGAGAGTGAAGGTAGAACACTAGCATCCTACAGGTCTTTGTAGCCTTATTCTGTCCCACAGTGTAAATGGGATAATCTCATTGGATTTTATTGTTGCTTTTCCCATTTCTTCTTATTAGCATGATACCATTATGGTCACTGTGGATAGGTTGATGAAGGTGGCTCACTTCTCTCTTGTCAAATCCTCATACAATGCTTCATCAATGGCCAGAGTTTTCATGGAGGAAATTGTAAAATTAAATGGTGTTCCTTGTCGGATTATATTAGATAGAGATCCAATTTTTACTTCAACTCTTTGGACGTCCCTATAGCATGCATTGGGGACTCAGTTGAATTTCAGTTCAGCTTATCACCCAAAGACTGATGGGCAGACGAAGAGGGTCAATCAGATCCTCAAACATATGCTTTAGATGTACATTATGGATCAATAGTCATGATGGGAGGATTACCTTTATTTGGTGGAGTTTGCATACAATAATAGTTATCATAGTTTTATTGGAATGCCTCCCTTCCAGGTGTTGTATGGTCATCCTTATCAGATCTTGTTGAGTTGGGACCATTTGGAGGACAAGTTTCTTCTAGGTCCAGAGATGCTTCAAGAGATGGAGCAACAGGTGTTTCGCATTAGAGAGAATTTGGTGGCAGCCCAAGATAGACAAAATAAATATGCAGATGCTCATAGGGTTGACAGTCATTTCTCAGTTGATGACTAAGCGTTCTATCAGGTGCATGACCAAAAGAGTCTGATTCGATATGAAAAAGGCTCTAAGCTCGCATTGTGCTTCATTGGGTCTTTTGAGTTGTTGGAGAATATTCATCCAATAGCTTATTGTCTTGCTTTGCCTCCCAGTTTCTCACACATTCATGATGTGTTTTAGGTCTCAGTTCTTAGACCCTATTATCTTGGTATATATTATGTCCTTAATTGGAATACATTACAGGTAGGGGACTGGCAGCTAGCTTTGGAGCCCTGGGAGTCATTCAACATATGTAACACACTCTAAGGGGATGAGACATTGAGTAGGTTAGGGTCTAGTAGCATCCAAATGATGAGTCTTTTGCTACATGGGAGGATGCTTCCAATATGAGAGATTTATATCCATATCTATTTGTAGGCTTCCAGGAGTAAGTCTGGTTCTAGAGGGAGGATGTAGTGCCCCTTAGTTTGCATTTGACTTTTTTACTACTACTTGGATGCATTGGACATTATTATACTTGTTTGATTATGACTCTATGATACTATTTGATGACACATGGATATTGTGATATTATGATGCTTAGATATGATGATACTTGACGATATAGTTATATCTGATGTTATGCTTATATCATGTTCAATAGATCAGTTTAATTGTTATGTGATTTATCCTTGATATGAGTACTATGCGTTTATTGGATGTATATTTTAGTACGATTTGATATTGGTTATTGTGAGTCGATGTATTGATGAAGGGGAACATGGTCACATCACTCACTTGTGAGTTCCCTATGGTGCTGCAACTTTCCCTTCATAGTATCATTGACTATTTTCTCTATGCACATGTTCGACCATGTGATTTGTTGCAGGCTGCAGGTACCACGCATCGACTCCATTTGAATTTCCAGGTTTGAGTGTGCTTCATACCCAATGTAGGTTGTTGATATGGTGTTAGCATCGAGTTCCCCATGTTGATCCATCATCCTTGACTAGGGTGATTTTATGTTTGTCATTCCCAGTTCATGTGGATCATTACTCTTGTACTTGTATTGTATTATACATTTGATGTACTCTCCTCTTATGTTCAAGGAGAAACTACTATTCTCGATGTAATATTGCAACATTGTAACTTATTGTAGAACTTCTATTGTATTTGATCAAGTTAATGATATTGAATTGAATGGTTTCTATAGAGGAATCATTATGATGAATGATGCTACTTTGATATTAGCAAGTTGAGATATATGTTTTAATTCAAGTGAGTATTTTGGCCAACTTACCTTGACAGAATCTTGGATAATGAGAAGTACTCAAGATTTGAAATCTTGAGGAGTGACTTCTTAGGTTTTTGTTATCTTGAGAAGTCACTACTTAGGGTATGGTATCTTGAGGTACTACTTAATACATTATGGTACCTGAAGGAGGTTCATGTTAGTATTATTGGATTAATGTAAATTTGGATATGGTTATCATTCTTGTTATGTACTCTTGTAAATTCAATGTTAGACTCACATTGACTATTTCTTATGATAGCTAATTAGATGGTCTATTATTCATTACTATTATTGTAATATGGATAATTCATAATGGTTGTTGGTTTGATTTAATGTTATAAGTCTTACTCTTGTTAATCTAGTTTATGGATCTTAGTAGCATAGTCACGAACCATAGAGGACTTAGATGTGATCAGTGTTACGTGTTCCTTTTGGAAATAGTGTGTTTAATGCATTTAAAAAAAAAATTGTACCATTTTTATGTGTAGTTGTGTGTTGTCCTCTAGGGTACTCTGGCGAGGTGTTGCAATAGTAATTAATGAGATAGCCCAAAAAAATCTATAAAAGACCCTCACCTCACCTTTACACTCACTTAGCTCTCTTATGCTCTGATGAAATTCACACTCCATTATGTTTAGCTCTTCTACAAACCCTAGCTTCTATACCCTAACCCAAATATTATCTTATAAGCATGGACACCCCTACTCCCATTCATATCACAAAAAATCTACACCCTAACTTCAATAAATGCCTATACAAGGTGATGGATGTGGATTTGGAGGGTGCATTTTCAATAGTTTCAAATAATTTTATCTATCCATGCACCTCTAATAGAGATTGAGTATTCAAAGTTTGAGGAGTTGAGGAAAACCCTACTACAATTTTAAACCAACTCATATCTACCTAAGCATGCCCAAATCATAGAGAAGAAGTTGAATGTATAGAAATATTTATAGGATTTCACTAAGGAGGAATGGATCCACTTGGTGTTTAGCAGGCTATATAATGAATAACTTTACCTTGACAAACCCTACCACATCACAAAGGAGGCCATTCAAGTTGTTATAAAGTTTTTGACACAAGGGCAAAAATTTTCCAAACAAGATTATCAAGAACACTAAAGTCACCAAGCTCACTAGTGCAAATTTGGATGGGAGAAGTTTGGGCATTAGCAATATAACTAACCTTGTAGTGGAATATTCCACCAAGGTAATATCATATAAAGTTGACTATACAAACTGAGAAGGGTCCATCACTATTGTTGCCATCAACGCTACCTATCAAAAGGTGGTTCAAGGAAAGGACTTTGATCTATGTGAAGTACTCAAAATAGAGCTCCTAGAAAATGAAACTAAAACAAATGCCTCGGGATACAATTTATGCTATGGTACTCTTCTCATTCGTCTCATATTTTATTTTATGAACTAGCTCCCTCAATTTTTCAGAAATGTACGGGAGACAACCAAACCATAGCCACACAAACTCAAGATTATGTAATTTTTTTTTTGCCTAAACCAAAATACATTCAAGTGTTTGGTGGGTTCTTCAAAATGTTTCATAAACAAATTTAGGACTAATGGAGAGTCTCTTAGAACATGGTATAGAAGTGCCTAGACTCCATCATCTTTTTGGTAGACAAAGATTTTACCATGATAGAGGTGATAGAACCTTGAACCTCATGAATTCCTCCATTTCTATATGAGATTCTAGATGTAGAAGTGAAATCCTATGTCACAATATAACTAACCTATTATCGAGTTGCTGACACAAGGGGAAAATTTTCTAAACAAGAGTATGAAGAACACTAAAGTCACCAAGCTCACTACTGAAAATTTTGATGGGATAATTTTGGACATTAGCAATATAACTAACCTCACAGTGGAATATGCCACCAAGGTAATATAATATAAAGTGTACTATACAAATCAAGAAGGGTCCACCACTATTTTCGCCATCAACACTACCTATCAAATGGTGGTTCAAGGAAAGGAATTTGATCTATGTGAAGTACTCAAAATAGAGCTCCTATAAAATTAAACTCAAACAAAGACCTTGGGATACAATTTCTTCTATGGTACTCTTCTCAACTGTCTCATATTTTATTTTATGAACTAGCTCCCTCAAATTTTTAAAAAAGTATGGGAGACAACCAAACCATAGCCACACAAATTCAAGATTATGTAAAGGGTTTTTGGCTAAACCAACATACACTCATGTGTTTGGTGGGTTCTTCAAAATGTTTCATAAATAAATGTAGGACCAGTGGAGAGTCTCTCAAAACATGATATAGAAGTACCTAGACTCCATTATATTTTTGGTAGATAGAGATTTCAGCATGATAGAGGCGATAAAACCTTGAACTTCAAGGATTCCTCCATTTCCATATGAGATTCTAGATATAGAAGTGCAATCCAATGTCACTCATTTTCTTAGTCTCCCAAAGAATACTAAGGTAGAAAGACACTCCACTACAAAGGAATACATGGAGTTTTTAGCCAAGGAGAAATCTATAGAACAACAAAAAGGGAAGGGAAAAGAAGAAACACCATTGAAAGATATAGAGGAACACAAATTAGCAATTAGATATACTCCTAGAAGGTCTGAAAGATTGTAGATAGAGACTGCATCCTCCACAAAAACTAGCAACACCCAATAAAGAAAGAAGAATTTAGAAAGCACACCAAAAAAATCCCCTAGAATAAATAAGCAATAGAGGCCCTCTTATAGAAGAGAAAAAAGAAGAAAAAGGTGAGAAAGAAGCAATAAGAAAGGAGAGAGGTAGAACCTCAATCATATACTGAGGAAGAAAAGGAGATAAAACTAGAAACATCCTTCAGATGAGGAAGCCCATCAGTCCCATTATTAGATGAAGACCAATTATACAATCCCTTGTTTAAGCACATAATTTTCTCCAAAAAATATAGATATACTCCAAGATCCCCCTATAAACAAGAAGACCATGAAGAGAGCATTGATTCAATATACGGAAGAATCATAGGTTACCTTGGAAGATTTTATGTGTAGGTTACCAGATCAAATTTCTACCACACTCAAACTCTGGAGAGAAAAATGTTTGTAGAAAAAGAGAAATTATGCGGATTAGCTATCTAGATGGTTGTAAATTCACTCATTGATCTTAAGAAAGAAAATATAAAGGATTAAAAAGAAAAAGAACTTCATTATAATTAATTATTAGAAGAGTTCATGTTAGAAAAACTAGAGATTACATAGAAGGTACAAGGAAAAATCACAGAGGCTAATACAAAAGCATATATACAAATGTGTGAGGAAGAAGAAAAATATTATACTTCTTCAATATAAAATCCTCCTCCCTAGACAGATTCATCCTCATATTTAGAACCTTCTCCAATGCAACCCATAAATAATTTAATGGAAAAGAAGTAACTCATTCAAACAATAACATCTTCCCAATTGTTTCAACTGCCAATGGTGGGAACACAGGTGAATATAGGGAACATCTCACCTCTAAAAAAATTTCAATTAGGGGAATATTTCATTAGACAACATGAGGTGAAATTCTAAAACAACATGTAGAAAATGTTGAACACATAGAGGAGATGATGAAGGAAATTTAGGGAAAATTTCCTCAGTTGAAGCGAGACTCTACTCAAACACCTTTGGCATAACTAAAAATGTTTATAGATGAAATCTTACCCCAACCTACATGAAAGGATGAGATCAAATAAGAGGTACAAGAAAAATTCCAAAAGAATAAGATGGATGAAATCTAGAACAAATGTGATATTATCTGGTCATAATTGGAAAATCATGTCAACATAATCAAAGGCACAACCAAGGAAATCAACCAGATGTTCTAGTATTTTCTACAGTGGCCTACCATTGTCGCTTCTACCAAACTCAAATGGACACCTTAAAGACCCAAATGTTACACAACTCACAATGCTATGATGCCACTAAAGACATAGATGGGAGTATCTAGTTAAATATTAAGGCCTAAATGATTAGTATCAGCAACTAAAAGATCAGAGGGATAAGATTCAATGGTGGTTTCATCAACTTAGAGAATTTGTCAATCTATGGTTGACCCATATTTTTGGTATTATCCATGAGGCTCAATATTTTTTTAAAGCATTCAAACCCCCACTGCTATTCTAGAAGAAGAAAAACAAGCATTCCAGCTTCATACTCACATTAATCAGCTATAGTTTGCAAATAAATAATGGGATGGTCATCTTCCTACACTCCAAGCTACACATTCAAACATTCTTCTAGTAAGGAAAAGTTGAATTGAGCAAAAGTCAATGTTTTTGAAGAGGGGATTATGTTAGCCAAAAAATAGTGTGCAAACACCATTTCAAAGATATGTAATATCTAATTGGAAAGAATATTCCAAAAAATGAGCTTAGGAAGATAGAATATACTCTGGGGATACTATCTAAGGGTCATATCCCCTATTGTAAATATAAGTAGATAGCAAGATCTTTTCACCAATAATATATAGTAGGATAGAGTGATGTATGATATAATAGAAAAGGATATAGAGTATTACCTATAATAGAGATATAAGGAATGCAATGAAGGATTATTCATATAATAAATATAAAGAACTTTAAATTTTGAGCTATCTTGTGTGCATGCTATTTTATTCTGATTCACAATTGATCTTGGATTTGGAATACTTTCTCATGTTATCTCAATAAGACCAACTCTAGGGTTAAAGAATATAACTAGAAAATATCCTTTGGGTACAAAACTCCAGTTTGCGTTCCTCAGATTTCTTTCGAACACACATTATAATTTTCTTTGAAAATTGAAAACCTTAGGATTGGATTTTGTTTGAGTATCCAACTCAAAGTGTTAGACTTGCATTTCGATGACCAAAGATGCATTTTTAGCAAAATATAATAAATAAATATTAAATGTCAAGTGTAATCTACATCAAGTTTGCACATTTTTTTATGTTGATACTAAAAAATGCCACAATAACACCAAGTTCCTTGTTAACTTACTAACCATTCCATTTTTTTATATTTTAAATATATTAAGGCAATTTTCTTCCAAAAAAAAATATATGTCTTTTATGTTTACCAAAATTCCTTGTATAGCATTTTTAATGTCATTTTTTTATCCATTCATCCAAATTTGAAACAAATTACATTTTTACATTTTAGACTCAATGTGATATACATTTTTTTAAATTAGTTTTTCATTAGTTTAAAACAAAGGTGATTGCAATGAAATTTTCATTTTTTTATGATGTGTATACTTTGATAATTAGTAATAAATAATATCTTCATTACAAATTTTTTTTTATAAACTATGTGATGTTGATTTTTTTATTGAAATAATTGTGAGATATCTAGAAAGTAAATATTTTAAAGAGAGAACATCAAAAGTTATGTTATAGTTTTCTAAAAAATAGGAGGACTTTATTGTTGAAAGAATGAAGAATAAACCCTTTGTTGTGTTGTCATTGATGCCAATATTGATTGTTGACAATTTTGTCTGATTTGGTAAATAGTTTTGGTAACACCTTGATCCAGTAATTTGGTCTGAATTTTCTCATGCTATAATATCGGCTTATGTGGTTAGAGTATGTTGTTTAGGACTACTAAATACATCTATGATCAAGATTTCAGAAATTTTGGTTGATTAGGCTGAAAGTTACAAGTAACAAAAGATCGACATATAATGTTTTTGGATTATTTAGTGTAAGGTGGTATGAGTTATCTGGCCCACATTCCTCCAGGGTTTGGATTCATTCTTTAAAATTTTGGGAATGGTTTATAGGTTTTAGTACTATATATATTCTAGATGATGTGTTCTTGCATGATCATATGGATGATCAGTGTTTGTCAGATTGGTTTATTTTATGATTAGGTCTAATTCTTGGACGACATAATACTTGAAATTGTACTATGAAGATTAATATGTATTGTGGATGTTAAGGGGATTTATTTTAGATCCGTGCCAACCTAAATTCAAGTTTTGAAAGCTTGATTTGATTGTGAAGAAGTTTTGAATCAAGGTTGAAGGCGATAAAGCTATTTTGAATTAAAATATGGCTACATCTAATTAGGCTGACCTAATTGATGTATGCAGATGTATAGGGTATATATGTGGAACATTTTTGAGTTGCATAGAGAGTAGATAAGGTAATGTGATGTATGGAGAATTTGATATTGTGTGAACTTGGAAATTTATATGTGTGAGATCAAAATAAGGGAAAAATTGATGTGTATGTTGAGCGACTGCTAAGAAAAGTAGTATTTTATATTCAAAGCTTCATTGGAACTGAATTCAACACAAGGAAGGTGCATCTTACATTATTTCACACTTTAGGTGTGTAGACACTTTTGAATTATATCTATTTCAAGATGTGAGCCTTATAAGGACAGTGAGTCTTGGCAGTGAGCCCCTATAATATCTTATAATCAGTTATAAGATATTGTGATCTAATCCTCACTATGGTTGTTCCCTTTTTGGGTTTTCCACATAAAAATATTGGTGTTCATGTGTTATGTGGTTTTTTTATCTCTTTCATGTTTTCATTCATAGCTACAGTTAGATATGTTTTGATTATTGGTTGGATTATGACTAAATTATTTTAATAAAAGACTGATTCACCCCCATCTTAGTATTCTTGGTGTTCAACAATAGGGATAAGATTATAGTTCCTTTTGAAAAGTCTAATAGCTTGAGGAAGATCTTGGATTTTGAACACATGGCTGATAAAAAGTATCTTATTCCTCTGAAAGAAATTTTTTCAATTGAATATGAAGAAGATGACTGCATGTTTGACAAAGAAGAACTTAAAGCTGCTCTTGAAGATCTTGACAGAGTTGAAAGTGAGAATTTTCTTATGAAGGTAAGCCTATGTCAATCAAATGAATGCATAAAAAATTTGATAGAACAAATCAAGAAATTTAGAGGATAACATAGAGAAGTTAATGAATAGATGAAGAAGGTAAATGAAGATATCACCAGACTGAAAGTGTGAGTGGAAGAAAAGAAGAGAATTGAGGATTTTTTGAATGCTAAGATACAAAGCAATACTAATGAATGTACAAAGATTGAACAAGAAGTGGTAACCCTAATATTAGATCTAGAGAAAGCAAGAGCTCATGAGGTAAAATTTAAAACAAGTACTACAATACTTGATGACCTAATTGCAATTCAAAAACCTTCCAAGGATAAAGGTGGGTTGGGACTTGAGGAAGGAAAGAATTAAAAGAAAAATCATACACATAACAAGGTTGATAATCAGAAGCAGACTCAAAGGAAATGATAGATAGTTCAAGAATCAAAAAAGAAATACTGGAAGAACTCTTATCAGACAACCAAATGCTCAAAGGTACCCACCTTTCAATGGTATATTTTTTTTCATGCAATAAATTTGGACATAAAGCTATAGAATTGAGAAGTAGAATGAATTAGAATGTTGGATCCTTTTCTGGACAATATTTTGCATGCAAGAATTTTGGACATAGAGCTACTGAGTGCAAAAGTTAGATGATGAATAGATTTCAAATTGGTAGAATGTTTCAATATTTCAATGGCTATAATTACACGTGTAATGTATTTGTACATAAGGCTAACTAGTGTAGATCAAGAATGAATAAAAGTCAGTTTGGTTAGAAAAATGTTGTATGCTATAATTGCAACAAACTTGGACACATTTAAAGATTTTGTAGAAGCAAGAATGGAAGGCAAACTAATTTGAAATAGAGGAATAAACCAGTGAAGGAGGTTGATCCTACTGAAGTTAAGAAGGAAATGGATAAGATGTAGAAGAAAAAAGAGGAACCTGAGAAAAAGAATGAATAAAATGCATTTATACCTGCATCTGGTATAGATAATTCTTTTGAAAACTAATCCCATGACAAGGCTTAGGGGGATAAATAACAAAGAAATCTAACAACCCCCTGTAAATATGAAATTTGAAGTAGTGACATGAAGATATATGGTGTAAAATAATATGCTTAAGCTTCTAGAAAATAAATCAATAGAAAATATGCAAATCTAAAGAATTGTGGAGCATTTTAGGGTTTATAGTATTTCAATGAAGTGTTTACCAAATTTTTGGGAATTTGAAGCATTAAATGCAACATTAGGGCAGATCAGTAATGTATAAAGTGAAATCCTTAGTCATTTTAAATCACTTTTGCACATTGGAAAGAAAGCAAAGTGATTGAAGGTGATTTAAAGCGAATTGGTTGAAACCCTAGTTCCCGTTGAGCATACAAAAGGTATTTACAACTATCTATGCTTTGTGGGTTTGTATTAAAAGTGATTTTACAAGCATTTTAAGGTAGAATTGAGGGTAAAATGGCTACACCAACCATAGTTGAGATAATAGAAAGCCTAGACCAAAGTTTAAGAGTTTTTCATGTAATTTTTTTGATAATGACCCCAATGATGCATTTTTGAAGATCCCAATTAAAGTTTTACCCATTGAGGATACATGAATCTATATATTTAGTAAATTAGAAGAGTATGATAACCAATTAATTAAGAATCAATGGTATAATGAGCTAATTGGAGATGAATTTTGGTGAAACTATAGTATATAAACCCTGTGCAAAAGAAATTAGACATTTGGAACTAGTCTCCTAACTTTAGCAGTGATTTGGATGCAAATTGTGTGAGGATAGCCTTGAGTAGGATGCATGAAAAATTCATGTGGAATAATATGCCTGGGTTAATTTTAAAGTATGTAATTAAGGTTGTGACTAGATTATGTGATACTAGACTTGTACTAGTGCTAAATTCAGTGAATAATGATGTGGTTATGTAGCTAACTAGTACCACATTTGATAGGAGAGCATTAACAACCAAACCAATCACCAATCCTGCAGTGAAATATGCATCTATCATGATTGGCCATAAAATATACTTCCAAAAAAGAGAGAGCTCAATATCTACAACTACAATATGTGTTGCTCATGACATGGTAGTAAATGGGAAAGATTATGATTTGTGTGAGTTCCTCCGGAAACAACTTCTAGAGAACTCAAATCAGACCAAACCAAAGAAATATGCTTTCAAGTTCAGAACACCAATTGTTTTCTCTTTTAAAATTTTTGAGAGAGCTACTCGAAAGTAAAACATTGTGTGGGGTAGAAGCAGATTGATAGAGCACAATTTTTTTGATTATTAACACAACATTAGAGAGTATAATGCATAGGTTGATGGATTGACTGCATTTTTCGTAGTATTCCAAAGGAACATGTATGAAAGAGAAAGAATTCCTAAAATTTTAGTGGAAAAGTATGAACATGACATAACCTTTCTGGTGTCCACTGATGAATGCATAATAGAGGTAGTTGAACTGAGAATAATATGGATTGAGCCTCTAGGATATGAGATTGATAAGGATGAGGTTGAGAGATACATTGAAATTTTGTTAAGAAGTCCTAAGGAATCCTCTCTACCTAGACATGGTACATATGAGGAGAAATCAACTGAAGTATACTTGGAGACCTCAACAATTGCTAGAACAAAAAGAGTGAACAAAAAAATTGAACAACTCTTTGGAATGCATGGCCTTTCAAAGGAAGAAGTTGATAAACTAAGGGAAGTCGCAACAGAGAGGAAAGCCAAGGTAGCTGATGAGTCCTCTAGACCACATAGATCAGGAAGATCAACTTCTACCCTTGCCTCTACATTGTGAAAACCTACTATCATAGTTTTCTTTAAAGGGAAGAAGGTGGAGCCCAATGCTTTGGAAATAGTTAATGTGTCTACACCCTTCAGACCTAGCACCTGGACCTCAAAGAGAAAAATTGTACCTCTAGTAGCACTTCCTGCTACCTTAAGAAGAAGAAAGAAATAGAAAGATATTGACCTTGGTTTAGAAGAAGAACAATTGAAAAGAAAGAGAAGAAGCAATATTTCCACTAGTGGTAAAGGTGCCTGATGGGTCTGGTTACTAGTATCTTTTTTTTTCTTTTCATATACTTTTAAGACACTTTACCTATTGGAAAAACAAGGATAGACAACTAAGAGGGGGAGGGTGAATTAGTTGTCACAAATTATTCAAAATTATTAACCTTTACTCAACTTATTCTTAGATTTGATGAAAGAACATTAAGCATAAACAATCACCACATCAAAAACATAAAGAACACCAATATTTTATACATGCAAACCCTATTAGGGGAAAAACCCTTGGTAGATGTCAGTCCACAATATTATACCCTATTACAAGTATAGAGATGAATAATGGGAATGCACATGCATTCAGGCACACTACCTAGAGCTCACTCCTCAAAGAAGATACACTATTTTATAGATACATTCAGATTAAGACCATCTCAAGGATTCGATCTAAGAAATTAGTTTCTATAAAATCCTGATTACAGTTCTGGTTAAGCAGATAAACACTTCTTCACACTTCACTCAATCTTATTCACACTCTACTCTACAATCGAATGATCTAATCTTTATTCAAACATAGCACTCACACACTTCACATTACACACTTCACTCATACACATCTCAAATGAAGAATAAAAGTGCTCTTATATATCTGCTACATGGACTTACATCAACAAAATTTTCAGCAAAAAATAAAATAATAGATAAATACAAACTATCGACCCAATTCATGAACAAATATTGATGTGCACGAACCGAAGTTGGTTGCAACATAATGAAAACCTGAAACCGCATCCTCGAATGTTCCAAACATTCAAAAAATAATCCACAAGGATCCACAACATGCTACAACCATCATGTTTACCAAGAACATGAAAAACTAAACATGCAGAGGAAAAATCTCCAAACACGAGCATACCAATCAATGTGGAAATACAAAAAAGATAGAGCAAAATCTAGAAACATCAATGAACATCACATCAGAATAGACAAAAATTTAAATTACTAGAGTCACATTCTCTTCTTCTAGAAACACCAACTACAGTAACAGAATAATTGTAGGAACATAGAAACTCACAACTTGTTCAAATCTTGATGCGCACCTTTGAAAATTCTAGTAGATAAACTAGATAGGATCAACAACCAAACCTTTGATCTAAAACTTCTTAATACCAACATACTAAAATTTCCAACACATTGAACTTCACAGCTTCATAGACAACCTTCAATATATTTATTATAATTTTCTCAATATCCTTGACATATAAAACCTCCAATACACCAATGGTAATAGTGTTGACATCAATGACAACCACAACATCCAAAAATCTCCCCCTTTGGCATTGATGGCAACACATGATGTGAAAAATACACCATCAACGCAACTAACTCTTCTTCCAACAATCTCCCCTTTACACATTTCTCTTCTCACATTGTTCTTCTCCCTCTTACTTTTAGCTCTTCCATAGTTTTTGACATTACTCTTCTCCCTTTTGACATCAATGGAAAAGGTACACATGCTCTGAATCACATATCTGAATCATCTGACTACTCCCCCTGAGTAGCAACCACCACCACATCAATTTGGATCAAGATATGGCTATGAATGCACAAACTAATGCAAAGACTATGCATCTTAGTTCTGATTACGAGGGTTAATCACCCCTAACTTCCCTCTAAGATACTCAAAAGTATCCTTAGACAATGAACTATAAAATATGTTTGGAATCTGTTCCTTAGTAGACACATACTCTAGTCTGACTTTTTTGTCACTCACTTTGTCTCTCAAAAAGTGATATTTGATAGATATATGCTTTGTCTTTGAATGCATCGCTGAATTATTAGAAATATTTATTTCACTTGAATTATCAAAAAATATAGAAATGGTCTCATCATACTCAATTCTAATATCTCTTAGCATCTACTACATCCATATTACTTGAGTACAATTGTTTGCAGCAGCAATATATTCTGCCTCAACAATAGATAAGGAAATGGAATTTTTCTTTTTACTTAACCAAGACACCAAATTCTTCCCCAAGAAGAAGGCACCACCATTATTACTTTTCTTGTCATCCACATCACTTGCCCAATTTGCATCAGTAATGGCGCTCAAAGTAAGACCATCATCTTTAGGATACCATAGGCCAAAATCAACTGTCCCTTTCAAGTATCTAAAAATTCTCTTTATGTCAGTCACATGGGATTTCTTCAAATCAACTTGATATCTCGCAACCATACATACCAAATTCATGATGCTAGGTCTGGTTTGAGTCAAATAAAGCAATCCATTGATCATTGACTTGTATCTTGTCTGATTTTCCTTAGGAGAATCATCAGTTTGTGTTAACTTGCATTGGGTTACCATAGGTGTACCAACGGGCTTTCAGTCTTCCATGCCAAAAAATTTCAGTATCTCTCTTACATATTTGGATTGAGATATAAAAATTCCATTATCTAACTGAGTGATTTGCAATCCCAAAAAGAACTTCATCTCTCCAATCATAGACATTTCAAATTCACTCTTCATTTCATCAGCAAACTTCATACATAAATCATCATCACCTCAAAAAATGATGTCATCAACAAAGACTTCAATAATCAATTCTTTATCATGATCCATCTTAAAATATAGACTACTATCAACAATACCTTTATTAAATCCAAGCTTCAATAAGTATTTATCTAGTCTGCCATACCAGGCTCTAGGGGCTTGCTTGAGTCCATATAATGCTTTCTTAATTCGACAAACCATATCTCCTTTATTAGCTAGTTGAAATCCATCTAGTTTCTCAACATATACTTCTTCTAGCTCACCATTTAGAAATGCTGACTTTACATCCATTTGATAGACTTTGTCATTCTTAAAAGGAGCATAAGCAAGAAACAATCTTACAGCTTCAATTCTAGCAACAAGGGCAAAGGTTTCTTCAAAATCAATACCTTCCATTTGTGAGTACCCTTTACATACCAGTCTTGCTTTATTCCTGACCACTTCATCTTGTTCATTCAACTTATTCTGAAAGAACCATTTAGTTCCAATCATATTTTTGTCTAGAGGTCTGGGAAAAAGAATTCATGTATCATTTTTCTCAGCTGCATCAGTTAATCCTTCATTGCTTCCATCCAATGTTCATCTTTACATGCTTCATTGATATTGTTGGGATCAGTCTTGGAAATTAGACAATACTCTTCTGCAATTCTTCTTCTAGTCTACACACCTTTGTTCTTATCTCCTATAATCTGATCTTCAAAATGATTCAGCTTTACATACCTCAAAATTTTAGGATTCACTCAAACTTTTGGTTCTTTTGTTCTCTCTTCTGCACTTCCACTAGCCTCTCCTTCCTGATTCTCTTGATTCATAAAAAAATTTGGACTTGATTTGATGTCTGATCATTTTTCCTTTTATCAGTACTATAAAGTTGGTCATCTTAATCATATCCACATTATTTGGATGATCTAGCAGTGTCTTCATCAACTCTGACATTTTCACTTCCAACCATTTTCCTCAATCTTCTATTATAGCACCAGTAGGCCTTTCTTTTAGTAGAAAAACCTAGAAAGATTCCTTCATGACTCCTAGCATCAAACTTACTTATATCTTCATCTCTCTTGATGTAGCATCTACTTCAAAAGATTTTGAAATACATAATAGTAGGATTATAGCCAAACCATAGTTCAAAAGGAGTCTTACCAGAATTACCATTGACATTTAGCCAGTTGATAGTGTACACAACAATGCTTACAACTTCTCTCCAATAGATATGAGGAACAATACCTTCCAACATCATAGATCTACCAACATCTAGAATTATTTTGTTCTTTCTCTCTACAACTTTGTTTTGTTGAGGATTCCAAGGAGGGGATAAATGTCTTTTGATTCCATGATCTTCACAGAAATAATTAAACTCCTGGGAAGTGAATTCACCACCTCTGTCTGGACTTAAGCATTTAATCTTCAAACCTATCTCATTCTCGGCCATACAACTGAAAATTTTGAACTTCTCTAATGCCACATTTTTTTCTCTCAAGAAAGCAACCCATATCATCTTAGAGTAATCATCAATAAGCAACATAAAGTACCTTTCTCCTTGTAGAATTCTGATTTTGGAGGGACCACATAGATCAATATGCACCATCTCCAATATTCCATTAGAATGATGTTGCTTTCTCCAAAAAGAAACTCTAGTCTACTTTCCCATCTGACATTCCTTGCATATGGTATTAGTAGGCTTCACTAACTTAGGAAGATCTCTTACTGCTTGACTGGAGCTTGTCTTGACAATGTTATCAAAATTAACATGACACAACCTTCTATGCCATAACCAACTTCTATCAACTTGAGAAATTAAATAAATTTCACTAGCAACACTCAGTTGAAAAATATTACCTCTTGTCTTTGTACCTAAAGCAATTACATTTCCACAACTTTCGAGTGTATACACCTAAAATTGGTCTAGAGAATCTAATTAATTAAATATGACCTATTTGATTAATTATCCTAAATTCCTCTACTATTGAATAAATAGAAATATTTATTTATATAGTTCACATTTAAATTCTTCTAAATTCTTCTATTATTTAATCTTAATTAAATAAAAAAAATTAAATACTTTGTTTTATTTAATTATCAATTTTCCCCTATTTTATTCTATCTTAATTACATCATTTAAATAAATTAAACAAAAGGTTAAATACTTTATTGTTTAATTATCATAATTCTTCTATTTTAATTTAATAAACAACTTCTATAGTTTTTTTTATTAAATTATTAATTCCCCTTTTGCTAATTTAAATAAATTAAAAATATTAAATAAAAGAATAAATCATAAATTCCTTTATTTACTCACCTATCAAATCAAATTCCATATGTCTAAAATTAATGCAACTGGCATTCACGGGAAAGCTTGAAGGAAATCCTCTCAATCATCTCAATCCTCTCCCTCTTATCCTTCCTATCCTCTTGCCTGGTGTTTTCATTGGGAGGAACCATTATCATAATTTGCTCCATCCTTTCAATCTCTCACCCTTCAATCCTCCAGATTGAATCTAGGCCTTTGTTTGCTGCCCCTGTACAAATGTGCTGCCAGGAAATCTATAAATAGAGCCCTGTACAACAAAGAATGGATCCCAACTTTCTGCAATCTTACTCTACAGGAAAAATAGTCAAGCATCTTAGCATTCAAGCAATTGAGCATATAGCATAAAATCATTTAGCAATTGATTGCTATTGCTAAGTGATTTTATTCTATATGCTCAATTTCTTGAATGCTAAGATGCTTGATTGCTATTCTTGCAGAGTAAGATTGCACAAAGTTGGGATCCATTTTTTTTTGTATAGGGTTGTATTTATAGATTTCCCGATCATATTTGCATAGGGGCAGCAAATAGAGGCCTCAACAAACAGAGGCCTAGATTCAATCTAGAGGATTGAAGAGTGACATATTGAAAGGTTGGGGCTGATTATGGGAATGGTTCCTCCCCATGAAAACACCAAGAAAGAGGATAGGAAGGATCAGAGGGAGAGGATTGAGACGATTGAGAGGATTTCCTACAAGCTTTCCCATGAATGCCAGTTGCATTAATTTTAGACATATGAAATTTGATTTGATAGGTGAGTAAATAGAGGAATTTATTATTTATGCTTTTATTTCAATATTTTTGATTTATTTAAATTACCAAAAGGGGAATTAATAATTTAATTAAAAAAACTATAGAAGTTGTTTATTAAATTAAAATAGAAGAATTATGATAATTAAACAATAAAGTATTTAACCTTTTGTTTAATTTATTTAAATGATTTGATTAAGATAGAATAAAATATGGGAAAATTGATAATTAAATAAAACAAAGTATTTAATTTTGTTGATTTAATTAAGATTAAATAATAGAAGAATTTCAATGTGAACTAGATATAAATAAATATTTCTATTTATTCAATAGTAGAGAAATTTAGGGTAATTAGTCAAATAAGTCATATTTAATTAATTAGATTCTCCAGACCAATTTTAGGTGTATACAATGAGAAGTTTTGGAAATGTAATTGCTTCAGGTACAAAGACAAGAGGTAATATTTTTCACCTGAGTGCTGCTAGTGAAAGTTGTTTAATTCTCAAGTTGATGAAAGTTTGTTATGGCATAGAAGGTTGTGTCATGTGAATTTTGGAAACATTGTCAAGATAAGCTCCACTCAAGAATTAAGAGATCTTCCTAAGTTAGTGAAGCATACTAACACCATATGCAAGGAATTTCATATGGGAAAGCATACTAGAGTTTCTTTTTGGAGAAAACAAGATCATTCTAATGGAATACTGGAGATGGTGCATACTGATTTGTGTGGTCCCTCCAGAATCAGAAGTCTACAAGGAGAAAGGTACTTTATGTTTCTTATTTATGATTACTCTAGGATGATATGGGTTGCTTTCTTGAGAGAAAATCATGAAGCATTAGAGAAGTTAAAAAATTTCAAATATATGGTCAAGAATGAGACAGGTTTGAAGATTAAATGTTTAAGGTTAGACATAGGTGGTGAGTTCACTTCCCAAGATTTTAATTCTTTATGTGAAGAGCATGGAATCAAAAGAAAATTATCTTCTCCCTAGACTCCTCAATAGAATGGAGTTGTAGAGAGAAAGAACAAAAAAATTCTAGATGCTGTTAGATCTATGATGTTGGAAAGTAATGTTCCTCATATCTATTGGAGAGAAGTTGTAAGCATTGTTGTGTATACTATCACCTGGGTAAATGTCAATGGTAATTCCGATAAGACTCCTTTTGAACTATGGTTTGGCTATAATCCTACTGTTATGTAATTCAAAATATTTTGAATTAGATGCTACATCAAGAGAGATGAAGATATAAGCAAGTTTTATGCTAGGAGTCATAAGGGAATCTTTCTAGGTTTTTATACTAAAAGCAAGGCGTACCGGTGCTATAATAGAAGATTGAGGAAAATGGTTGAAAGTGCAAATGTCAGAGTTGATGAAGACACTGCTAGATCATCCAAATACTATGGATATGATTCAAATGAAAAAATTGATAGTACTGATAAAAGGAAAAATGATCAGACACATAATCAAGTCCAAATTATTCTGATGAATCAAGAGAATCAGGAAGGAGAGGCTAGTGGAAGTGAAGAAGAGAGAATAGAAGAACCAAAAATTTGAGAGAATCCTAAAATCCTAAGGTATGTAAAGCTAAATCATTATGAAGATTAGATTATAGGGGATAGGAACAAAGGTGTCTAGACTAGAAGAAGAATTATAGAAGAATATTGTCTAATTTTCAAGACTGAGCCCAACAATGTCAATGAAGCATGTAAAGATGAACATTGGATGGAAGCAATGAAGGAAGAAATAATGCAGTAGAGAAAAATGATACATGGATTCTTGTTCCCAGACCTCTAGACAAAAATGTGATTGAAACTAAATGGGTCTTTCAGAACAAGCTAAATGAACAAGGTGAAGTGGTCAGGAATACAACAAGACTAGTATGTAAAGGGTACTCACAGATGGAAGGTATTGATTTTGAAGAAACCTTTACCCCTGTTGCTAGAATTGAAGCCGTAAGATTGTTTCTTGCTTATGCTCCTTTTAAGAACTAAAAAGTGTATCAAATGGATGTAAAGTCAACATTTCTGAATGGTGAGCTAGAAGAAGAAGTATATGTTGAACAACCAGATGGATTTCAACTGACTGATAAAGGAGACATGGTTTTTCAAATTAAGAAAGCATTGCATGGACTCAAGCAAGCCCCTAGATCCTGGTATGCTAGACTAGATATATACTTATTGAAGCTTGGATTTAATATATGTACTCCTGATAGTAATCTATATTTTAATATGGATCATGATAAAGAATTGATTATTGAAGTCTTTGTTGATGACATCATTTTTCGAGGTGATGATGATTTATGTTTGAATTTTGCTAATGAAATGAAGAGTGAATTTGAAATGTCTATGATTGGAGAGATGAAGTTCTTTTTGGGATTGCAAATCACTCAGTTAGATAATGAAATTTTTATATCTCAATCCAAATATGCAAGAGAGCTACTAAAAAAGTTTTACATGGAAGACTCAAAGCCTGTTGGTACACCCATGGTAAGCCGATGCAAGTTACCACATAATGATGATTCTCCTAAGGAAAATCAGACAAGATACAGGTCAATGATCGATGGATTGCTTTATTTGACTCAGACCAGACTTGACATCATGAATTTTTTATGTATGGTTGCTAGATATTAAGTTGATCTGAAGGAATCCCATGTGACTGATGTAAAGAGAATTTTCAGATACTTGAAAGAGATAGTTGATTTTGTCCTATGGTATCCTAAAGATGATGGTATTACTTTGAGCGCCATTACTGATGCAGATTGGGAAGGTGATGTGAATGATAGGAAAAGTACTAGTGGTGGTGCCTTCTTCTTGGGGAAGAATTTGGTGTCTTGGTTAAGTAAAAAGAAAGATTTAATTTCCTTATCTACTACTAAGGCAGAATATATTGCTACTGCAAACAATTGTACTCAAGTAATATGGATGAAGTAGATGCTAAGAGATATCAAAATTGAGTATGATGATACCATTTCTATATTTTGTGATAATTCAAGTGCAATAAATATTTCTAATAATTTAGTGTTGCATTCAAAGACAAAGCATATATCTATCAAATATCATTTTTTGAGAGACAAAGTGAGTGACAAAAAATTCAGATTGGAGTATGTGTCTACTAAGGAATAGATTGAAAACATATTTACTAAGCCATTGCCTAAGGATAATTTTTAGTATCTTATTGGGAGGTTAGGGGTGATTACCCCTACTAATCAGAACTAATATGCATAGTCTTTGCACCAGTCTATACATTCATAGCCATATCTTGATCCAAATTGATTGATGTTGTGGTGGTTGCTACTTAGGGAGAGTAGTCAGATGATTTAGATATGTTATCCATAGCATGTGTACCTTTGATATTGATGTTAAAAGGGGAGAAGAGTAATGTGAAAAACTATGGAAGAGCTAAAAGTAAGAGGGAGAACAGTATGAGAAGAGAAATGTGTAAAGGGGAGATTGTTGGAAGAAGAGTTAGTTGCGTTGATGATGTATTTTTCACATCATGTGTTGCCATCAATGCCAAAGGGGGAGATTGTTGGATGTTGTGGTTGAGTTGCTGATATGTGGTTGTAATTGATGTCAACACTATTAGCATTGGTGTCTTGAAGGTTGTATATGTCAAGGATATTGAGAAAATTATAATAAATATGTTGAAAGATATTTGTGAAGCTGTGAATTTCAACGTGTTGGAAAGTTTAGTATTTTGGTATTCAGAAGTTGTGGATTAAAGTGTTTGTTACTGAGCCTATCTAGTTTATCTACCAAAATTTTTAGAGGTGTGCATCAAGATTTGAGCAAGTTGTGAGTTTTTGTGTTCCTACAGTTATTCTGTTATTATAGCTGGTGTTTCTGGAAGAAGAGAACGTGACTCTGGTAATTTGAGTTGTTGTGTATTCTCATGTGGTGTTCATTGATGTTTTTAGATTGTGCTCTATCTTTGTTGCATGTCTGTTTTGACTAGTGTTCTCTTGATCAGATATTTTTCCTCTACATGTTCGGGATTTCATGTTTTCTGCCGACATGATGATTGTAGCGTGTTGTGGATCCTTGTGGATTAATTTTTGAATGTTTGGCATGTTTGAGGATGTTGTTTTAGGTCTTCATGATGATTTGATGATGATTTTATTTATCTCTTGATATTTGATGTAGTAATTTTATCCTTAGATGAATCTCAATTAATCTCTCCATAAAAATTATTATAATTTTTAAAATCCCACCATAATCCACCTTTAATAACCTATAAAAGGTCAAAAGGGCCTTTTTCCAAATCATTTGTGCATTTTGAATTTTGAAACTTTGTGAGAGAGATATTTGTGACTTTGGAGTAAGATGTTGATCCCTTACCAAACCCACCGGTTCAAGGGAGTGTGACATCATCAACGCCCGACAGCTTACGGACCTCTGGTTTGTACCCCTAGACCTCCTTGTAATTCTTGTTTTGTCTCATTTTTCATTCCAATTGCATTTTTTAATTTTTTCTTAGTTTTAGTGCTTCAAGTTTTCGTTGTAGCACTTTTACACTCTTGTGTAGCGCTTTTACGATTTGTTTTAGTGCTTCTGAAAAGAAGCGCTTCGATTAGGTAGTTTAGTGCTTTAGTAAGATAATTTAGCACTTTGGTGAATTAGCGCTAGGATAGGATAGATTAGCCCTTTAGGCGTTTAAATTATTGCTTTTAGAAGATTAGCAATATGGTAGGATAAATTAGCGCTTCCAGTGATTAATTTATCACTTTGGGGGATTTAGTGCTTCGAGTGACTATTTCAGCGCTTTGACCTTGCGAAATAGCACTTGAGTGATATGACACTTTGATAAATTGTTCTAGCGCTCCTGATTGATGAAATAATGCTTCTGATCTTTTAGCGCTTTGAATGCCTGTTTTAGCGCATCCAAGTCAGATTTGGAAAATTTGTCAAATTTTAAACTTGATTTTGTTGATTCTGATTGTGTCAACCCATTGGTTTGATATGATTTCATGATCTAAATAACCATGATGATTGATTTTGATGATTGATAGATAAGAATTATTCTCATGATAGGTGAGGAGTAATCTCATTTGTGATGAACCTCATGATAGGAAAGGTTGATTTTGATAAATTGACCTCATGTTAAGTGAAGTACAATTTAGATTGATAATGATGACCTCATGATAGATGAGGTTTGGTGATGTTTTCTCATGAATTTTGATCAAAATTCATACCAAGAGCTGATTAGATTTGATAGTATAATGACATGTGATATTTGACATAGTGTATTGATTTTGAACATTTCATGATGATAGGAGTCTTTGGATAACCTCCAGATTCGAGAGCGTTTCCCATGGACATTTGATTTGATTTCACAGTTGACACCAAATAAGACCCAAATTATTGTTCGGTGTGGAATTGCTTCTCTTCTTGACATGCCCCAAATTATAATTAACTAGGGTCTTCTCATAGCTTTAGTTGAGCGATGGCACAATGATCATAACACCTTCCACTTACCCACCGGCGAGATGACTATCACCCCAGAGGATGTCTAGCATATTTTGTGGATACCATTTGTTGGAGAGGTTTTTGTGTATGATTCATAGGAGGTGGGCGAGACATATGCTCTTTGTAGAGTCTTTCAGGATGAGCATATTCCTGGGATGTGGATTCCATGGTGAGAGATGGTAGATTCTTATGCCACCTTACCTTCAGTTTTGGCAGGATTTATTGGAGGGTTCCTCTGTCCTAGTTGTAGGTCAAAGGGACTATCTGTCGGATGGAGCCATTTACTTGAGAGTATGATCGTGCATGGGACTAGATATGCTTGGTGGATGTGCATGCTAGCACATTTGTATCATGACTTGCATTCAACTATCTATTTGAGAGGTCAGAGCTTATCATCTAGAGCTACCTTGCTTCAGGTTTGGGCATGGGAGCATATTGTTGTCACACAACCAGTGCCTGATTGAGATAGGCCTACTACTAGGCCATATGTTTTCAGATATAGAGGTCAACTTACCTAGTCTAGGATGGGTAAGTTGGAGCATTGGAGGCACGTATTGGATGACTTAGAGGTAGTGACCTAGAGCCCATATCTAGATTGTAAGAACTGGGAGGAGGATGATGCAGAGATGGGATACATTTGTGATTCTATGTACTTGATTGGTAGGACCCACTTCATTTTAGAGAGATTCGTACTGCGGAGGGTCTACAGGCAGTATAGTATTGTTTAGTGCATGCCCCAGGGTGTTGCACATTATGCCCAGTGTTAGAGTGATGTAGTAGATTGGGGCCACGTTTATCCTATCATACCTTAGTAGAAGGATACTGCACCTTATAGCCTTCAACTTGGGACATACATCACGATATTACAGAGGTGCCAGTGACAAAGGAGTATACAGCTTATCTTACATTACATCCATGCCCTTGAATCACTATTCCTGATGAGCCAACACCATAACCTACAGAGGAGGATGTTGCGGTTGCACGTGGTTAGTGATGGAGACGAGCAAAAGATGTGGTGGAGGATTAGGCTGTGGATGTTGAGGTAGAGGATGTGGGTGGAGAGGAGGATGTTGACATTGAGGATATGGAGGGTAGTGGTGAGGATGATAATAGTGATAGTGAGAATAGTGAGGGGATCAACAGTGGTTAGAGAAGTAGTGATGATGGATATGATGGCAGGGACGGTGGCAGAGGTATTTTGGCAAGTAGTACAGGTCCATCCACTAGTGTTCCTTGTAAGAGGCAAGTAGTGGAAATATCTTCTTTGGATCATTAGACACAGATTGCCTCCCTCCAAGTACAGATTTAGACTCTGTAGGGGCAGCTTGTTCAGGCACATGGTTTAATTGTGCAAACACAAACATAGCTATAGACCTAGGCATAGGCTCATGAACAGGCCCTGACATAGGTACATTTGTTGGGAATTATGCCTCAACTTTCTGGTGACCCCCTTTGAAGACTTAGGCGAATTCTCTTGTTTCCTTGGCAAAGTCTTTTATTCTGGCCAAGGCGAAACCGGGATGGAACTTGGCATTGTTCCATTTGCCTTGTTCCAGGTCTTGTTCCTGTTCCGTCTCCAGCTCCGCTCCCCACTTTCTTGGATCTTCGAGTTTTGTTCTGGCAGAGGCGAAACCGGATTGGAACTTGGCATTGTTCCTTTTGTCATGTTCTGGGTTTGGCTCTGGATCCGGCTCCACCTCCGGCTTTGGTAGTCTGTTGCTCTCCACTTGGTTCTGGCGGAGGCAGAACCAGTTTTGGAAGTTGGCAATATCTATTTTCCATGTTCCTATTTATGTTCCTGTTCTGACTCCAAGTCTGACTCCTGCTTTTGTGATCTAGTTCCTCTGGATTTTTGGATTCTCCTTGGGGAGTTTTCCTCCGCTTTGTCCTGGTTCTGGATTGTTGTTTCTTGCAGTTGGCGGAGGCAGAATCGGAACCAGTTTGGTTCCTGATCTTGGACTTTTGGTAAAGTCCTATTTCTGTTCCTGTTCCATCCCCGATTCCGACTCCAATCGTTTGTGCTCCTGTCTTGGTTTGACCCCCGGTTGACTTTACCCGGTCAATCCTGTTTCTGATGTGTTCCTCTTTGTTGTGGGCGGACGCGGAACTGAATTGGTTCCTAAACCTGTAATTTCAGTGGAGTCATGTTTTGACTCCAGTTCTTTCTCCGTCTCCGACTCCGACTCCGACAGTGTGCTTTTTCGGTGGAGTCCTGTTTCGACTCCTGTTCCGAATCCGACTCCAGCAATGTTAGATTTGGCTTGAAGTCTTGGACGCAACTGATGTCTATTTGACCATTTTGGTTGCTCTATCAGCTATGATTGTTGATGGGTCTTGGATGCGTGGCACCTAGCTGAATAGTGATTGGATGGTTACATAACTTGTTGTGCTGCATGTTTTGTCAACGAAGGTTGGCGGAGCTAAACCCATTTTTGGAATGGCATTGAATGCCTGGGTGGCTCGTTGCAGAGAGATCTATTAGATCTGACCAGATGCGTGCTTTGTGGATGGTCTTCTTTGCTCTTGTTGAGTTGGTTACATAATGGATGAGAGATGTATTATTTCTCAAGCAAGGAAGTTTGATGAGTCTGCAAGAGTCGTGGGTTGCAGAGCAAGTGTGAGATGTGTGATCTAAATGCACGACCATGAGACTACGAGCAAGATGCGCAGGCATGTGAATGCATGAGCATGGGGCTGCAAGCATAATGCATGATGCATGATGTGAGATTGCAGCAGTTGGACTTGTAGGTTGGAGAGCCGAAACTGTGAAGAGATTTGTAGAGAGATGGAGAGGGTGTTCGAGTAGTTTTCTTAGGCAATGTAATTGTGAACACTCTATCTCTCGGATCTGGGCATGGGAATCATTGGAGACCGAATGACTGGGCTGGCCATGAGGCTGGCTATGATAGTCATCTGAGGAGCTAAGAGGAATCTTGTGGGTACTTGTTACTTCTCTAGTAGAACAATATGTAACTCCTATATTGGCTTTGAGCCTGATATTGTATTGTAACTGGTTTTGTGTTGCTGAATAATACAATGGCTCAAAATTTTGGAGTGTGGGGTTTTTACCTTAAAGGGTTTTCCCCACGTATATCTTTGTGTATTCTTTTTGTCTTTCATGGTATCTATTTATGTTGAATCTGTTTCTTGTTGCATTCACTTCTCTCAGACGATCAATGGGGGATCAACTGTGCTTGTTTCTACTTTATAGCATAGTTGGTTGTGTCTTTGTTGTGATTTTGAATTGAAATCACTAAGGCACTACTATCTTAGATGCCTATCTTGATGACAGACCGAATCCTTATCCTCGACGAGTGGTATCAGAGTTGGTAGCTTGTTGCTTGTGATACCAACAAATGGTATCAGAGCATGTTTAAGAGAGGTCGTGGCTTGATGATACCGACAGTGGTATCAGAGCCTTCTCCTGGTTGCTGAAGTTCTGGGTTTTCTCCTGTGGTGATTTCTTAGCCTGGCAAGCTTGAGGAAGTCTGGAGAAATTGGTTGGTGATTGGTCCTTTGGTGAGTGGAAGTTTGTGATTCATTGATTCAACATACAGTTTGAAAGATGCTGGGAAAGTATGGAGTGGGTCATGTTGTGGCAACATGATCTGGAGCTCCTGACTGGTAACATTGTTCTTGATGCAAACGGCATGAGATGTGTTCATGGTTGTGTTGCAACAAAGCATGGTGTTCATACTGGGTGTCTGTGTGAGAGGCTCCTTAGTGGTATGGACTAGCTTGTGTCGTTGTTCAGCTATGAATTATTGTGCTTGTGCTGAGTGTTTCTGACTTAGCACTAAAGGCATTTTCTTTGGTGCTCTGATTGCATGGAGGCTATGAGGTGACCTTGGTGGTCTGCAACTTCTGTATAGCTTGGCTCTTCCTTGTGCTTGTGCATGACTATGGCATTGGAACTGGTCTGAAACGGACCTGTTGTTCCTGTGTGCCTCTTTCTTGCACTTGCATGGTTTAGATTCATGTCTTTGGCTCTGAAGGTTTTGTGTAGATTATCCTAAAAAGTCTACGGTGCATTCTCTTGTTCTTTCATTGTTCTGGTTTATTGTGATGGTTGTGTGCAGACTCCTAAGTTGTCCAGATGAGCAGTGAATATGGAGGTGCGTGGGTGTTTTGGAAACACAGTGGTTTTTTGTAGGTTTTGCACGGTCAAGGAAAACTTGTGTTTTGTGGAACTGCTGTTTGTTATTTTTCTAGATCCTAGTTTCTGGGGTGTGACTAGATGAGATAGTTGTAGTTCGACTAGTTTTGAGGAGTGGTGTCTTCTCTGCATGGGAGTGTTGGTATATTTCTCTTTCAAAATTCTTGTGGTATGCTTTGATGGTTTTCTAGACTTTGGTGCTTGGGTTGTGGACATGACTGGAAAATCAGATCTATTGCTGATCTGGTGTTTGAGTCATGATTGTCTGCTTTGGCTACTCTCTTTGATTATCTCAGTTTTACAGTTTCCAGTGCAATGATAGATTTGCAGGTTTACTTTTGCTTGCATCCACGGGTTGTGAAATATTGTAGGCTGTCCTAACCTACATGATTGTTGTGAGACAACTCGGAAGTGGACTATCTATATCCACGAGGGTGTAACCATGTTGTGCAGATCTATTAGCTGACCTTGTCTGTGGTCACTTGTGCATTGGTGTGGCTGTTTTGAGATGAGAGGAGGAATGGAGCTTGAGTACCTAAATAGTCAGTCATGGGGATCTAAAGCATGTGGATCATGATGTCATGGAGAGTTGGGTACACTGGCATAGTGTAAGCTTTTGACAGTGATGGTGTGGTCAGTCATGGTGCTTGGAAAGCTCAGTGTCACGTTTCAGTGGGAGCTTTAGCAATGACTGGTGTCTTCTTTGGTGTTGCAAAATTCGCATCTACATGTTCACTGTTTGAAGATGTGTAGCACTTTGGAGCCATGAAGGACCTTAGTAGTCTTTGGTTGAGTTGCTAGTGGTGCTTGACAGGTGATGTTGGTTTAGAGTTGTTTGCTTTATGTCATGGTATACTCTTGCTTGTGCATTAGAGTTTTGGCATGTTTTTTTGCTCTTGAAGACCATGGATAGTTCACTTGAAGCATGGTATCTCCCTTGGAGATGTGTAGATCATGGTGTCATGATAAGTTCCTGTTCTAGGTTATGGAACTTTGACAGTGGTCTGGGGTTCTCTTTACTTTGAGTACATTGGTCATATGCTGGAGGACTTCATGGTTATTGCAGTGCTGTAGTTTGGAGTTAGCATGAGATGACAGGTGTTGATACTCATGGATGCATGGAGAATAAAGGTGAGGCTTGAATTCTTAAGTGAATGTTGTTACAATTGAAAGTCCGAGAAGCCTGCACTTTGGTTGAATGTAAATTCAACAGAGATCTTGAAGGAGAATGCTCTTAGGTTAGCCATGGTGGCTTGTATATCTTGGATGATCATGTTTCTTTTTTCTTCTTGATCTACTCGGCAGTGGTGTCATTGTGAAAGGTATTTACCCATTATACTTTTCAAGTGCTTTATGTTTTATTTTTCATGTTATGAATCTTGAGTTGGTTTAAATTCTAGAGCATTCATAATGAAAGGTTGGAAAACATAGTTGATCTCCCTGTGCTTTTGAGGACTGAAAGGAGATGGTTATAGGGGTAGGTCTGATCCTCTTTGAAGAGCTTACATCCATGTTTTGTTGGATGTTGTTAAGGCTTTTCCCTTTGGGATGTCATTCTTGACACAGCTGGCATTTAGAAGTGTTTGTAGAAGGACATGTTTCTTGTTGATTTGCAGTTTCTCTCTTATCTGGTCTTGTTCTTCATGATTGCTCTTGTGACTTTAGATGTGAGTTGCCTTTGTGGTACCAGGTTGGTCACTATTTATGGTCATGTGTTCTCACCTGGGTGATGACACGAAGGTGCCTGTGCTTCTTTCTTCATTCAGCTTTGGAGGTGTTTGGAAGAACTGTGGAAGACAGTTGAGAGAAATTTTTCTTGCAGTAGGTGGTTACAGATGTTGTAGATCAATATGGATGTTCCTTGGAACTACATGGTTACATTTCTTTATGCTGGGTTTGGTGGACTTGGTATGCCTGGATCATTTGTGATGGTGCTCTGTTTGCACTCATCTGGACAGTGCCCTTGCAGTGGAAGTACTTGAATGTGTTTAGTCTATGACTGGTTGACACATGGTGCTTGTTTGCTACTGGGATGGGTGGATTTCTTTTGATGGCATGAGTTCACTTTTAGGTCATTCCTTTAAGGTATGGGTGGATGGATGTTTTAGCATGAGTTGTGGGTGTTGTTTTTCACTCATGTGGGTTTGATCAATTGGATGAGGGCAGTCTGTTCATGGTTGCCTTTCTAGATGGTCATTTTTTTCTTGTTCTGGAGTTTTGGTTGGAGTGGTGCTTTGCTATTTTTTGCCTTTACCGTCTGGAGGATTTTTTTGCTTTCATTCTTGAGACTGTTGCTGTTTCACTTTGGTGTGTTCCTGTGTTTGGAGCTATTGCTTAAGGTGGTGGACATCTTTTTGATGTTGTTGCAGTGGTCTTGATTAGAGTGTGAGAGCATGTGTTGGTCCTTGTTCAGGTTGGTTTAGAAGATGCTTGAAAGTCTTCGACAAGTGGGAGATTGTTGGGAATTATGCCTCAACTTTCTGGTGACCCCCTTTGAAGACTTAAGCGAATTCTCTTGTTTCCTTGGCAAAGTCTTTTGTTCTGGCAGAGGAAGAACTGGGATGGAACTTGGCATTGTTCTGTTTGCCTTGTTCCCGTTTCGTCTCTAGCTCTGCTCCCCGCTTTCTTGGATCTTTGAGTTTTGTTCTGGCGGAGGCGGAACCGGATTGGAACTTGGCATTGTTCCTTTTGTCATGTTCTGGGTTTGGCTCTAGATCTGGCTCCAGCTCTGGCCCCGGCTCCGGCTCCGACAGTCTGTTGCTCTCCACTCGGTTCTAGCGGAGGCGAAACCAGTTTTGGAAGTTGGCAATATTTGTTTGCCATGTTCCTATTTCTGTTCATGTTCTGACTCCTGCTTTTGTGATCTAGTTCCTCTGGATGTTTGGATTCTCCTCGGGGAGTTTTCCTCCGCTTTGTCCTGGTTGTGGATTGTTGTTTCTTGTAGTTGGTGGAGGCGAAACCGGAACTGGTTTGGTTCCTGATCTTGGACTTTTGGTAAAGTCCTATTTCTGATCCTATTCCGTCCTCGACTCCGACTCCGATCATTTGTGCTCCCGTCTTGGTTTGACCCCGGGTTGACTTTACTCGATCAATCCTATTTTCGATGTGTTCCTCTTTGCCATGGGTGGACACGAAACCGAATTGGTTCCTAAACCTATAATTTTGGTGGAGTCATGTTTCGACTCTAGTTCCGTCTCTGTCTCCGACTCCGACTTCGGCAGTGTGCTTTTTCGGTGGAGTCCTGTTTCGACTCTTGTTCCGACTCTGGCTCCGACAGTGTTACATTTGGCTTGAAGTCTTGGACGCGCCCGATGTCTTTTTGACCATTTTGGTTGCTCTGTCAGCTACGATTGCTGATGGGTCTTGGACATGTGGCACCTGGTTGAATAGTGATTGGATGGTTACCTAACTTGTTGTGTTGCATGTTTTGTTAATGAAGGTTGGCAGAGCTGAACCGGTTTTTGGAATGGCATTGAATGCCTGGGCGGCTCATTGTAGGGAGATCTGTCAGATCCGACCAGATGTGTGATTTGTGGATGGTCTTCTTTGCTCTTGTTGAGTCGGTTACATAATGGATGAGAGATGTATTATTTCTCAAGCAAGGAAGTTCGACGAGTCTGCAAGAGTCCTGGGTTGCAGAGCAAGTGCGAGATGTGCGATCTGAATGCGCAACCATGAGACTGCGAGCAAGATGCGTGGGCATGTGAATGCATGAGCATGGGGCTACAAGCATAATGCATGATGCATGATGCGATATTGCAGCAGTTAGACTTGTAGGTTGGAGAGCCGAAACTGTGAAGAGATTTGTAGAGAGATGGAGAGGGTGTTCGAGTAGTTTGCTTAGGCAATGTAACTGTGAACACTCTATCTCTCAGATCTGGGCATGGGAATCATTGGAGACCGAATGACTGGGCTGGCCATGAGGCTGACTGTGACAGTCATCTGAGGAGTTGAGAGGAATCTTGCGGGTACCTATTACTTCTCTAGTAGAGCAAGATGTAACTCTTGTATTGGCTTTGAGCTTGATATTTTATTGTAACTGGTTTTGGGTTGCTGAATAATACAATGGCTTGAAATTTTGGAGTGTGGGGTTTTTACCTTAAAGGGTTTTCCCCACATATATCTTTGTGTATTCTTTTTGTCTTTCATGGTATCTGTTTATGTTGAATCTATTTCTTGTTGCATTCACTTCTCTCAGAGGATCAATGGGGGATCAACTATGCTTGTTTCCGCTTTATAGCATAGTTGGTTGTGTCTTTGTTGTGATTTTGAATTGAAATCACTAAGGCACTACTGTCTTAGATGCCTATCTTGATGATAGACCGAATCCTTATCCCCAACAACATGGACAGCTGGTAGCTACACAGATGCAGATTCCACATTGATGACAAAGAGGGATAGTGCCAAGGAGATCACAGAGTGGGCACAAGCGACTACAGATACTTTACAATGGATTACTGATGGTACCAATGTTGGAAATTATATGAGGGAGGTTCTTTGTGTCGATTAATAGGTGGATTTTTACAGGGGTCGTTATCATGATGGATTCCCTACTAAGCAGAGAGTGAGTTATGCTCCTTCATGGTCAGGCATGACACATACCAGGACTATTAGTGAGGGTGTGACCCAGCCTCCTCACAGAGATCTAGGAGGTCCTAGTCTATCTGGTGGTGGTGGAGGTACTGGTCCCATGATTCCTGCACCATCTGGTAGTAGCAGATCTTAGATGTTGTTATGATTTTGTGTTGTTTTTGAGACATGATGTATACTTTGATCCAACCAGTTTTGATGATATATCTCCCTTATTTCAGACTTCATTGTATACTTGAAATTGATGTTTTATATGATTTACATGATATGCAACAAACTATTATTGATCTATGATGGGTTCTATTATGATTCTATGATGGATTCATTTAGTTACCATGTTCTACATGCCATGTGATGATTTACTTGATTCTAGATGATCATGTTATATGTTATGGTTTATTTAATGAATGATGTATGGATATATGATGTCGATGTATGGATGCATGATTATTTTCTTTTTATATGATGATCATCTTTATACATGATTGTGGATGTAATGATGTGATGGAAATGGGATGTATGTTGCTATGTTGAAAAATAGATGATGTATGATATACATTATGAATTGATGGAAATGCAATAATATGCTGCAATAATAAAATAATGAATGATGAATGGATGTATGATGTATGATGAACGATGGATGAAATTAATAAACGTATGATAATAATGTATTGATAATAAAATATAAATGGATAATGTGATGACTTGATGTAATGATAATAAAATTAAAATGGAGAATGTAATGATATGATATGCGAGAAATAATTAGTCGATGGATGAAAAATGCAATGATATGATTTAGTTTTGAAATTTTCTTTTAGAACTTTTATATGATATGGAGAAATATGATATGATGAATGCAAAATAATTTCATTAAAATGTATGAATGATGAATAGAAAATTCTTTCTAATGTGAATTTTTTTGATGCAACTACATGGTTACGATGATGTTTTTGTTTATGTCAAGTATACTCAGTCTTTTATGAGAAAATGGTAATCATCAATTTGAATTTTTCACAAAATTTTGTAACACATACTCTATAGTAAAAAAATATTTATGAATGCAATCTAATTTTATCATGTAACTATATGCAAAAACATTGGCATTTTAATAGTACTTTTTGTGCTTTGTATCATCATAGAGCTTTAAAAATGTTGAAAGTGAGTACAAGCATCAAAGGTATATTTTATACCAATGATGACCTGAGTATTACTCTAATGATTTTTGATATTGCAAGTGAACACAAGAATCTAGGTATAATTCAACCAAGATGAACTGAGCATTTCTTGCATTAATAGACAAGGATCAATTATATCCGTGTGTGAATTATGAATGTCGCCAGTGACACATTTGTAGAGCACATCCCATGACAATTCACACATTAAATAATTAATTCACAAACAACAGACAAATGAAAATACCATTCTTCTTCCTATCTTCTCTAGTTCATTACATCATTGAGTTACTCCAAAGAAATGATAACAAATAATCAAAAAAATACAACATATCCAGCCTTAAAGTGTTTCAATCATTATTCAGATTAGATCATCCATCCTGATTTTGTGATGTTTTTGTTGTTTTATGAGATTTTGGACCAAACCTAGCCTAATGAGCTATCCTAGGGGCCTTGGGGGCTGATCAAATATTAGCCTTGCCTACATTATACATGCAAAGACCATGTAGTTCGACTGACACAAACTCGTGTTTTTGAATTTTTGACTCTGACTCTTTTGACCTATTTTTTTAATTTTTCTACTGTCATATGTGGATGTCCAAAGTGTTTCTGATATTGATTGATGTTCCATGTTGGTTGCATTTTGATCATTGTTTTTGATGTGATTTTTCTAAGCTCATTGTTTTATTGCCCCCAGTGATGTGTAGATGTTGCCCTCAAGCTAAGGTGAGACATGGTCATTTCCAATGATATGATAATGGATGCAAAGTGTTGGTGAAAGAAACGACCATGACATGTATCAATAGATGGAAAAGCTGATTAAATAAAAAATAGTGCCTATTTCCAAGTTTTCACTATATTTTTTATTGCACTTTTTCATTTTTTTATTTTTTAATATTTTTTTTGTATTTTTCTATTACCAAGATGCCTGTTTGCCAGGTTTTCATCAAGGAAACCATTTCAAACATGCACTAGGTGATTCAGGTGTAGTATCTTTTGAGATGGATACTATTGAGAGGTTCATCAAACAAATCCCCTTTCGGTGTTGATAGCTGATAAGCGCCTGATCCATAAACTAATATAATGATAAAGGGACCTAGCCAATTAGGTTCAAACTTCCCTTTCTTTTCCCGGTCTTGTTGATTTCTAGGGTTCTTTGTTAGGACCAAATCACCAACCTTAAAGATTCTAGGTTTTACCCTATGACTTTAGCTCTTGGAGATTTTGTGTTGGTATATCATTAGATGATTGACAACTTGTTGATGACGAGCATCCAAAAGTTCCAGTTCTTGAAGCCTAGACACTCTATAATCCTCATCTGAAAAGATTCCCTTTAGTGACACACAAAGTGATGGAATATCTACCTCAATGGGTAGTATGGCCTCTGATCCATATACCTAGGCATATGGTGTAGCTCCTGTCGATGTTTTGATGCTAGTTTTGTAGGCCCATAGTGCAAGATTAAGCTGAACATGCCAATCACGTCCAACATTGTTAACCATTTTCTTGAGTATTTTCAGAATTGTCTTGTTAGAGGCCTTTGCTTGGCCATTTCCTTGAGGATTATATGGTGTTGAGAAACGATGGATATAAAAAATTTCACACAATTCCTTGACATCATGGTTTTTAAATGGTCATTAATTATCAGTGATAATGGACTGGAGTATGCCATACTGATAGATTATGTAGTTCAATATGAAAGATGAGATCTTATTTCTAGTGATAGTTGTGAGAGGAACTGCTTCTATCCATTTTGTAAAATATTTTGTTGTTGTGATTATGAACTTGTGTCCATTGGATGAAGATGGATTTATCTTTCCTACCAGATCTAGTCCCCATTGACAAAAGGGTTATGTTGATGTGAATGGGTGTAATTCTTGAGCTGGTGTGTGGATCAAATTACTATGAATCTGACACTTTTGGCACTTCTTGACAAATTGATAAGACTCCTCCATACTTGGCCAGTAATACCCTAAACAGAGGATTTTCTTTGCTAGAGTTATACCACTTGAATGAGTTCCAAAAATACCTTCATGAACCTCATGTAAGGTTGTCTCAAATTCATTATGTTCTAAACATCGGAGAAGATTACCATCTAGACCTCGATGGTAAAGTATGTCGACTATTAGAGTATGTCGGGTGGATTGGCGGATGAAGTTGCATTTTTGGTTTATAGAAAGATCAGGAGGAAGGATGTTGTATTTTAGGTACGCATAGGTCTTTTTATAGATGGAGGATTCAATGACATCTAAATGGTATATGGTTTGGGATTCCAAACTATTATAAGAAGGATTAGATACTTGTTCTACCATAAACTCATAATGACTACGTTTCTCTGGTAATTGTAAAAGAGAAGCAATTGTCGCCATAGCATCTGCCACTTTATTTTTTGCCCTTGGAATTTTCTCAAATTTGATATTGAAAAAGTATTGTTTGAGATCATCTATCATCTGCTTATAGGGCATGAACTTCTCATATTTCATCTGATATTCATCATTTACTTGATAAATGACTAGTTGAGAATCCCCATATACTTGTAACTCTATGATTTTCCATTCAATTGCCACTTTGACGCCAATGATGAATGCCTCATACTCTGCCACGTTATTGGTACATGGAAACATTAGTATATAATACTTTAGGATGGTGTTTCCTTGGGGTTTAATGAACAATATTCCTACACCAGATCTTCTTTGTGTATATGATCCATCAAAGTAAAGTATCCATTGTTGTGTTATTACTATAAGAATGTCTGCATCAAAAAACTCCATTGTCATAGGATGATCATCAGTTAAAGGGGCTTCAACTAATTGTTCAGCGATCACTTGATCTTTGATGGCTCTTCTTTCCACATACTGAATATCAAACTCACTTAAAAACATGACCCATCTGGCTAGTCTACCTGTTAAAGCAACCTTACTAAGTAGATATTTTAATGGGTTGATTTTTGCTATGAGCTTGATTGTGTGAGTCAACATGTAATGCCAAAACTCTTGGGTAGTAAATACCACCACCAAACAAGATTTATCAATGAAGGTATAATTTATTTCATAGCCATTCAAATTTTTTCTAATGTAGTAAATGTCTTGTTCCCTTCCTTCATAATCTTCTTGTGCCAACAATGCCCCTAAAGAAATATATGTTGTTGCAATGTATAGTATTAAAGGTCTTCCTTCTATAGGTGGCATGAGAATAGGCAGCGACATCATATATTGATTAATTTGGTTGAAATTTTTTTCACACCCTTGATCCCATTTGAACACAACATTCTTATGCAATAGATGATTAAATGGGTGACTTTTGTCTGCCAACTGGGAGATAAATCTCCTGATTGATTGTAACCTTCCTTGTAGTGACCTTAGTTGACTGATGTTTCTAGGTGGTGGCATTTCCATTATTGCCTTTACCTTTGTTGGATCTACTTCAATACCTTTTTTTGAGACTATGTATCCTAATATTTTTTCTTATGTAACCCTAAAGACACATTTCTTAGGGTTTAGTCTGACACTGAAATTTTCTAGCCTTGTGAAAATTTTGCCCATGATATCTAGATGTCCTTCTTTGGAATATGACTTAGCTATAATATCATCCACGCAATCCTCCATAAAGGTATGCATCATATCATGGAAGATAGAGGTCATTTCTCTTTGATAAGTTCCCCCTGCATTTTTCAACCCGAAGGGCGTGACATTCCAGTAAAAGGTTCCCCATGGACATGTGAATGCAGTTTTCTCCTGATCTTCTAGTGCTATCTTGATTTGGTTGTAATCGGAGAAACCATCCATTATTGATAACATGGAATGCCCTGCTATTAAGTCCATGATGATGTCAATATTAGGCAAGGGGAAATCATCTTTGGGGTATGCCTTATTTAGATCCCTAAAATATGTACATATATTGATACTATTATCCGGCTTTGATACAGGTACAACATTTGATATCCATTCGACATAATCAATAGACCTAATGAATCTTGCATCCAATAACTTCTTCAGCTCATCTTTTACCATCAATGCGATATGTGGATGCATCTTTCTTAATTTTTGTTTTATAGGTTTGACTCCAATAGGCAAAGACAAATGATGCATTAAAATATTTGGGTCTAAACCTGGCATATCGAAGTATGACCAAGCAAAGTTAATGCTTCTTTGTTCAAAGAATTTGATAAATTCGGGTCTTTCTTGTTCTGTCATAGATTCTGCCAGATGTAAAATCTTTGCTCTTTCTTTTGTACCAATGTTTACAAACTGTGTAGGCTCCACCAAAACTGATGACCTTCCATTATAATGCTTTAGATGGGTGTCAAATCTCCCATCTTTTAGTGCCTCAAAGAGGTTTCCACCATCCGATGCGTTCTTTATTTTTCCTTTTTCAAGATCTAATGCTGCCAGAGAATGGTTTTCACCATTAGATCCATTATTCCTATTTTTATTTTTGCAACTGGAAGATTTGACACCCTCCTATTGAACCATGTTATGAGATTTATAGATAGAACTTGTATTAGGTTCGTCACAACAAAGGAAATTTATGATAGCATCATCATTTGCAAATATGGGTACATTTATCGGTTCAATGGGTTCCCAGTCGATAAGTTCAAGATTTACTAAGGGCAGGAAGTCATTGGATTGACTTGGGTCAATGGTGTTAAGGGTTCAGATAGTTATTTCATTAGATTTGTCATCAGGGATGTTGAGGTCAATGGTGTTACTTTCCTCGAGATTATCTAGTTCACTCGATGTTTGTTCATCCTCATTTGAGTCATCAATATGTTGCGATTCTAATACAAGTGATCTAGACCCTGAGCTTTGTCCCTCCTCACATGTAGGTGCATATTTTTTTATGACATCAATTTGGACATCTGTGTAAGATATATCACAATATAGATCCCATTCATATTCATTAGAATCTATTTCAGAGCTATCTCTTACTTGAAGGATTCTTTCAACTGCCTTCTTAGTCATTTCTTGTTTTCTTCTTTTGAGTAACCCAATCTTGTCTTATCTTTTGAATAAAGAGTAAGAGGGTGAATGGGTTCTATGATGCCTTCTTTCCTTTTTCCAGCAGGTCCCTATCCTTCATAACCCATTTTTTGCGTAAAATTGCTTGAAAAGGAAAGGGTGAGTCTAGCACTTTGATCACCTAGTTAAGGGGAGATCATAAGCCTATTCACCACACAAGCATAGAAAATAATGATTTATTTTAAGCCCAAAAGACAATATACTAATCTAAGTGAAGATGTTGCTTCACAAAATCAGGCTACCTTATTTAACTAATGCAACAAAATATGATGACTATCCTAGGATTGGTATATTTAAATTAAGTGTCTACCCTAGGATTGATTCTTTTTAGTCCAAAAAGCATAATATTTTGGCCGTGGTCGCGTCGGATCCAGATAAAAAAATAAAATATAGAAGCGTTGAAACAAAAATCAGAAGCGCTACAAAATTTGTCAAAAGCGCCATAAAAAATTTCCGAAGCAATGTGTAAACACATCACTTCAAAGAGAGGCAAAATGTATACACCTAAAATTGGTCTAGAGAATCTAATTAATTAAATACGACTTATTTGATTAATTACCCTAAATTCCTCTACTATTGAATAAATAGAAATATTTATTTATATAGTTCACATTTAAATTCTTCTAAATTCTTCTATTATTTAATCTTAATTAAATAAACAAAATTAAATACTTTGTTTTATTTAATTATCAATTTTCCCCTATTTTATTCTATCTTAATCACATCATTTAAATAAATTAAATAAAAGGTTAAATACTTTATTGTTTAATTATCATGATTCTTCTATTTTAATTTAATAAACAACTTCTATAGTCTGTTTTATTAAATTATTAATTCCCCTTTTGCTAATTTAAATAAATCAAAAATTTATCTAAATAAAAGCATAAATCATAAATTCCTCTATTTACTCACCTATCAAATCAAATTTCATATGTCTAAAATTAATGCAACTGGCATTCATGGGAAAGCTTGAAGGAAATCCTCTCAATCCTCTCCCTCTGATCCTTCTTATCATCTTGCCTGGTTTTTTCATGGGGATGAACCATTCCCATAATCAGCTCCAGCCTTTTAATCTCTCACCCTTGAATCCTCCAGTTTGAATTCAGGCCTCTGTTTGTTGCCCCTGTGCAAATGTGCTACTGAGAAATCTATAAATATAACACTTTACAACAAAGAATGGATCCCAACTTTGTGCAATCTTACTCTACAGGAAAAGAAATCAAGCATCTTAGCATTCAAGCAATTGAACATATAGCATAAAATCATTTAGCAATAACAATCATAGCATCTTTAGAATCAATATCATGGCTGCATCATAGATTATTGTAGCTTCATCATCATAGTTTCATGTTAATTTAGATTACAGTAGCTTGTTTTTATCAATTAGATATCATCAATCATCACATAATTGCATTTAGCATCATTCCATTCTCTAGATTGGCATTTTAACAGTCACAAGTGCTTGTGAAATCTAATAGCCCTTGTGATTTAATAATCTTTGGAGATAGGAAACAATGAGACACTTTCAAGTTTCTACTCTTTTTAATAGATTAATTGTTGAATCTTTGATATAATTTTTCATTAAGAAGTGTATTTACCTTTGTTACTTATTCAAACTTACAATTTTGTGCCCACCATGGGGCATAACCCCATATTTTCATAATTTTTCTTTGAAAAGTGTCATACAGGATTCTGGCATGTTTATTTTAGCACGAGCGAGAGTTTTTTTGGCGCTTCCGATGAAAACTATAGCGCTTTTGAGGAAAAATTAAGTGCTTCCAAATTTTGTTTTAGTGCTTCAACATAAACTATAGTGCTTCTAAATAATTGTTTATCACTTCTAAAAGGGAAACTATAGCGCTTCCATGACTTGTTTTAGCACATCGACCAGATGTTCACAACACAGTTGGTCTCTATTCTCAAAATTTCTATAGCGCTTCAATAAAATTTTATGGTGCTTCTGACAAATTTTTTAGTGCTTCTAATAAATTTAGAGCACTTATGATCTAAACTATAGCCCTTTTGATTTTTGTTTTAGCGCTTTGGAACTCTGTTTCAGCGCTTCTATATTTTCTTTTTTTATCTAGATCCGATGCGGCCGCAACCAAAATGTTATGCTTTTTGGCCTAAAAAGAATAAATCCTAGGGTAGACACTTAATTTAAATATACCAATCCTAGGATATTCATCATATTTTGTTGCATTATTTAAATAAAGTAGCCTAATTTTGTGAAGCAACATCTTCACTTAGATTAGTACATTATTTTTTGGGGTTAAAATAAATCATTATTTATTGTGCTTGTGTGGTAAATAGGCTTATGCTCTCCCCTTAACTCGGTTATCAAAGTGCCAGACTCACCCTTTCCTTTTCATGCAATTTTATGCTTTTGATAATCCATTTAGAAGGCCTTCCGTAGTGGGAAAAATTACTCACCCTATGGGAACAACCTAAGTGGGAATGCCTAAATCCAAGGATTCCAGCCCACTCTAAAAAAATGTGAGTTGTTGATGAAAGTCCAACTCAAGGGTAGTGTACAAGATAACCATCCCTAAAATATTTGTTCTAAATATTGGGAGGTGCCCTGAGGGATTTTATCATTTGTCACACCGCACAGAAACCCTATCTAAGAACCATAGTGTAGTATCCAGCTGAGTCAATAACCAGACATTGTAATACTCGCAGTGCAAGGGGAGGGAAGAATCTTCCCCCAAGACACTCACCATATAATTGCCAAGGACCATTTGCTCAAGGGACGATAAATCCAACTTTTCATCTTCACCCATTTTCAAGTTTTCCCACTTGCCTTTCAGACTTTGTAGCTTAGCAACTTTTACTTGTGCATCTCCTTCATGCAATGTTTCGAGCTTCTTCTAGATATCATGTGATTTTTTCAGATCCATTACATTTTTCATCTATGAATCTGTCAAAGCACTCAACAATGCTTCTATAGCCCTAATATTTGTTTCAGTTTCTTTGATCTCATTAGGAGTAGAGGGACCATTATGAGGAATAAAATATCTATTATTTATAATCTTCCAGAAGGGTTCACCAATGCACTTCAAATGACACTCCATTCTAGCCTTCCATAAAGGGTAGTTTGCTCCATCAAATCTACGACTATCCTTCTTGTATGATGCCATTTCAGATCACCTCAAGCTATTAAACTTCTTCACAGGAACCTTCTCTGATACCAATTGTTGAAAAAATAAGGATAGATAACTGAGAGGGGGGGTGAATCAGTTGTCACATATTATTCAAACTTATTAACCTTTGCTCAACTTATTCTCAGATCTGATGGAAGAACATTAAGCATAAACAATCACCACATCCAAAACACAAAGAACACTAAAAATTTATATGTGGAAACCCTGTTAGGTTAAAAAACCATGGTGGATGTCAGTCCACATTATTATACCATGTTAAAAGTATAAAGATGAATAATGGGAATGCACATGCATTCAAGCACACTGCCAAGAGCTCACTAATCAAAGAAGACACACTGTCAAACAAATACATTCAAATTAAGACCATCTAAAGGATTTGAACTGAGAAATTAGCTTCTAAAAAAGCCTAATTACAGTTTCGATTAAGCACATAAATAGTTCTTCACACTTCGCTCAATCTTCTTCACACTCTACTTTGCAATAAAATGCTTTGATCTTTATTCACACATAGCACTCACATATTTCACATTACACACTTCACTCATACACATCTCAAACGAAGAATATAATCGCTCTTATATATCCGCTACATGAAATTACATCAACAACTTTATCGGCCAAAAATAAAATAATAGATGAATACAAACTGTCGGCCCAATTTATGAGCAAATCTCAATGTGACAAACCAAAGTCGGTCACAACATAATGAAGACCTAAAACAACATCCTTGAACATGCCAAACATTCAAAAATTAATCCACAAGCATCCACAACACACTACAACCATCATGTCGGCCAAGAACATGAAAACCCGAACATGCAGAGGAAAAATATCCAATCAGGAGCACACAAATCAACACAGACATGCAAAAAATATAGAGCATGATCTAGAAACATCAACAAAAATCATAGGAGCATAAAAAACAAATCAAATTACTAGAGTCACATTCTCTTCTTCCAGAAACACCAGCTATAGTAACAGAATAACTGTAGGAACACAAAAACTCACAACTTGCACAAATATTGATGCACACCTCTGAAACTTCTAGTAGATAAACTAGATAGGCTCATCAACAAACTCTTTAATCCACAACTTTTGAATACAAACATACTGAACTTTCCAACATGATGAACTTCACAGCTTCACAAACAACCTTCAACATATTTATTATAATTTTCTCAATATGCTCGACATATACAAGCTTCAAGACACCAATGTTAATAGTGTTGACATCAATGACAACCACATATCAGCAACTCAACCACAAAATTCAACATTACCTATGTTTTTAAAGTATCTTTTAAGACAATAATTCCATAATATGTTATCCTTTCGTACATACCTTGCAACATTGAACCCATTTTATGAAAATAAAATATGGCTCAAATACTTGTAGCATTGCATGATTTAAATATGAATATATATGTGTATGAATGAAATTATGAAATTTAATTATGGTAGTTAGTTGCATATGTATGTATATGGGTTAATCTCTTTGCAGCTTAGTATGTGGTGACAAGGAAGGAGTATTTGTAGCAAGCACTAAAGTAGAAGAACAAGAGATTAATGAAGTTCAAGTCATTCAAGTGTAGGAAGTTGTGGAGCTGAGTGTAGTCATTATGGAAGGAATAAATATCGGAATATATCTATTCTTGAATGTTGGATTTTTTTCTATGTGTTTCACATGCAATTTTTCCTTGTTTTAATAGGTCTCTTTTTCCTTTTTCAGTTACATGAATAAGTCAATCATTCTTCCACATCCTCATATCTAGGAATAGGATTTATGATTCTAGTTAGTTAGTTAGTTGGTAGTTTGAATAAGAATCTCCCGATTTTGTATAGATCAAGGGGATGAGTTCATAGTTCAATTAGTTTATTTTGTTACAAGTTACTAGTAGTTGGCAGTTTGAATAAGAATCTCCCGATTTTGTATAGATCAAGGGGATGAGTTCATAGTTCAATTAGTTTATTTTGTTACAAGTTACTAGTAGTTGGCAGTTTTCCAATTTTCCAGTTATTCAAAGACATGTTGTTACAATGATATTATGATATAAAATCTACAAGAAGGATTTTTTTTGATATATGGCATTATGCAATGAATTAGGTTGTATGATTTATGGATGCGTGAGAATCTAAGTTAGATCTAGTTTTAGTTAAGTGAAACAGTCTTTTGAGCTAGCCACTTAGGTATTTTTCTTCACTTTAATTATCTATTCATTCAATTATGCATTTTTAGTAATTATATTTTCATTATTTTACATGTACAATGCAAGTAGAATGGTTTTTGGTTAGTTAAAGTTGTAGCCGTTCAAGAACAAAGATAAATCATAGTTCTACAGAGATTACGAATAATTATTTCATCATTTTAAGAAGTTTCAGATCAAGTTTGCATTCGCAGATCTTTAGCAGTCACCTATAGCTTATGTTGTAGGTACCCATAGCCACTAGGTTGTGTAACCACTTTCATTATTTTTGTAATTATATCAAATTCCAATAAGGTAGAATAGTTTGAATAACTCAATATAGTGTTGTACGATGAAAAGTTTACACTCCTTGGTTGATAATTTAATGTAGGCTAGCAATATCAAGAGGATTGTTCAGCTTGGCACACCCCTGAATTGTGTAAAATTTACCAAGTCCATAACACATTAGTTTGCCTCTATATTTTTGGCATCGTTGCCAAGGAGTGCTAACTTCATGGGCCTATTTTTATAAGTTTTCATAGTTAAATTTATATTTTTGCATTAATATTGATAGATTTCATCATCAAAACAAAACTTGGAGTATACTAACATTGTGCAAGGCCATTGCCATACAAAGAAAAATCTATTGTATGTTGAGGCAAAGAGATAACTAAGGAAGATTCATCCCTTTTGACACTCAAGATAGAGAAGATACTAGTGGTTTTGTTGAGTATACTACCGATATTGTTGAAAGAGTAGACACTTCCTTTCCATCTTCATCATCATCATCTTTCATAGCTACTAAAAGGACCTTCTGAATAATGGGAGATGGACCAGTAGATGACCCAAAGCATGGTACCCTTGAGTTCCCTATTGCTGACCAAGCTAGAGCTATTGTGTTGAAAAAAAATCCACCATTAGCATTACCAATATTTTATGGCTTGGTAGGCTTGGTAACAAAGGACCCAAATACCTTTCTCTTTGAGTTTGGTGTTTTGTGCAGAATTTATGATTACACTAATAGTTCCCACCAACTCAAGCTCTTTCCAGCTACTCTTAAGGATGCTTCCCTTTGATGGTTTATGGGCCTTGACATGGATGTTGTTATAGATTGGGACACAATGAAGACAAATTTCTTGGATAAGTAAAATTACTATTGTAGAGGATTAGATCGGAGAAGATATGATATTTTCTCAATGTCTCAAAAAGAGGATAAGCCATTGGAAGATTATATAGAAAGATTTCAATTTTATTTGAAGAAGAACCCACAACATAAACTGTTAGAGGAATCCCTTAAATTGGTATTTTAAGGGGGATTATTTAAGAATGTATGGATTCTCTCAATCTTATTGTGGGAGGAGAAATTTTTATAGGTTTAGTTGAAGACATTTGTAAAGTCTGTAGGAATTATTATAGGACTCTTTCCATAAAGCTAAGAGGGGAGAGATCATCCATCACAAGTAAGTCCTCTAATGGAGCCTCCAAAGTTGAAATCAACAATTATTATCCAACATGAAGTAGGATATAATTAGTCATCTAGAATCACAGTTGGACACCCTCCATATCAAGAATAAGTAGGAGGGAGTAGAAGCCATGCTCATTGAGTATTTTCCTAAATGTAGGTAGAGGAAAGCCAGTTGTAAATGCAAACGAGAGGCCAATATCCAACAAGAAAAGATTGAGAAACTAGACTTCTAGGCAATGGAAGGTGATGATGCAAAAAAATTCTACATAGCACAAAAGAGGCCTTGGAAACAAAGGCAAGGTATACCACCAGACCCCCTTGCTTTTAATCCATCTTTTCCTTTGGGCAGCCAAAAAATTTCTGCTTGGAACGCCCAGCCCTAGAAAACAAATATGAACTAGTGGCAGAGTCCTCAACATTGGCCACAAGCCCAACCACATAGGAACCAACCACCAAACCCATGGCCACAACAAAAAATTTAGGGTTCCAACTATAATCAACAATGGCCAACCCAACAAAATCAATGGCAGCCTTAGTGGTATAAAGGTAAACCATGGAAAAAAAAAATGAATTACCAACAACCTATTCTACCACCTCCTCCACCTCAGCATCAAGCTTTAATGCCACCATCAAATCCTCAGTATCAACCACTTAAACCATCTTAGGTACCTGCCTAATGTTCACCAAACCCTAACACTAAGCCTATTCAACAAGCTTACACTAACAAAGCTGTCCAATACCCCACTTATGGGGTAGAGGTGAGTAACCTTCATCTTAGATCAAGGAAGCAGCTTGCAAAACCTTCATCTCCCAAAATTACTGAATTAGAAGATGAAGGGCCTATAAAGGAAGCCTCAAATAACCAACCTTTGGAATCCCAATCCAATCAAGGGCTCTAGACCACATCACATCCAAAACCCCCATGTCCTAAATGTTTGGCTATCCAACATCAACACACTCAGGCTGAAACAAACCTTCTCAACTAGTTAAAGGATGTCAACATTAAAATCCCTTTGATCCAAGCTATCAAAGATATTCCCATCTATACTAAGACTGTTGGGGATCTCTGCATTCAAAATCTAGGAAGGAAAAGAAAGGACCCATAGATAGTCCATGTCTTGGGTAACCTTGATGATATAATGTTGGAAGATTATATAGAATCAATGGGGCCCTTATTAAGAATAAATTGATAAACTTGGGTGCTACAATTAATGATGACCAAGGAAACCATGAAACTACTATAGTTATCCAACCTTAGGCCTACTCAAATAGTTTTACAATTAGTTGATGGGTCTAAAATTAAGCCTGGGGGAGCTATTGAGGACCTTTTCATTGCATTAGATTGTTGGGATTACCCTACTAACTTTATAGCACTTCAACCCAAAGTTAATCTTGTTAGTTATCCACTAATCCTAGGTTTATCTTGGTTAGGCACAATCGATGCATTCATAGGTTGTAGATTAGTAAAATTGATCATATCCAATGGAACTATAACCAAGAACCTAGTGCTTTATCCACCAGCTCAACCACATCAAGACCTTGAGAAAACCATTTGGCCGCACCTGGATGATGAGGATAGCTACTCATTGCAGACCTTAATGACCATTGAATGTAGCCCTCTACTGGATATTAAAGATGAGGATAAGATGATTTCTCATATCATTATGGAAGGCACCAACAATAGTAGGGTTGTCTATCCTGCTTGCATGATCCTTTGGAAAGCATAATATCTACTAGTTCCACACAAGAGGTATCTCAAATAATGCATACTTGGTTTCCCTAGAAATGCTTGTCAATAATACCTAGTCTTGATATGTCCTTTGTACAAGACCTATCTATGAAATTAGAGGTCAAGCCTTGAAAGATGTTGAATGTTAATAATGCATTGATTGATGACCAACAAAAATCCTTGCACACTGTGTTGTAGGAAGATGCAACAACATTCGCATGGGATTATAGTGATATAAAAGGCATTGATCCTACCTTATGCATGCACAAGATTTACATCAATGAAGGCTATAGACCCATAAGGCAGCCACAGAGGCGCATGAATCTAGCTCTTAGATAAATTATGAAAGTCAAACTGCAAAATATTTTGAATGCAGGATTCATATATACTATCTTAGATAGTGAATGTGTTTCACCATTGGTCATAGTACCTAAAAAGGGTGGTAAATGGAGAATCTATGTCGACTATAGGGAACTCAATACTACCATTAGGAAAGACCATTTTCCATTTCCATTTATTGGCCAAGTTCTAGATTCTTTGGTAGGGAATAAATATTTCTCTTCTCTTGATGGTTTCAGTGGTTATAACCAAATTAAGATTGCACCTGAAGATCAAGATAAAATCATGTTTACCTATCCCTAGGGTACCTATGCATATTTTGTTTTATCTTTTGGTTTGTGCAATGCTGCAACTACATTTCAAAGAGCAGTGCTTAGTATATTTTTTGATTTTTCACATGATAAGATGGATATTTATATGAATGACTTCACCACATATAATGAAACATTTGATGCAGCTTTACAAAATTTAGAAACAGTCTTGAAAAGATGCACTGAAATATTTTTATCATTGAGCAATGAGAAATGTTTTATGTTGATGATAGAAGGCATTGTCTTGGGACATTTTATTTCTAGTGTAGGGATACAAGTTGACCCTAAGAAGATTGAGATCATATCTACACTGTATTCCCCTCAGAAACCAAAGGATGTGAGAAGATTTCTTGGACATGCAGGTTATTATTGGAGATTCATTCAAGATTATAGTCAAATAGTTGCTCCTTTGTTTACTTTGTTGACTAAGGATATCGAATTTGAGTGGACTCTAGAATGTCAGCGATCCTTTGAGAATTTAAAAGAAACTTTGATTAATGCACTAGTTTTAAGAGGTCCAAATTGGGCATTGCCATTTCACATTCACAATTATGCATCAAAATTTGTAATTGGAGCTGTCCTAGGGAAAAAAGAGGGGAATAAAAAGTATGCCATATATTATGTCATAAAAAACCTACAGGGAGAAAAATTAAACTACACAATGATTGAGAAAGAAATGCTTGTTGTTTTTTATGCCATTAACAAGTTCAAACACTACATTACTAGTTATCAAGTATTCATACACACAAATCATACATCAATTTGATACTTTATGAATAAACTAGTGGTAGGTGGAAAAATTGTATGATGGTTACTATTTTTTCAAGATTTTGATAACGCAATAGTTGATAAGCCTTAAAAAGATAACGTAGTTGTTGATTTCCTCTCTAGATTGCCTACTCAATCAACCGAAGGGGTAGTTGATGATTCTTTTCCTGATGAGAATCTATTTGCTCTAAATATACACACCCCATGGTATGTTGATACAGCTAAATACTTGGTAATAGGGCATATTCTAGCTTACTTCTTTCCTAGGGAGAAAAGATAGTTGGTTCATATATGCTTCCCTTATTCTTGGATTTCTGGATTCTTATTCTACACTAGCCTAGATGACATTATGAGAAGATGTATTAGGGAGGATGAATTTTTTGATATAATGAAAGCATACCATGATGAATCTTGTGGTGAAATTTTTTCAGCCAATAGGAAAACTTTCAAAATATTAACAATATGATATTACTAGCCAACCTTTCACAAAGAATCTATTAAGTATACTAGAAGTTTTGACCGATGCTAGAGAATGGGGAGACCTATAAGGAGTGATGAAATTCCTTTGTAGGCCCAAATTGCACTAGCTCCTTTTGAAAAATGGGGGCTTGATTTGGTTAGTCCTATATCTCCCACTTTAAATAAAAAAGAATATATACTAGTATGTACTAACTACTTAACCAAATGGGTAGAAGTCAAAGCATTGTAGTTTGCCAGAGATGGTAATGTTGCAAAGTTTTTATATGAGTAAATTTTCACTAGGTATGGTGTTCTTAAGGAGATAGTGATTGATCAAGGGACCCAATTCACATCAGACCTTATAGCCCTATTGGTGAAGGAATATCAGATAAGGAACAAGAAATATACCCCATATCATCCTTAGACAAATAGACAAGTTGAAGTTACAAATAGGGAGGTTGAGAACATATTGACAAAAATAGTACAACTTCATAGAAGAGATTGGGTATCCAGATTACCAGAAGCTATTTGGGCATACAAAACTACCTGGAAGATAACTACAGGGTTTACTCCTTATGAGTTGGTTTATGGAAAAACAATAGTGTTACCTATAGAGTTTGAATACAAAACCCTTTGTATAACAGTTGATTTAGGGATGGACTTGACAAAACCTCAGAAAGAAAGATTGCAAAATTTGAATGCTCTGGATGAAACTAGATTGCAAGCATTGCACCATATAGAGGTTGTAAAAAAATAGGATTAAATGGAATGACAAGTAAATAAAGACTAAATAATTTGTTGTAGGTAACTGGGCACTTCTATATGATTCCAGATACAAATATTTTCAAGGCAAGTTTATAGTCACAATGGTTTAGTACAACTAAAGACTATTGATGAAGTCAAATTTTCAATTTTGGTTAATGGTCATAGACTCAAGCTATACAAGAAACCACTTGAGCATGATGATTTCATCATATCTCTAATGGATGAGTATGGTGTGCATAGTTTAATCGATTCTGGCTCTAGGTCACAGACTGATATTTCACAGAATGATGTTCCACAAAATGATGTTCTACAGAATTATGTTTCAACAAAAATTGACTTACCCACTATGTATGGTAATACAACGGTTGAGTTACACAACTCCACCTTTGAGATTATCCAACCCTAATTTCCCATGTTTTCAATCACATGTAAACACAACACGATGTCTGTAATGACATTGTTCTAACTTCAGAGGGACTTGTAGTTCAGTTTTATTGGGACCTATTTTTTGTGGAACCTGTTCCACATATTTTAGTTAGGCCATATGGAGTACCTATAGAAATACCCATTGCATGCATGCTACAATCACTTGGAAGACTCAAATTGTTTTTCCCATGAAATATCCTTGAACATACATGTGTCCTTTACTTCCTAGTAAAGCCCGTGCCACCATTACAACCACCACTTTTCATCAAATCCTATGCAATAAATGCACATCACATCACTTGTATGCCACGATATGTGCTCTTTCAGTTCATAGTAGTGCTGATATTTTATTTCCATTTTGCATGTATTCTAGGTAACTTCGCATGATTAAAGCTAACTTTCATTTTGTATTCATTATTATTTATTGTTTAAATTATGAATGTGAATTTAATCACCATTAATTATCATAATTATACTATCGCCCTAACCTAGTTATGCATGAAGTGTGGTCACTTCACTTTAAGTTGGGGGGAGGGGTATCATTTTTATCAATTTTTGTTTGATTTTGCCACCCAAGTTTGTCAGATTGCATTAATACCATCCTTTTAAACTAGAAAAAACTTCTTTGTATTTTCGATAGATGTGATTCCTTTGCTGAGATGAGTGAAGATACAAGTTTTTAGATACTGGATTGAACTGAGATAAAGGGGATTGTGGGTGTTGGGTACAAAGAATGCATTTTGAGAAGCAGTTAAATTTGAGGGATTTTGGGTGGTGGAGTTGAATTTGTAGAATTTGAACTCTTTGAGGTTACAATAATCAATAGAATAATGGGAGGTGATTTAATTCGTAGAGAAACATTTTCTCACAAAGAAATATTATAGGATACGATGGTTATACCTCTATTCACCAAAGTAGGATGGATAGACTATTTCTTAAAGTTGACAGAATATGACAATGATATGGTCAATTATTTTGCAGCCATGCTAAAGTATGATGAAAATACAGTAAAGGGATTGGTGGTGGATGGATAAGATATGTCAATCGCTCAAGTAACAAGGTTACCTCACACAGGCTCTGAGTACCCATCTTAGGTAGATGTGGTAGTGGTGAGGGAAGCATTTTGTGAACATGGAACAAATTTAGGTTCAACATCACAAGGTACTAAAAGACTTTCCCTTCCATTCTTTTGGGGAAAATGCACTACTTATATTATAAAATACCTTACCTGTGATGGCTGCAACAATTTGTTTTATATTGTGCATTTCAAGTTGTTTAATCACTTACGAAATAACCAATTAGTTAGTGTACCCAATTTTCTATACAATATGCTAAAAAGAATGGCCTCTGAATATCAGAGGAAATACACCGATATTACATTGTCTCATCATTGTTTGGTAACCTTACTAGTTAAGAGAATTTTCAGAATTCAACTTCCCTAGGTTGATTGGGATGCTTTTAAAAGTTGCAAGGAAATAATTGGACTACTTGAGGCACCGAAAGAAAAATATGAACCCTTACTAAGCCTGAACCGGAAGTTGACCTAGAGCATTATGAACTTGAAAGAGAAGATTCCCCCGTTGCACCATCTACTTCTCTTACCTATAGCCAAAGTGGGACTGAGAAACATGATATGTTGGCTACAATAGCAGAGAAATCCTCATTTTCTAAAAACCTAGAGTTAGGAGAAGTACTGCATCAATGTCCTCAAAAAGGAAAATAAAGAATAAAGGAGTTGACAAGTAGGAGAATGTTGTAAAGGAAGAAGATGAAGGCAGGAAGAAGGGGAGTAGAAGAGGAAATGAGAGAAAAGCTACACTGGAAACCACTACTCCCCAATGCTCAAGAAAGTTAAGAAGGAAAAGCATTGAGAAGAGAGACATGGAGGAACCATTTCAAGAAGAAAATGTTGGGGAACAACAACTATTAGAGTAATAAGTTATATGCTTAATTAATTATATCATACTGGTTAATTAATTAAGTCACTTATTCCTGTAGTTGCTTAAGCTAAACTTAGGCACATTAATAATTGATTAATTATTAAGTGTGCACACTAGGGTTTCATTTAGGGTTTCCCTTTTAGGGTTTCTTGATCTCCTTCATAAGGATTGATCTCTTTGTAATATTGGAGATTCTCATAATGCATTTTACACTTTGAGGTTTACAAAACATCTTGTTGGTTTTGCATGTCTTTTGCATGTGATAGGTGATTGCATGCAGGTGATCTTGGATTCTAACAACAACATCATATTCCACCTATGGTATACATAGATACAAACAAGGGAGGAGCTGAACTTGACAGTGTTTATGTTGAAATATTAATGCACCTGCTAAAAGGAGAAGATATATATCATCTTCCTCTGATTTTGATTAAGAAGATATTTTCATTTCCAAGAAGATCAGAAGAACAGTTCCCAGTGACTCTCTTAGAGAAATTTTTGATGCCACAGGTGATGATAGTGATGGTTTGAATTTTGAAGAAGAAAAGGAGTTTCTAGAGGATAGAAACATAAGGAAGGAACTTCAAGAATCCCTAGACAAGATAAAACAATTGGAATAATAGGTAAAAGAGTATGAACAAAAATATAGAAAAGGAAATGAGAATCAAGGAGCTGGAACAGAGTACAAACCTACAGCCATGGAAATAAAATGGATCTATTGGCATAGTTGGCTGAAGATAAAAAGGGAATTGAAATTGATTTGAATTTACAATCCATTGTTGTAAGAACACTAGCTTACCATACTACTTTGTCTTTAGGATTTGAATTGATGAAAATTACTACTCAATTCATGCAGGAAAAATAAAAATAGAAAAAAGAAAAGAAAATCTTAAATGAAACTAAGAATTTGGAGTTGAAAAGACTAGAGGAGAAATTGATAGAAGTGGTCAATAGAGCTATCCAAATGGTTGAATGTAGACCTCCGTCTAGGGTATATGCATTGTTCTTAAAGGAAAATTTTCTTAGTTTTCAATTCAATAAATTTGTTAATGATCATCCCTTTTCTTTGGATAAGAGACATTTTTCTCACTTCAGCAAGATTAGTTTAGAGGATCAAGACTAGTTATGTGAATATTATTTGCATAATTATGTGATGGTAGAAGATAATAAATGGAATCCCATGATTTATGTTGGGGATTTGTAAGTGAGAGCTCTTGCATCTTACTTCAGAAATGAATAGCTCCATGGGAAGTTAATAGAGAAATATGAAGAATAGGAGAAAAAATAGGCACTGCAAATTAGAGAGAAAGCAATGAATCCTAATGTAGTTATTACTCAATGGTTAAGACTCCTTTATAATAAGGGGCCAGGGAAAACAATTGTAGACTTAAGGCTCAGGGATTATAGAAGGATTCAACAATTGGCGATGACCACTCTTCAAAATTGAACTAATACATGTGAGGAATAGATGGGACAATTTGACTATAGAATTGCAGAGGAAGGAGCCTCACTCTGTCTACAATTTTATGAGCATGTTTGAGAGGTTACACCAATATATTGATATCTTAAGAAGTAGGAGAGTAGAGTGGGTTCCACTGAATTTCCACCCTCCTATCCTGCTTCACCCAATTCCACATTAGACTGGGTAGATTATTGATCAGGACATAAATGCGGAATTGGACAAGATGAATAGTCTTGCATGCTACAATGGTTTCTACCTCAAATAGGGATAGGGAGTCAAAAAATTCATGGATATCAGGCAGATAACTTTGTTTTACAACCTTTTCCCCTAGGTGACTTAGTTTGATATTTTTGCTTGAGGACAAGAAAAACAACAAGTTGGGGGGGATGATGGGTCTACTTTCTAGTATATTTTTGTTGCTTTACATATAATTTTAAGACACTTTACCTATGTTTTAATAAGTATCTTTTAAGACAATACTTCCATAATATGTTATCCTTTCATACATACCTTGTAACCTTGAACCCATTTTGTGGAAATGAAATATAGTGAAAATACTTGTAGCATTACATTATTTAAATATGAATATATATGTGTATGAATGAAATGTTGTGATTTAATTATGGTAGTTAGTTTCATATGTATGTATATGGGTTAATCTCTTTGCAGCTCATCACGTGGTGACAAGGAATGAGTATTTGTAGCAAACACTAAAGTAGCATAATATGGGATTAATGAAGTTCAAGCCATTCAAGTGCAAGAAGCTATGGAGCTGAGTGTGGTCATTATGGAAGGAATAAATACCGGATGATATATGTTCTTGAATGTTGGACATTTATCTATGTGTTTCACATGCAAGATGTCCTTTCTCAAATAGATATCTTCTTCTTTTTTCAGTTAGATGAATAAGTCAACCATTCTTCCACCTCCTCATATCTAGGAATGGGATTTATGATTGCAGTTAGTTAGTTAGGTGGTAGTTTGAATAAGACTCTCCACATTTTGTATAAAGTTAGGGGATGAGTTCATAGTTTATTTAGTTGATTTTGTTACAAGTTACTAGTATTTGGTAGTTTTCCAATTTTCCAATTATTCAAAGACATGTTACAATGATATTATGAAATTAAATTTGCAAGAAGGATTTTTTCTGATATCTGGCATTATGCAATGAATTGGGTTGTATGATTTATGGATGCATGAGAATATAAGTTATATCTGGTTTTAGTTAAGTGAAGTAGTCTTTTGAGCTGGCCACTCAGGTATTTTTCTTCACTTTAATTATCTATGCATTCATTTATGCATTTCTAGTAATTTTCTTATCATTATTTTACATGCACAATGCAAGTAGAATGGTTTATGGTTAGTTAAAGTTGTAGCCATTCATGAACAAAGATAAATCATAGTTATTTGGAGATTAGGAATAACTATTTTATTATTTTAAGAAGTTTCAGATCAAGTTTGCATTCATAGATCTTTAGTGGTCACCTACAACTTATGTTGCAGGTACCCATAGCCACTAGGTTCTATAACCACTTTCATTGGTTTTGCAATTCTATCAAATTCCAACAAGGTAGAATAGTTTTAATAAGTTAGTATAGAGTAACTTAGGTTAATATGAGCCCGTGAAGGCACATATAGCGTTGTACTATCAAAATTTTATGCTCCTTGGTTGATAATTTAATATAGACTAGCAATGTCAAGAGGACTATTCAGCTTGGCACACCCCTAAATTGTGTAAAATTTACCAAGTCCATAACACATTAGTTTTCCTCTACACTGCCTCACAAGAGGCTAGTTCAAAATTAAAGAAGGATAAAGTCAATATTGTAGATACCTAAGAAGAGGAGGAGATAGAAAAAGAGAAAGAATCTTTTAGAATACATGTGCACAAGAAGCCTGAAAAGAAAGACGAGAAGAAATCTGATGAAGGCACATCAAAGCCTGAGAAAATGAAGTCCAAGACTCCTCTAGTAAGAGCTCGTTCACCTATAAAGTTGGAATCTTTTGTTAATAATATGTTAGAACATGATGGCTTATTACAAGCAACTACCATATTATATGATGAAGTTGATGAAGAAGATAATAAAAAAATTATAGATGCCATTATTCAATATATGAACATTTTAGATGAAAACATGGAAAACATGAAGAAGAGTGTAATTAATGTTGTATTGAAATTCCTAGTGAAAATAATACATGAAGTTGTTGAAGTAGAAAATAAGATCAAAACTGATGCTTTGAATGAGACTGGATCCTCTCTATCTGAGGATGAAAAGGATACCTTGTTGGAAGTATATACAAAGTAGTTTAGGGTAAAGAAAATAGTTTCCATTCTTATGGCCAGAGAAATGGATGGTACAGAAAAATTGAAGCAAGAAACTTTTGATATAGTGAGAGATATGACATAGAAATTTGGGATGATTGTTGGTTCTTCATCCGATATAGCTCAAGTCAAGGAGCTTGATAAAGATAAAGCTATTGATGTAGAGGAAAATATTCCTCCCCGTGTGAGGGGGAAATCATAGATGCAAACAAGATTTAAGTGCTTGAAATGAGAATCTAAGCTAAGATCAAACACATTAATCTAAGATCTAATCCTACACATACAAAATGAAACTAAGCTATTTGAACACACATTAAGAAATCTATGATTACTAAATTGAATGTAAACAAAAATCCAGTGTTACCATATCGTATTGGAGTGCATTCGCCTAATGTTCAATTGTTCTTATCACTGTGAAGCCTCCATGGTTCGTGTACCAAGATTTGATGTATGATGCTTGATGTTCATTGATCGAAGGAATGATGAAGCTATATCATTGGTGATCTTGACAACACTTTGTTACATAAGTTATGTTGATTCTCTAATCTTTTTTTTTAGGAAAGAGGTTTGTTATATAGAAAATGAGATTTGAAATAGACAATCAAGATTTTGTTGGAGAATATCTAGATCAATGGTCAAAATGTGTTGAGAAGATCAAGACATGAGAAGATTGTGCAAAGTTGATTAGACAATTTGTGCAATTGAGAAATAGATTGGCTAGTCAAGGATTAGATTGATCAGTCAAGATTTTAGATTGATCAGTTAGGATTTAGATGGCTTAGTTAGGAAATTGATGGCTTAGTTAGCAAAGTAGATTGATTAGTTAGGAAATTAGATTTCTCAATTAGAAAATTAGATTGCTTAGTATGAATATTAGATTTCTCAATCAACAATCATAATTTCTCAATCAAAAAGTGGGTGAGGAATATGAATTAATTGATTTAATTAATTAATTCCTTTTTGGAGTTGAATGTGCAAATCAAATTTGACTTTTGTAAACAAAGTTGCATTAGTTTGATTTGACTTTTGATAATTTATTTGAATAGTTTGATTTAATTATTCAAATTTTGGAGGAAAAGTATCGTAATTAAATTATTATGATTTAATAATTCAATTAACTTAGAGGAATAATGTGTTTTAGCAACGTAATTAAATAATTGGAATTATTTAATGAACCGGGATGAAATAAAGTGGGATTGGAACTTCATTAAATAAATGTACTTTATTTAATTGGTTGAAATGATAGAAATGTGAATTAATTAAATAATGTTGTTTTATTTAATTAATAACAGAATTAGGGTTTTTAGGACTTTATTAAATAAATGAAATTTATTTAATTTGTCAAAAATGATGAAAAAGTGAATTAATTAAATAATGTTGTATTATTCAATTAATAGAGGAATTAGGGTTTTGGATGGTATTTTGATATTGTGTGGTATTTTTTGAGATGTTTCAAGATGATTCTGACATGTTCTAGGACATTACAGGATGATTCTGAGATGTTGCGGGATGATTCTGAGATGTGGGATGATTTTGAGACATTTTGGGATGATTCCAAGATGTTGTGGGATGATTTCGAGATGTTGCGAGATCATTCTAAAATGTTGCTTAATGATGAATTAATTAAATGATGTTAAATCACTTAATAGATGAATATGAGTGCCAAAACGCTAGTTCACAAGCTAGGACGATTTTTAGGTGTCTACATTTTGCCCCTCTTTGATACAGTGTGGTTTTTGAGCGTTGTGTCAAAGAAAAATTAGAAATTCCTACTAAAAAGTTGCCCCAACATGCCCCAGATTTGGCCCAGTATGCCCCATATGGGATAGCCTAGTGCCCCCTCAGGAATTTTTGTGAAAATTTTGGATAATGAACCAAACTTTCTAATAAGCTGATGTGGTGTGTTAAGTGCAAAGATAGATAGAAGAAATGTTAATAACAAGTGAAGAATAGTTGATGTTGTTAGTCATTGATGAGTTGGTTTTGCTTTGCTTGGAGGCTCCATAGTTTGAACAATCATGTTTGATGTAGCAATAGATACAATGCACTAGGGTATTATTGACCAAGGTGACTTTGTATCCATTGCATGGACTTTGAATCTACAAACAAGGAGTACTCTTGCTCATACCATACATATGGAAACCCTATAGAGTGTATGGGTGAGAAACTTTAAAAATGTCAGACCAATAACACAAGAGGTATTAAGAACCTAACATGCCACTGCTACATGGAATGCTTCAAAATCACTTCCACACATAAAACAAAGAAAGTATTCTCCGTGGTAGTATGACAAAAATATCCAACAATTAGCAAACTAAAATGACACTCAATTTCCCTCATTCCTTCCTCTCTAAATCCTTATGGACATCCTCGAGAGATCCTGCAAATGATTCAATAATGTAAATCGAAAAGATAAGACTACAAAAAGATAAAAACAATGTTGTATCACTTGCTCTATCTGTTATGGGACTATTATCCGGTGTTGATCATGTCTATCATAGGAATGGATCTGTTAAGACATATCTTAGGCTGTTGTTGGGAATTTTCAATAGATAGGTAGCTATACTTGGCTTTGTTTTTGTCTATTTGCGTTCAAATCCTTGTGATTGTTGGCTTGAAAGTTCTAGCTTTTGATGTTGCTTTGTTTGTTTGTCTATTTTGGAAAAGGGTGAGTGTGACGATCTATTTATTATGGATGAACCTTTATTGTGGATAGGTGATGGTGGAAATAGGATTTTTGAGCTTTTTCAAATGTTTTTTGTGCTTTTTGATGTTTATTTGATGTTGTTTTTGTTGTATTTTAAAGATATCTTAATGTTTTTGTTTTGTCGATTGTTAAGGAGCTATGACAAGGATTCAGTGAGCCTCACATCGTGCAGATGTATTTCAAGAGTTTTGATGTACTATAGGCATTAATGTCTCGACATGTACCTTGTTTCTTCTCATTTTTGTTTTGTTACATTCTCGTGTTGTGTGTACATAGTTTCTTGAGCGAATAGCGAAGTTTTGGTAATATCTAAGCATCTACATCATTTTCCTTGCATTTTCTAGGTGAGAACCTCACCTTTGACCTTTAAACCCTTGCCCTTGACCTAAAACCTCGCACTTGAGTTAAAACCTCGCTTATGATTCATGCACTCGCCCTAAAAGCTCGCACTTGATTGAAAACCTCGCTTTTTCTTGCTCTAAAGCTATTTCCTCGCCCTTGCTTAAGAATCTCACACTTGCTTTAAAGTATTGCATTTGAAAACCTCACACTTGGCTCACACTTGCTCCTAAAAGCTCACCCTTGCTCCTAAAACCTTGCTTTTTTGCTTTGTGACTTGTAATCAAGAATTTTTTTACCATATCTTCAAACGACCATAACTTGGTCATATGGAAGTATTTTTCAGTTTTTTTAAAAAAAGGGGTAGAATTTCATGATCTTTTCAATGGTCTAGGTGGTTTTCAGTTTTTGGATAGTTAAATTTTCCATTGGTGTCATGAGCTTTCATTTTCCATTTTTTCATTTAAACCCTGTTAGCATTTGCTTGTTGTCATCCTAAATGTCATTTGTCATCGTGTTTTGTCTTGTTTTGTGTTGCTTGACATGTTCAGAGTGAAGCCCTAACATAATAGGTTAAAATGATTGTAGGTGGTCCTCAAACCACTACAATCAAGGGAGAGACAACTTCGAGATCTGTTTGATCCGATTATCAGTTTCGTGGGTTTTGTTGTTTTGTGAATGTTTTTGAATTTTGAATTTTTTGGATTTGTTTGGATTTTTTATTTTTGACTAAGTTGGAAGAAAGAATGATACAAACCTAATGGGACTGACCTATGGCCTTGGGGGCTATTAAGCATTTCCTACGTTGTACACGTAGAGACCACCTGACCATTTGACTCAAAGCATAAACTTGGTTTTGGGATAAAACATTCTTAGATTGATATTTCACTTTAACTATTTGTGGGGTTCAATAAAATTTTGATATATTATATTGTTTGAGTGAAGGAATAATCCAATGATGTTTTTTTTTTTGATGTTTTTCATATTTTTTTTATTTTTGATAACTTGGATTGATACTTCACTTGTTTTCTAGAGGATATGTTGTGGAAAAGCTTACTTGAACTAGTTGTGGGGTTCAAGCAACTGTTGATATCTTAGAATTTTTTAGTGAAGGAATAATCCATTTTGTTGTCATCTTTGAAGGTTACCTTGGTAGTGCATTGGTGGTACACCTTGTTGTTGGAGCGAACTATTTCGAAGGTTACCCTGATAGTGCATTGGTGGTATACCTTGTTGTTGGGATAAATGCCTAGATCACAATGTGAGCTAGAAAACATAGATCAAGATTTATTCTGAAGCAAGATGCAAGCATTTTCCCCCAATGTCTAGCAATGTAGGTGATGGATTATCTTGTGATAGGATAACATGTTGGATAGAGTATTCTCTTTTGGAAAATTCCTCATGGATTAGATAATACTAGATAAGATAGGATCAATGATAGTGACCCATGTTAAGAGGCTTTTCATAAAAAAATGTCAAGTGTTCACCAAACATTTGTCAAGATCAAGATAAGTTGGATTTTGAAAAATAATGGATTGGATTTATCATGGATAAGTTGAGATGCTTCCACCTGAAATGGTGCACATAGATGCTCAATTCTACACATGATGCATGTTTGCCAGGTTTTCATCATGGTACTTGTCCAAAGCACCACCATAGTGCTTTTCCCTAGAGAATGATTTTTTTCTTGACTTTTTCTCTTGATTTTTTTTATTGATTTTTGATGTCACACAAGATGCCTATTTACTAGGTTTTCATCATGGTGACCCTTTTTTTGGTCATGTTTGAACCACCTAGTGGTGTTGATGTAGACGCTGCTAGTTTTGATATGGTCATTGTTGCTATCATGACGTGCCAATGGTATCCTTCTTGGAGGAGTTGTTTTGCTAGGATATGAGCACTTGAATGTAACCCTTGGAAATTATTATCTTCCTTGTTGATATTGGAGTTAACCTTACCTTGATGCGCACATCGTGATAGGATTCCCTTAGAGTCCTTATGATAAAGAGTTGCTACCAACACATGGCTAATGTGAGATTTAGATATCTTGGATGGAAAAATGCATTGAGAGAAATGAGATTTAGATGGATTGGTTGAAAATTTGGAACCTTTTAATTTCCAAACTTGGGATGATGATCAACGATGGGTGGATATGGAGATTTGATTGGGACTAACGTCTTGATATACCTTATAGGCCACTCTTGAAGCTTTCTTTTGCATTGTTGGAAATTTTTGATGGATGATCTTCCCTTTTTATTTTTCCCCATAGATTCTTTGACTGATGGAGTTTGATAGGGATGGTTTTCTTTCTTTTTTTTATGTATCCATTTGAATTTTTCTTGTCCATTTTTTATTTTTGGTTCTTTTACTTCAATGACTTGTTCCTTTCTTTGATATAGATTTTTCTCTTGTTGTTGGTCCTAATTAGAGGGTTGAAATATGTGTGGATGAAAATTCATGACATGGCTAGTTGTAGTGTTGGTAGCAATTTCATCATAAGGACTCTTCATGAACTCTATGTTGATGCTTGCATTAGATAAAGTTGACCCCAATATTATAGAGGTATCCCTGATATGTTTAGATCCCTTAATTGTTGAATAACAAAGACCTTGATGCTTAGGATTTCCAATAATCTAAACTAGTTCTAAGATACCCTATTCATGTAGGCCTATTCCTCTGCCTTGATAATGAATCTGTTCAGAAAGTTTATTTTCAATAGGATATGTCTTACCCTAGAAAAAAGGTGCTAATACTTCTCTACTTTGCTATGGATTTTAAAATGTGATAGATTCTTTACTGATAGGATCCTTTAGATGTGGGATAACTTCTCGATTTATATCTTTAGCCCGATCATGTGAAATATTAGATTTTAATGCTTCTTCAAGAGGTGTTTCTGATTCACTATCCACGTAAAAGTCTTCTTCATGATTCATTTTTGATATGTCTTCATAGGATGTTTCTGATTCACAACTTATATATAAGTCTTCTTTATGATCCATTTCTGATATGTCTCCATAGGATGTTTCTAATTCACAACTTATGTATATCTCTTCTTCATGATCCCTTTCTGATGTCTCTAGCTTTTTCTATGTCTTGATCTTGTGTACAGATGTTAAGAGTAGGAGACTCTTGTTCCTTGGTAATGGTTTCAAGAGTATGATACTCTTGTATTGGATGAACATCATCTACATGCACATTAGAAGTAAGAATCTCATGGGTAGATGTATGCATGATTGGTATATGGATTTGTTCTTTTTCTGTAAAACATGAGATGTCTTGGAAGATATCTATCAAGTCATTATAGTATTTTGATGATAGGGATTCTTGATCTTGACTTTATGTGGTATTATCTTTGATATGTTTAGGATCACACTATTGACATGGATCAGTTTCAAGGAAAGGTTTTCTTGTAAAGGATCTTTGGATTTCCTCAAAATGTGGACATATGGGTGATAACTCTTGGCTTAGATCTTCTGCATTGGGTATAAGTGTTGGATTAAGAGTATTTTGATCATCAATATGTACTATCGTGAGGTTGGATGATGTCAATATATCTTGGACTGGATCATTTCTAGACTTGGGTGACTGAGTTTGATCATGCTTGGGATAATTTCTTGATTTATGTCCTCTTGCTCACTAAATGATGTAGAGACATTGTCAATGTGATCAGTGATAGAGAGCTCTTGATTGTTGTTTTCAACCTTTGAGTTTGAGACATTGTCCACGTTGTCATTAGTAGATGGACCTTGAATTTCATCTTCAATAGCTATTTCTCCTTGATCAATAAGACCCTGGATGAGGATTTTGAGTATAACACATTTTGATGTATCATGAACTTTTACTCCATGCTATATATAATAGATCATGTCATCGTACCATGGGAATTTGATGCTAGGTTCACCACTTCGTGGTGGTTTTGGAAGTGTTATAAGTTTGGCATTGACTAATTGGTTTAATATACCCTCAATTGGCTCCATTAAAGGAGTGTACTCACATTTAGCAATATGGTCTGATTGTAAGGTTGTTTGTGGTGAAGGTGTGGACCCTTGATAACCATGTTGTGTATAAGGAGGGTTAAGTCACTTTTGTGTGTTGTAGGTACCTTGAGGGTGGGGTGCACTTTGATATGGAACTTGATGAATCCTTTGATCTTGAGTTAGAGGTGTGCCTTGATGTTGTGAAACTCATTGATACTATGTTTGAGGTACATCTTGGTGTTGTGGAATGTCATGGCCACATTTTACACACTAAACAACCTAAAAAATCCACAATGACTTTACTAATTTTGCAAATAATTTTTTTTTGTTTACTTAAAAGTCAATAACAATATAATTCACTACTTATAGCTATGATCAATGATCACACTAGATTAACAATACAACACAAATGGTAGTTTATAATATTGAGGGAGAATGAGAAGACCAAGACAAGAATCGAAAGAACAGTCCTAGGGGTCCAATCTAATGCCTTGGGGGCTCATTGCTTGATGGTCTTTCCTACATATATAATTCGTAGAGGAACCGTAGTTTGACAACTTGAGTTGCTCCAACTCATTTGACTCAACAAATTACATACTATAAGAGTGGGTACGCAACCCTTTCTAGGGTCCATTAGCCCAGACAATATCATGGATGGCTGCCACCTACATAGGTGAAGCTGAGGATTGAAAACTAGATAAGAATATACAATGCAACACACTCCAAGGATAATTTATTTAAGTTGCATGAGAAAGTAAGTTCCAGAATTACCTATAGCCTAAGTTCAAATGATATCTATATATCTCAATCTCAAACATGGACACTAACACAGATCTGCACTTTTTTGTGTTGATGATAACACATGCTTTTGATTTAACATTCTTCAAGACTTAAGGTGACTCTCCCTATATTTTGATTTTAGGATTAGGGCAACATAAATCATGTAGTTCAAATCTATCACTTTTTATGTTGATTGATTCACTTGCAACATCTCCTTATTATCAAGCAGATCATGATAATTACATGTATTCATATTTAATGTATCTAGCAAGAGTGCAAAAATATAAGGGCTTACAAACACACGTTGGTGACCAATAGAATAACTAATACAAGTTTCCTTTTCATTATATTCTAATGTAAATGGTTTGGAAGAACTAATTAGAAACAAGGGTTTGATCAAATGATATACATTTTGGTCTTACACCTTTAGTGATTATAAAATTAGGGAGAATACTATACATACATCTATTCTATCAATACAATTAAACTTCTAATAGATATCGAAACATTGTTTATTTCTATCAAAACAATAGTCATGCAATTCCTAAACAACTAATACTTAAAACTTAATAACCAAATGGTATAAAATTATGAATTACTAATGTGTAAAAATATTTCAAGGACCATTCAAAGTGATAACACCAATACTATAATGTTATCTGAAATATTTGTTAGTAACATTTGTAAATGTAAATCAAGACAATAACATACTTGTTCCTAGATAATAACATAACCCCTAAACATAGGGTTTAATAAGACACAAAAATAAGAATTAATCGATATGATGACTAGAGAAAATATTATGCTTTTCAATAACTACTTGCTTACCTTGTGCTAATGCTCTTGGAGAAGTACTCTAGTTTCCATTCAAGCATTCTTTAAAACTTTATAGAAATTTATTTAAACATAAAAATATATGCTCTCTAGAAGGTAGTACAAGCCTAAAATAAGCTAAGTGTCAATTTCTTATAAACATATTATCTGAATCCTCAAATTGTAATGATTCACTTTGGATTCTTTCACTATGTTAATTTGATGATATGTAATAAGGTCACCTAAGGAATGTTTCCAAATAGAATTTTGTAAAGACATTTACTTGCAAATGTATCGAGGGTATGGAAATCCTTGTAGGCCCTTAATTTACTTGAATCTCCTTTTTAAATATTTCAACATGGTTGATAGCCAATATCTAGTGACCGCCTTCTTGGTTGAGCCTTTCTCTTCATTTTTTTTTAGGGAAACATAGAGATATATTCTTCCACTTTTTAATTAGCAACACATTATCATCATACTTTACATTTCTTAAGTAGGCTAAGTTAAACGCTTAATATTTTACCATGTCAAACAATGATGATTTATATGAATAACGACTAACTTAAGAATAATCAATGCAGTTATTGCCTTGTGTTGCTGAGGGCCACACCAGGATGTTTGCATACGGTCACAAAATTTACAATAAAATCCACCCTCGTACGAGACCCACAAAAAGATCTAATGAACGGTCTCCTCTAATATAAACAAAATCTAATAAACATCCACCATGCCCCAATTGTAGACAAACAAGGTCGCACACAATCCCTAAAGTTGTGATTTCAAGTTTCCCTAATTCCACATCATTTAAATGCTAAATTGTTCTTAAGAGCTTTGAAAGGAATTTGGTTTGTAAACCCAAACACAAAACTCTTTGATAAAATGACTAGAATCTGTCATATATGAATCTGAAGTAATTTAAGCCCAATAAATGCAGATTAGAGAGAAAACGTTGGTTCATTTATGGGTTAAATGCTTACAAGAATACCTGAATTTCCTTGCTCGAAAAACCAAAGGGTGAGAGGCATAGGTGTAGAGAAAGACAAAGCGGTTTTGAATGAGGGAATTTTGGCAGATGTAATAGCTGCAATCACTCTGGAAAGATTTGCCAATTTTATAGGATCCTTAGTACCCGTATCCCCCTGTATTCTCTATCATATTCCTTATGACCTCCAACTCCATGGCCACATTCATATCTACTTCAGATTCATGATTGTTTGAGTTGCATAAAATCACCTTGCTTCTCATAGATACCGAAAGTAGCAAATATTGAGGATAGGAAATTCAACACGGGTAACATAAAAAAGTAGCAAATATTGAGGATAGGAAATTCAACACGGGTAACATAAAATTGATATGATTTAATACAATACAATAGAGAGTCCATGTTTGAAGATGTTCTTAATACTATTTGGGGTGCTAAAGGGTCTAGAAGATCAATAGATGCGTCGATAGGTAAATCTTAAAAAAATGGAACTTTATTTATAGAATGTTTAATTTCAATTTTAATTATTAAATAGAAAAATCGAATTATACAATAGCAATATGATAGTTAATTAGGATTTACGGAGATAATTGTTATTTAATCAAATTCACTTATCGTATGCAACACTCAGATTTCCAGTTGGATCAGTTTAGATCAGTCTACACTAAGCTCAAATGGGAGCTTCTGATAATGGTGTTGCAATAGATATGCAAAAATGGATTTGTTGAAAAGGCTTCGGGAACTTCCAAGCGAATGCAACTGGCAAGTGTAAAGCCAAACTCTGTAACCTTTGTCAGCCTCTACCTAAATAGGAGCTTTGGAACAGGGTATGGACATCCATCAAAGCATGAAGGATAATATTAAATGTAGTCCTTACTGTCTACTCATTCAACATAGAAAATAATAGACTATTTTTCCCTTTTTATCCTTAATAGAAAAGGATATTATTAATAAATGGATTAGCAAAAATGTTGAAACAACCAACAATTATGAATTTGTAACACCTATAGCTAGGAGATTTAACTGTCCACATTTTCAAATGAAGACGCAGGAAGCTCAGAATTTCACCATCACTAGAAGGGATCTCAAACATAAAAAAGACATGGCTCAAAAGGGTTGAGGTAATAGAAGTTATACCAAAAGCCATCAATACTTATGAAATAGATACTTATAAAATAGGGATAACACTAGAACATGCTAAAATGCAAACTATGGAGCCATAGACAAGGCACATGGACTATTGACAGAATACCCAACATAAATGTGGTCTCAAGAAATGCCATGATCACAACATATACACAAAATGGATTTATTGAAAAGGCTTCAGAAAATTCCAAGAAAATGCAATTGGCAGGTGTAAAGCTAGACATCACAAACTTTGCAAGCATCTCACCTGCCTGTTCTAAGATTAACGCTTTGCAACAACCTACAGGCATCAAGTTTACTTTTATTACCCCCAGTCGATACATATACACTTATGCAGGGAAGGAGAATACCTATAGCTGGCGAGTGTGAATGGTAATGAAGCAAATTATGCCCACGAGGATGGTGGAGTCAATCCAAGAGCACCCAGAAATTACCTTCGATTGCATAAACCATACCCACAAATGGTAGATGATTGGATTGCAGCAACTTTTGTATTTACCATCCTCGATTGTGGTCAGATCGATCTCGTTGATCACATGCTTGAGATTGAGCTCTTTCTTTCACTGAAGTATGCCCCGTGTGAATATAGAAACTGGAGGCCTAGCGATCTGATAACGCTGATGAAAGTTTGTATGCCCCTGAAGCGTTTGAGAGTATGCCCTCAAATCTCCAAGGCCATCGCCTAATCTAGCCGAATTCCCCATTTATACATTGTTTGCAGAAATATAACTTTTTTTCTTGCGTTCAGGATTGGGACACCATACCTGTCATAATGGTGTGCCTACCATCCCTGCATACGCCCCCTTCCTCACTTACACGTAATGACCCATTTTTAATTCATTCTTACCAAGATCATGGCACACCATCCTGTCATTAATTGGGCAGTGTGTGGAAGATCTACGAATTTATGATCAACCCTCTCCCAAATCGAGTTCCACTAGCCATAGTAATAACACATTCATCATGGCAAAATAAGTTACGCCATAATTGTGGTCATTTATGTCATTTTCCAATGTAGTAACATGAATGTCAAAAATACAAAACCAAATCACTCAACCCAAGTGTGAAGAGCCACTCTTGGACAACGGGTAGTTATAGTCATTAATTCTAGTTTATTTTATTTTATTTTCTACCCCTTTGAATCAGGGAGCCGACTAACTCCTAGACAAAAGTGATCTATGTGCATACAAAAACACATGAAAACATATATAATGACATGCATGGTAACATACATAACATGATGAGACGTAGTGCGGGGCTCACCAGATGGGAGCTGAAAAGTGATGAAATTGGCAGACGACACCAAATGTCCGAGAAATGGTAGGTAGGAGTTAACGATGCCATCAGGTGGGTTTTCCTACTTCTTGTTGGCCGAAAAGGTGAGCACCTTAGCTTGCCTGTGAAGTCTCTTTCATCCGCATTTATAATCTGGCGTGAGAAAATTGGCGAATGACGTGGGCATTTTTGTTTCCAGTCTGCTTGTTGAAAGCTAAAGGTTTGAGTGCATGTGGAGGAGTTGGAGGAGAAAACCGACCAAATCCAGGTGCTATTTGGTAGTCTACACGTTGTAAGCTGAATTTTGGAGTGCACGTGGACAAGTTGGAGGAGAAAATTGACCAAATCCGGGTGAGGGGTGCTAACCAATTCGGTTGCAGGTAGAGGGTTTTACAACACCTTATAATTTGTAATTTGGAAAACACAATGTTGGGATTTCAGTTATTTGAATCTCCTTGTTTAAATGTATGAATGTCTTGAAAATCACACATTCCATTGTTGTGTTTAAATTTTGCATGATTGAAAAAAGAAAATGAAGAAAATAATTGTAATTTGGAAAACACAATGTCGGGTTTCAGTTATTTGAATCTCCTTTAAATGTAAAGGGTTGTCTCATGTTGGGTTGCTTGCTTCTTAACACCTACTATTTTGCAATATGGAGTGTTACAAAATAGTATAAATGTCTTCAAAATCACACATTCCATTGTTGTGTATAAATTTCGCATGATTGAAAAAATAAACTGCACAAAATAATTGTAATTGGGAAAACATAGTGTTGGGTTTCAGTTATTTGAATCTCTTTGTTTAAATGTGAAGGGTTGTCTCATGCTGGGTTGCTTGCTTCTTAACACGTAGGGCATTGCAATATGAATTGTTACAAAACAGTATGAATGTCTTCAAAATCACACATTTCATTGTTGTGTTTAAATTTTGCATGATTGAAAAAATAAAGTGCACAAAATAATTGTAATTAGGAAAACACAGTGTTGGGTTTCAATTATTTGAATCTCCTTGTTTAAATGCAAAGGGTTGCTAGCTTCTTAACACCCACGGTTTTGCAACATGGAATGCTACAAAATAGTATGAATGTCTTTAAAATCACACATTCCATTGTTGTGTTTAAATTTTGCATGATTGAAAAAATAAAGTGCACAAAATAATTGTAATTGGGAAAACACGATGTGGGGTTTCAGTTATTTGAATCTCCTTGTTTAAATGCAAAGGGTTGTCTCATGCTGGGTTGCTAGCTTCTTAACAACCACAGCTTTGCAACATGAAATGCTACAAAACAATATGAATGTCTTCAGAATCACACATTCCATTGTTGTGTTTAAATTTTGCATGATTGAAAAAATAAAGTGCACAAAACAACTGTAATTCATAAAATAGAGTGTTGGGTTCCAGTTATTTGAATCTTCTTGTTTAAATGCAAATGATTGTCTCACACTGGGTTGCTAGCTTCTTAACACACACGGGTTTGCAACATGAAATGCTACAAAATAGTATGAATGTCTTCAAAATAACACATTCCATTGTTGTGTTTAAATTATGCATGATTGAAAAATAAAGTGCACAAAATAACTGTAATTGGGAAAACATGGTGTGGGGTTTCAATTTTTTGAATCTCCTGTTTACATGCAAAGGGTTGTCTCATGGTGGGTTGATTGCTTCTTAACACCCATAGTTTTGCATCATGAAATGCTACAAAACAGTAAGAATGTCATCAAAATCACACATTCCTTTGTTGTGTTTAAATTTCGCATGATTGAAAAAATAAAGTGCACAAAATAACTATAATTTCGAAAACACAATGTTGGGTTTCAATCATTTGAATCTCCTTGTTCAAATGCAAAGGGTTGTCTCATGTTGGGCTGCTAGCCTCTTAACACCCACGTTTTTGCAACGCGGAATGCTACAAAACAGTATGAATGTCTTCAAAATCACACATTCCCTTGTTGTGTTTAAATTTTGCATGATTGAAAAAATAAAATGCACAAAATAACTGTGATTCGGAAAACATAGTGTTGGGTTTCAGTTATTTGAATCTCCTTGTTTAAGTGCAAAGAGTTGTCGCATGTTGGGTTGCTAGCTTCGTAACACCCCCGGTTTTGGAACATGGAATACTACAAAACAATATGAATGTCTTCAAAATCACACATTCCATTGTTGTGTTTAAATTTCTCATGATTGAAAAAATAAAGTGCACAAAATAACTGTAATTGGGAAAACACGGTGTGGGGTTTCAGTTATTTGAATCTCCTTGTTTAAATGCAAAGGATTGTCTCATGGTGGGTTGCTTGCTTCTTAACACCCACGGTTTTGCAAAATGGAATGCTACAAAACAGTATAAATATATTCAAAATCACACATTCCATTGTTGTGTTTAAATTTTGCATTGATTGAAAAAATAAAGTGCACAAAATAACTATAATTGGGAAAACACGGTGTGGGATTTCAGTTATTTGAATCTCCTTGTTTAAATGCAAAGGGTTGTCTCATGCTGGGTTGCTAGCTTTTTAACACCCATAGTTTTGCAACATGGAATGCTACAAAATAATATGAATGTCTTCAAAATAACACATTCCATTGTTGTGTTTAAATTTTGTATGATTGAAAAAATAAAGTGCACAAAATAAATGTAATTCAGCAAACACAGTGTTGGGTTTCAGTCATTTGAGTCTCCTTTGTTTAAATGCAAAGGGTTGTCTCATGCTGGGTTGCTATCTTCTTAACAGACACGTTAACACACACGGTTTGGCAACATCGAATGCTACAAAATAGTATGAATGTCTTCAAAATCACACATTTCATTGTTGTGTTTAAATTTTGCATGATTGAAAAAATAAAGTGCACAAAATAATTGTAATTCAAAAAACACAGTGTTCGGTTCCAGTTATTTGAATCTTCTTGTTTAAATGCAAACAATTTTCTCATCCTGGGTTGCTAGCTTCTTAACACACATGGTTTTGCAACATAGAATGCTACAAAATGGTATGAATTTTTTCAAAATCACACATTCCATTGTTGTGTTTAAATTTTGCATGATTGAAAAAATAAAATGCAAAAAATAACTGTAATTGGGAAAACAGGGTGTGGGGTTTCAATTTTTCGAATCTCCTTGTTTAAATGCAAAGGGTTTTCTCATGGTGGGTTGCTTGTTTATTAACACCTATGGTTTTTCAACATGAAATGCTACAAAACAGTATGAATGTCTTCAAAATCACACATTCCATAATTGTGTTTAAATTTCGCATGATTGAAAAAATAAAGTGCAAAAAATAACTGTAATTGGGAGAACACAATGTTGGGTTTCAGTAATTTGAATCTTCTTGTTTAAATGCAAAGGGTTGTCTCATGTTGGGTTGCTAGCCTCTTAACACCCACAGTTTTACAACATGGAATGCTACAAAACAGTATGAATGTCTTCAAAATCACACATTCAATAGTGTTTAAATTTCGCATGATGGAAAAAATAAAGTGCACAAAATAACTGTAATTCGGAAAACACAGTGTTGGGTTTCAGTCATTTGAATCTCCTTGTTTAAATGCAAAGGGTTGTTTCATGTTGGGTTGCTAAACTTTTAACAACGACGGTTTTGCAAGATGGAATGCTACAAAACAGTATGAATGTCTTCAAAATCACACATTTCATTCTTCTTTTTAAATTTCGCATGATTGAAAAAATAAAGTGCACAAAATAACTGTAATTCGGAAATCACAGTGTTGGGTTTCAGTCATTTGAATCTCCTTGTTTAAATGCAAAGGGTTGTCTTATGCTAGGTTGCTAGCTTCTTAACACCAACGGTTTTGCAACATGGAATGCTACAAAACAGTATGAATGTCTTCAAAATCATACATTTCATTGTTGTGTTTAAATTTTGCATGATTGAAAAAATAAAGTGCACAAAATAACTGTAATTTGAAAAAAATAGTGTTTTGTTTCAGTCATTTGAATCTCCTTGTTTAAATGCAAAGTGGTATCTCATGCTGGTTTGTTAGCTTCTTAACACCCACGGTTTTGCATCATGGAATGCTAGAAAATAGTATCAATGTCTTCACAATCATATATTGCATTGTTGTGTTTAAATTTTGCATGATTGAAAAAATAAAGTGCACAAAATAACTGTAATTCGGAAAACATAGTGTTGGGTTTTAGTCATTTGAATTTCCTTGTTTAAATGCAAAGGGTTGTCTCATGTTGGGTTGCTAGCTTCTTAACACCCACGTTTTTGCAACATTAAATGCTACAAAACAATATGAAAGTATCTTCAAAATCACACATTCCATTTTTGTGTTTAAATTTTGCATGATTGAAAAAATAAAATGCACAAAATAACTGTAATTTAGAAAATATAGGGTGATCCCACAATAATGGTTTACAATTTTTGGCCAAACTAGACACTGCAATTATTATATTTAACTAAATCTTCATATTTGGGCACCTATAGCGGCTAAACTGTGAGGAATTTGAAGATGATGAAAACTAGAGTCTCATCACATTTTGTCTGTAGATTCTAAAAATATTTTTTTCAAAATTTTTGGAATCAGATTGCACTTTTTTTTCCATTTCCCACGAAAACTGGTTTTTTTTAGAAAACAACATTTTTAAAAAGTGATGCTCACCGTATACAACATAACTTTTTTTGTATAAAGGATAAAATTCTATTTTTTTCAAATTTAGATTTGTAACTATGATATCTAGCACTTGCATTTGGTGTCATAGTTTTTTATTGAATATTTTTTCTTTAATCAAGTTTCGAAGTCAAACCTATTGCAATTCAGACATAGGTGGACTGTATACAACATAATTTTTTCTGTATGTATCGAAATTCAATTTTTTTTTTTAATGGATCAAGGATGTCAATACCCAACCTCAACGTATTTTTAAAAATTTTATTTTGATAATCTGTTATTTTTCCACATGTGCAAAATAGAGAGCTTGACTTTTGGTGAAAAACCTATGTTTAATAAAACTAAAAAAACACATACATAATAAAACCAAAACATATTAAAATTTAATTTGTTGGATAGCGCATTCTAAGGACTACCATCTTCCAGTTGGGTTTGTGAAGTATCCTCTATTTATATCCTCAACCTGAGCTTCAAAGGACAAAATTCTACTAAAATTTCGTGGAAGAGGGGGAGAAGGGCAAAAAAGGGGGGTTCGAGCGAACCCCCCTTTTTTTTGAATTCCCCATAAGGGAACATGGCATCACAGGGTTCGAGTGAACCCACCATGCAAAAGGGGATTTGCTCGAACTAGGGGTTCGATCAAACCCCTCTTTTGGGTTCGTACGAACCCCCTAGTTCGAACGAACCCTTTAAAACATTTAATTTTCAATGCGTGAGAATTTTCTCAAATTTCGTTCCTCATAAAAATTGTACACCACTATTATGGGTTTACCCCATAGTATTGGGTTTCAGTTATTTGAATCTCCATGTTTAAGTGTAAAGGGTTGTCTCATGCCAGGTTGCGAACTTCTTAACACCCATAGTTTTGCAACATCGAATGCTACAAAACAATATGAATGTCTTCAAAGTCACACATTCCATTGTTTTGTTTAAATTTTGCATGATTGAAAAAATAAAGTGCACAAAATAACTATAATTGGGAAAACACGGTGTGAGATTCTAGTTATTTGAATCTCCTTGTTTAAATGCAAAGGATTGTCTCATGGTGGGTTCCTTGCTTCTTAACACCCACGGTTTTGCAACATGGAATGCTACAAAATAGTATGAATGCCTTCAAGATCACACATTCCATTGTTGTGTTTAAATTTTGCATGATTGAAAAATTAAAGTGCACAAAATAACTGTATTTGGGAAAACACGGTTTGGGGTTTCAGTTATTTGAATCTCCTTGTTTAAATGCAAAGGGTTGACTCATGTTGGGTTGCTAGCTTCTTAACAGCCACAGTTTTGCAATATGGAATGCTACAAAACATTATGAATGTCTTCAAAATCACACATTCCATTGTTGTGTTTAAATTTTGTATGATTGAAAAAATAAAGTGCACAAAATAATTGTAATTCAAAAAACACACTGTTGGGTTTCAGTCATTTGAATTTCCTTGTTCAAATGCAAACGATTGTCTCATGTTGGGTTGCCTGCTTCTTAACACCCACGATTTTGCAACATCTAATGCTAAAAAATAGTATGAATGTCCTCAAAATCACACATTCTATTGTTGTGTTTAAATTTCGCATGATTGAAAAACTAAAGTGCATAAAATAATTGTAATTCAGAAAACACAGTGTTGGGTTCCAGTTATTTGAATCTCCTTGTTTAAATGCAAATGATTGTATCATGCTGGGTTGCTAGCTTCTTAACACACATGATTTTACAACATGGAATGCTACAAAACAATATGAATGTTTTCAAAATCACACATTCCATTGTTGTGTTTAAATTTTGCATGATTGAAAAAATAAAGTGCATAAAATTATTGTAATTGGGAAAACAAGGTGTGGGGTTTCAATTTTTTGAATCTCCTTGTTTAAATGCAAAGTGTTGTCTCATGGTGGGTTGCTTGCTTCTTAACACCCACAGTTTTGTAACATGGAATGCTACAAAACAGTATGAATGTCTTCAAAATCGCACATTCCATACTTGTATTTAAATTTAACATGATTGAAAAAATGAAGTGCACAAAATAACTATAATTCGGAAAAAACCATGTTGGGTTTTAGTCCTTTGAATCTCTTTGTTTAAATGCAAAGGGTTGTCTCATGTTGGGTTGCTAGCCTCTTAACACCAATAGTTTTGCAACATAGAATGCTACAAAATAGTCTGAATGTATTCAAAATCACACATTTCATTCTTGTGTTTAAATTTCGCATGATTGAAAAAATAAAGTGTGCAAAATAATTGTAATTCAAAAATCACAGTGTTGGGTTTCTATCATTTGAATCTTCTTATTTAAATGCAAAGGGTTGTCTCATGTTGGGTTTCTAGCTTCTTAATAGCCACGATTTTGCAACATGGAATGCTACAAAACAGTATGAATGTCTTCAAAAATACACATTCCTTTGTTGTGTTTAAATTTTTCATGCTTGAAAAAATAAAGTGCACAAAATAATTGTAATTCGGAAAACACAGTGTTGGGTATCAGTCATTTGAGTCTCCTTGTTTAAATGCAAAGCGATATCTCATATTGGGTTGCTAGCTTCTTAACACCTACAATTTTGTAACATGGAATGCTACAAAATAGTATCAATGTCTTCAAAATCACACATTCCATTCTTGCGTTTAAATTTTGGATGATTGAAAAAATAAAGTGCACAAAATAACTATAATTCAGAAAACAAAGTGTTGGTTTTCAGCCATTTGAATCTCTTTGCTTAAATGAAAATGGTTGTATCATGTTGGGTTGCTAGCTTCTTCACACCCACGTTTTTGCAATATGGAATGGTACAAAACAATATGAATGTCTTCAAAATCACACATTCCATTTTTGTGTTTAAATTTTGCATGATCGAAAAAATAAAGTGCAAAAAATAACTGTAATTCAGAAAACATAGTGTTGGGTTTTAGTTATTTGAATCTCCTTGTTTAAATGCAAAAGGTTGTCTTATGTTGGGTTGCCAACTTCTTAACACCCACAGTTTTGCAACATGGAATGCTACAAAACAATATGAATGTCTTCAAAATAACACATTCCATTGTTGTGTTTAAATTTTGCATAATTGGAAAAATAAAGTGCACAAAATAATTATAATTGGGAAAACACGGTGTGAGGTTTCAGTTATTTGAATCTCCTTGTTTAAATGCAAAGAGTTGTCTCATGGTGGGTTGCTTGCTTCTTAACACCCACGGTTTTGCAACATGGAATGCTACAAAACAATATGAATGTCTTCAAAATCACACATTCCATTCTTGTGTTTAAATTTTGCATGATTGAAAACATAAAGTGCACAAAATAACTCTAATTTAGAAAACACATTGTTGGGTTTCAGTCATTTGAATCTCCTTATTTAAATTCAAAGGGTTGTCACATGCTAGGTTGGTAGTTTCTTAACACCCATGGTTTTGTAACATGGAATGCTACAAAATAGTATGAATGTCTTCAAAATCACACATTCCATTTTTGTGTTTAAATTTTACATGATTGAAAAAAAAAAATACACAAAATAACTATAATTGGGAAAACATGGTGTGAGGTTTGAGTTATTTGAATCTTCTTGTTTAAATGCAAAGGGTTGTCTCATGCTGGGTTGCTAGCTTTTTAACACCCACAATTTTGCAACATGGAATGCTACAAAATAGTATGAATGTCTTGAAAATCAGATATTCCACTGTTGTGTTTAAATTTTGTATGAATGAAAAAATAAAGTGCATAAAATAATTGTAATTCAGAATACACAGTGTTGCGTTTCAGTCATTTCAATCTTCTTGTTTAAATGCAAAGGGTTGTCTCATGCTAGGATGCTAGCTTCTTAACACCCACCGTGTTCCAACATCGAATGTTACAAAATAGTATGAATGTCTTCAAAATCACATATTCCATTGTTATGTTTAAATTTTGCATGATTGAAAAAATAAAGTGCACAAAATAACTATAATTCTGAAAAACACAATGTTGGGTTTCAGTTATTTGAATCTCCTTGTTTAAATGCAAACAATTGTCTCATGCTGGGTTGCTAGCTTCTTAACACACACAGTTTTGCAACATGGAATTCTACAAAACAGTATGAATGTCTTCAAAATCACACATTCCATTGTTGTGTTCAAATTTTGCATGATTGAAAAAATAAAGTTTGCAAAATAATTGTAATTGGGAAAACAGGGTCTGGGGTTTCAGGTTTTTGAATCTCCTTGTTTAAATGCAAAGGGTTGTCTCATGGTGGGTTGCTTGCTCCTTAAAACCCACAGTTTTACAACATGGAATGCTACAAAACAGTATGAATGTCTTCAAAATCACACATTCCATACTTTTGTTTCAATTTCGCATGATTGAAAAACTAATGTGCACAAAATAACTGTAATTCAAAAAACATAGTATTGGGTTTCAATCATTTGAATCTCCTTGTTTAAATGCAAAGGGTTGTGTTATGCTGGGTTGATAGTTTCTTAACACCCACGGTTTTGCAACATGGAATGCTACAAAATAGTATGAATGTCTTCAAAATCACACATTCCATTATTGTGTTTAAATTTTGTATATTTGAAAAAATAAAGTGCACACAATAACTGTAATTTAGAAATCACAGTGTTGGGTTTCAGCCATTTGAATCTTTTTTCTTTAAATGAAAAGGGTTGTCTCATGTTGGGTTGCTAGCTTCTTAACACCCATGGTTTTTCAACATGGAATGCTACAAAACAGTATGAATGTCTTCAAAATCACACATTCCATTGTTGTGTTTAAATTTTGCATAATTGAAAAAATAAAATGTACAAAAATAACTGTAATTCAGAAAATAAAGTGTTGGGTTTCAGTCATTTGAATCCCCTTGTTTAAATGCAAAGTGGTATCTCATGTCAGGTTGCTAGCTTCTTAACACCCACAGTTTTGCAACATGGAATGCTACAAAAGAATATCAATGTCTTCAAAATCACACATTCCATTGTTGTGTTTAAATTTTAAATGATTGAAAAACTAAAGTGCACAGAATAACTATAATTCAGAAATCATAGTGTTGGGTTTCAATCATTTGAATCTCCATGTTTAAATGCAAAGGGTTGTCTCATGTTGTGCTGCTAGTTTTTTAACACCCATGTTTTTGCAACATGGAATGCTACAAAATAGTATGAATGTCTTCAAAATCACACATTCCATTGTTGTGTTTAAATTTTGCATGATTGAAAAAATAAAGTGCACAAAATAACTGTAATTTGGAAAACACAGTGTTGGGTTTCAGTTATTTGAATCTCCTTTTTTAAATGCAAACGGTTCTCTCATGCTGGGTTGCTAGCTTCTTAACACCCATGGTTTTGCAACATGGAATGTTATAAAATAGTATGAATGTCTTCAAAATCACACATTTCATTCTTGCGTTTAAATTTTGCATGCTTGAAGAAATGAAGTGCACAAAATAACAGTAATTCCAAAAATACAGTGTTGTGTTTCAGTTATTTGAATCTCCTTGTTTAAATGCAAAGGGTTGTCTCATGTTGGGTTGCTAGCTTCTTACAAAACCATATGAATGTTTTCAAAATCACACATTCCATTGTTGTGTTTAAATTTCACATGATTGGAAAAATAAAATGCACAAAATAATTGTAATTGGGAAAATAGAGTGTCGGGTTTCAATATTTTGAATCTCCTTGTTTAAATGTGAAGGCTTCTCTCATGTTGGGTCGCTTGCTTCTTAACACCCATGATTTTGCAACATGGAATGCTACAAAACAGTATGAATGTCTTCAAAATAACACATTCCATTGTTGTGTTTAATTTTTGCATGATTGAAAAAATAAATTCCTCAAAATAACTATAATTAGGTAAACACAGTGTGAGGTTTTAGTTATTTGAATATCCTTGTTTAAATGCAAAGGGTTATCTCATGCTAGGTTGTTTGCTTCTTAACACCCATGGTTTTGCAACATGGAATGCTACAAAACAATATGATTGTATTCAAAATCACACATTCCATTGTTGTGTTTAAATTTTGCATGATTGAAAAATAAAGTGCACAAAATAACTATAATTGGAAAAAAACGGTGTGGGGTTTCAGTTATTTGAATCTCCTTGCTTAAATATGAAGGGTTGTCTCATGCTGGGTTGTTTGCTTCTTAACACCCATAATTTTGCAACATGGAATCCTACAAAATAGTATGAATGTCTTCAAAATCACACATTCCATTCTTGTGTTTAAATTTCGCATCATTGAAAAAATAAAGTGCACAAAATAACTGTAATTTGGAAAACATAGTTTTGGGTTTCAGTTATTTGAATCAATACAATATTTTGTGTCATTCACTATGGTCTACTTCTTTTCAAATATTTCTACAATAAATTCCTTTATGATTTCATACGTTCTAGTACTCGCTGCCTTTTGAAGTATTTGTAAGATCTCAGGTTCCTCAAGCCACAGTGTTTTCCAACATTAAATTACCAATAGACAAAAGGGTATGTGCAGGATCATGATGGGCCAAAAAGTGGTGATATGTAAGCCATATGATGACCCATGTGGTTGACAACTTTTTTTTTACCCAAAATTGATGAAACGAAAAGGGTTTTTAGAGGAGATTCTCAGATTTCCACCAATATAAATTATTCTTTACTTTGAATTTAATAAATAATTATTATTCATTTTCTATTAGAATTATGAATAAAGTCCTGATTGATAGGCTGATTGAAAAACATCTATAACTTTCAAACGGTATCACATTTTTTGAATCTGAAACATGCATCACATTCTATGCTTTGCATACTATAGGATTACAAAAAATAAAATTGAATTTCATGAGTTTTTGACTAAGTTAAGGTGGTTAGACAAACGATCTTTTATATTTTTTAAAAGTTGTGATAAAAAAATCATAATTAATTATTTACTTGGAAACAAATTATAAAAAAATATGCATCACATTGGGACTTGAGTCCTCTACTTATATCTAAAATATTATTAAAAAATATTACCATTTTATTGTGGTTAGGGTGGTCAGACAGACACCTACTTCCTATTTTTACCCTGAAATTTAAATACTACTGCATTGAAATTTCAAATTTTCACTAAATAGATTTTTCTAAAATAAAGGTCTAGTATTTTAGAAACTACATTCAATTTTCTATAGATTCTATTTTTACATTATTTGAAATAATATAGATAACTTATTCCAATTTTTACGTCAAGTTGTCTAACTCTGATTTTCTATCTTTTTATTGCCACTTAAGGGCATGTTTTTTCCATGATGATCCTGCACATACCCAAAACGAGTGTAATGAAATCCTTACACTAGCAATGTAAGAAAGGGCACCTTGAAAACTTACCAAAACTATTACTTAGATTATGAATTGCGTTTTGATTTTTTCATATCATTAAAATATAGGCAGATAGGAAAATACAGTGGATTGCGAGTTAGTTTGTTGATCTTGTAGAAAGCTAAAGGGTGTAGAATTTGGAGAGGAGTTGTAGTCGGGGGATACATAAATATTAAGGGTTGTACTTCTCATCCAAATGAACTTGCACTTTTTTAGTTCATGAATTGTCATATACACTTTTTTTGGTCATGTTAACTCACGTGAAATGGAAGGCTCCATATGACAACATGCCTGCTCAGGTAAAACAAGTTTCTAGACCCCATCTACTATGGAATCTTAGTATTTTTTCATGTGATGTTGTGATTTTACTTGTGGTCTTTATGTTCGCTTGGAGGTTCAAATAGACACTGTGTTTTCCAACATGCATTGGTTCACATCATTGTTGATAGGGAAATTTACACATGTATCTCTTTCTTAATTCACTACAAATTACTGTTTCATGATTTTTTCAACAAATGCAATTTTTATTTTTTTTTCCGCATTGTTGGCAGTAATGGATGCACATTTATTTTCATAAAAGGTTTTGGTAGCCCTGTAACCTTTCCTCTCCATTAACACATATACATGCACCACAAGAAACATATCTTCCCTAATACATCTGTTCTTGCAACTCTAGAAGTAATTACATAGTATTATGCACATTACACTCATATGCCACATACAAAGTTGTAGGTTGAACCACTCATCATGTGGTTCAACCTTCACTTGCTTATTTCATGAATTGCTAGATGTGCTTTTTCTCCACATGTTAAGTCATGCCAAATGGAAGGTTGAATATCACAACATGCCTCCTTAGGTAAAAGAGGTTTGTTCACTCCATATACTCCTTAATCTTTGTTATATTTACATGTGGGGTTGCGAATTTACTTGCCATCTTTACGTCCGCATGGAGGTTCATCTACACACTGTGTTTTCCAACCACATTCATTTACATCATGGTTGATAGGAAATTTTACACCTTTCGGGCTTTCCTCTTTCTCTCCATTACTGATTCATCTTTTTTTTCAATAGATGCAAAAAACATGTTATCATTTTGGCATTGCTTGGAGTAATGGATGCACTCTTTCTTTTTACATACAAGGTTGTCATCAAAGGTTTCGATTGATTTCTATCCCTTCATCTCCTTTAACACATACACATGCACCACAACCAACATATTTTCCCAAGATAATACATCTATTGTTTCAATTGTATACGTAATTACATACACTTTTCCATGTTACACTCGTATGCCACATAGGAAGTTCTAGGGTGAACCACTCATCATGTGGTTCAACCTTCACTTGTTTATTTCAATAATTGCTAGATGTGATTTTTATCCTCATGTTAAATCATGTGAAATGGATAGGCTAAATATCACAACATGCCTCCTCAGGTAAAAGAGGTTTGTACACCTCATATGCTCTAAAATCTTTGTTATATTTACATGTGAGATTGTGAATTTACTTGTAGTCTTTATGTCCGCATGAGGTTCATCTACATGCTATGTTTTCCAAACTGCATTTTATTACATAATGGATGATAGGAAATTTTATACCTTTCTGGCTTTCCTCATTCTCTACATTATTGATTCATCTTTTTTCAATAGATGCAATAAACATGTTATCAGTTTGGCATTGCTGGAAGCAATGGATGCACTTTTTATTTTTACATACAAGGTTGTCATCAAAGGTTCTGGTTTCCCTTTAACCCCTCCTTTTCTTTAACACATACACACACACCATAAACAACATATCTTCCCATGACAATACATCTTTTGTTGCTATTGTGTAAGTAATTACATATTGTTATGCACGTTACACTCCTACGCCATATAGAAAGTTGTAGGTTGAACCACTCATCGTGTGGTTCAACCTTGGCTTGTTTATTTCATAAATTTCTAGATGTTCTTTTGCTCCTCATGTTAAGTCATGTCAAATGGAAGGTTGAATATTAGAACATGCCTCCTCAGGTAAAAGAGGTTTGTACACACCATATACTCTAAAATATTTTTTATATTTACATGTGGGGTTGCGAATTTACTTGTGGTCTTTATGTCATCAAAGGTTTTGGTTGTCATTTTTTGTTGTCGTTGTCTATGTCCACTTGTACGGTGAGATAGACAATCTGATTCCAGCCCACATTTGTGTTATATTTTATGCGTAGCTTGAGTCAATCTATCACCTTTAATTTTCCTCAGTTGAAGTCAGCAACCTCCTATTGGTTTCATGTGGGTGACAGTAATACAAGCACATTTTATTTATGTTCAATGAATGATTTCTTTCTTTTCCTTGACACAATCCACACTAATTTTAAATATTCATCCAATTCTATCCTTTCATAGAATGGGGAAACCTTTGAAATGGAAGAAGCAAGATGAATTGGACATGAAAGATGTACAAAATGGAGGCACTCCTTTTTCCTCTTCCGATTTACAATGGAATCCTATTTATGTCAAGAAGGATGGGGTCCCTGACCTTGTCACAACAATTCCTCGTATGAGAATTGATTATTTCATTCGCAGTGAAATGTGTGTTGAAGGTTTTGAAACTAAATTTTTCGACAAGAAAAAAAGAGAACCTACCACCATGCATCCCATCGATGACAAAAATTATGGCAAAACAATTTTGTATCAAAGGTTTGTATCTTTCAACATTCATTTGTATGGTCCAATGATATTTTACTCTATCTTGCTTCTAGATGATGAGACTATGCCTTCTTCACATCTATTGGTGTCAATACGGTCTCGCAGAACATAGAGACCAGCATGATCCAGAGAAAAAAGACCAACATGATGCAAAGAAGAAACAACAAAAGACGTTTACACAAATGCGAGGTTGTCAATACCACTTCATGGTAAAGGTTATGAATGGAAAACCTAATTTTTCCTATATTATCTATAAAGAAATTTTCCACATCGATAAACAAGGTGAATTTTTCCATGGCATTGGTGACGCAAGTGGAGATAGGCATTCTATTTTTTCCGCTAATCTATCCGTAGAGTGAAAAAGCTATATTGAAATCCTTTTTCTCATGGACGTCATTGTCAATGCAATAATGGATAGACACATCAATGATCCTATCTTATGTGGCAAAATCTTAAAGAGAGATCAATTCCTTACAAGAAAGGATGTAATGAATGCCTGGTGAAAGGTTCGTTCTACTCACGCACAAAAACACAAATTTGATTTGACAAGTATCGTGATGTGGAATGGATAGGACTTTGATAAATTCTTCTATGTTCAATGACCCAATGAGAAAGATACACCTTTCGTTATCGAGGTTCAGACACCATGGATGTTGGATAAGATGGTTAGCCACTTGCACAATTCGACCATCTTGATGGATTCCACGTTTACCACTAACAAATATGGGGTGAGGCCTTATAAACATTGACAAATAGTTCTTCATATTTTCAATGATCTTGTTGGCTATAAACCTGAAAATGCTCATGCTAAGTTGTTATCTCTACAATTTCCATTGTATTATTTGATTGTTTTCGACGAGCAACAGAGTGGTGTGCTAGTTTCATGAGTAGTGTTCGCACGAAACAATATTGAGGACATCTCTTCATGGCTATGTGTATTTCATGACCGTGGAAGAAGAGCCTAACTCGATAGGAGAAGAAATGCATTTTTGACCAATGATGTGACTGTAGAAATCCAAGCCATACAGTATGTACATCTCTTTGTTCATTTGTGTACCTTTCTCATTTTCTATTTATTTTCAATGCCACTTTGTCTTGTAGATAAGAGGTAAACAATATCATTTGTATTGTCTATTAGGGTTGTCTTTCAATGCCATGTGTTGCTATGCCTTTGGCATGTTAAAAGGGCTTGGTTGAAGAATGTATATATGTATGTAGCCAAGGAAAGGGCAATGGAAATATTCCATAGACTTGGCACGATCATGATGCCAATCAGTGACAGTGATGATAGTGTCACTTAGCTATTGAACTCTTTCTTTGAGGAGTTCAATGATCAGCCACCATTTCTAGAGTACTTCAACAGATCATGGTGCAAAGGAGAAGGTCGAATTGGTGAGTTGACAAATTTTGTCACCTCGTAGGATTCACACCATTCATATTATTTGATGTTACCTATAATATGTTGTGGTTTACTTGACTATTGGATTTCTTTTTTCGTAGCCATGTGGGAAAAAAAATTCAGACTATTCCCACATGCCAACTAAGATATGAATGCAACCATTGAGTCATACCATTGCTTACTAAAAAATTGGTACTTGCGCGATAATTATAAAAAATACACCAAGAGAATGGACTATTTGTATTACACACTTGTGTATAAAATGGAACCATTCTATAGGGAAAACGAAAATTTGCCGTATTATTGTTTTTCAATGAACTATGAGTTTTTAAAAACGTGATCTAGTTTGGAGTGGGCCAAGGAAATTATGAACGATCACTGTGTTCTTGATGAAACACATCTTGGATGGTACTAGGTGAAAATTTAAAGTAGGTCTGACCACTACCTTGTTCAGAAATTTGGGGAGCACCTTTTTGTCTGTGAGTGCCCTTGGAGTTTGTTGGGGAACACTTGCAACCATGTCCTGAATGTTGTTGGCTTGATTAAAAGATCATTTGTCGTCAAAGGGGTGGTTCACGGTAAGTGAATTTCAATTCAAATTTTGTTACTTTATGGGAGTCAATTGTGTTTTGCATTTTCTACAGCCTAATACAAGTTTCATCTGTTTGGTCATTTAGATGGGGGAGGTCAACCAATTGATAGAGGGATAGATTTGAATGAGACATTGTCACAAGGGGGCGTCAAAGAAAAAAATCCTAATTTTCTCACCCCTACACAAGATCCTTCTATCACTCATGTATATGATGAACATGTGCTCAAAATGTGTATTTGGAATGACACAAACCAAATATTGAAAAAAGTGACGAGTACACCGCCATAGTGTCTACAACAGTTGCAATCATACGCATTGTACGTGGAGAGGTTTCTACAAGACCTACAATAATCAAATACATTTCCATTTGAATTTATTCTTGATCCTAATGAAGCTGCAACTAGAACCATTCACATATGTCCATGATTTAGTGCAAGCAGAGATCATCGTCAATGTGCAACCTGTCATACAAAGCGTGCTATAGAACACTCAGATCACTGAACTCCTTTGTATGACTCTTTTCCCTTCTTCATGAACAATAGCTCCAATGTGAATGTGAATATGCAATGTCAGACTTTAGGAGCAACTGCTATGGATGTGGCAGAGGATATAACATCTAATACGAGTGACTATGAGAAAACCCATTTCAATTTCTATATTGTAATAGGAAATGGTATTGCAGATTTCTTTTTTCAATATATGCTTCTACCATGTCATAAACTTTCTGATTTCTTTTTTGGCCCTTTTTGTTCACTTCAACACTCCAATCTAGGGAAAGGAGTCCTCGTCGACGACTATCTTTCATGAGTGTAAACCCAATGGAAGGTATGGTTCAAATTTAATAACTATGTGTACGTAAGTCCAATTTTGGGTATGACATTATGCAATACCATGGTTCCTTATAAAAATTTGGCTATAGTGATAGGCTGATGTCGGCCAACGTGCATTCACTCTACTGCTTCTTCAAGAGTTACTGAGGATTACACAAGCATACTTGAGTGAACCTTTGTATGCAGGTAATCATAGTGCATGTGGTCCTTCCTCAACCCATGAAGAGCAAGAAGAGTATGTTAAGTGAAAATTTTATCTATTTCTTTCACACTACTTGCTTCTTTTCAAGTGTTCTCATACTCCCAAGTCACTGAAAATGGTCATAGTGTTTGCGCTGTTGGAAACACATTGTCCCATGTCACTTTATTCCTTGTGAAAAGTTTTGTTTCGTTACCACTGAAAATGGTCATAGTCTCTACACTATTGGAAAATACACTGTCCCTACACACTTTCCCTATCACCAATCTCAAACCCATTCTATTGAGGCATATTTCACAATAATGGGATTTATTGTATTGGAGCCATTCTATATTTAAGTATGCATAAACAAAAAAGTTTAGCAGGCCACATAATATACAAGTGTACTCTATTTTTTGAAAAATAATAAAATATAAAACTTTTTGATGTTGTTTCTTGTTCTCCTTTTTCTTGAGTATTAGCTTTGTTTATTTTCTTTATGTTGTTATCTATCATAACCAGTGTAGGAATCAAGACTTGATTTGGATTTAGAGAAGCCATTGTAGTGTCCTTTAATCATCTTAATAACTAGGAACATGAATTCCTCTACTCAGGGATTGAACATCACAACTGGTAGTCATAACTTGCTAAAGGACCTCATTTAATTATCAACCCAGGGACATAGACTTGAAATGGGTCAGCACAATATATGCACTAATCACCTCTTTTAGACATGTATAACTTTCTAAAGATTCTATACTTAGAATTGAAGTTACTGGAAACAAATTTAACTGGCTAAACTTTCTTGGAATGAAAACTGAAAGACAAAACTATTCCACATCTAGTGGCTATAGGAATAGTTGATAGTTTTGTATTTCTTCCAGCTATAGGAACAATCACACTAAGCTCTATAAAAGGAAGTGCAACTATTATAGCTTGTAGAATAAAAATATGGAAATCTCCCTAAGTGGCCCCCCTTAGGTAGTGCCAAAGATAAACAACATATTAGACTGTAAACTTCATAAACACCTTCATTGATTTGAGATTAACAAGTACATGGCTCACAATATTCAACTGTATTTCTGAAAACTAAAATGCATTACAACAATAATATTTTGACCATTTCTCTGAAGGAGAATGGGATATTTATTAAAAATTGAATCTAACGACTAACTAACCCTTCCCTCATAAGATGGGAAGTCTTTATTACATCATAACTAACTAAGTGAAGAGGTGAATACAAAAGGAAGAACTGAGTCAAATTAGTTCTGAATATTTAAAGCACCACCATCCTAGATTTATGCACCATCAAGACGCCTAAGCTGGATTATTGGAACACTTTCCTTGCATGGTGGATGACTTGAAGCTGCCTCCTTAATCTTTGTTGCTGAATTAGTCTTCATTGAATCAGTCTTCCAACAATCAAGTGGAAACTGAATTTCCTCCTTAAGACGTGGTACCTGCAAATAACTTAATAGCTACTCCTGTGGCAAAAAGTTATCTCGACACATTCAACCTTTAAGATAATCCATCACCTCATTTATACATTCATTAGGCATTAATTCAGAGCAAACAATATTTCAGATATGGTTGCAGGAAGTTCAACAGTAGAGGCTGTAGGAAAGGCATGTCATCACAAAAAGTCACAAGGCATACCTATTCTGTCAAACTAATAAAAATTTTAGGCAATAATCATGGAAATACTTTTCATAATAAACTTATTGTATTTAAACATAAAATTCCATGTCTTGTTCCCATAATTACCACTAAATGTTTGTCTCAGCATAATAAAAAGTAGAAAAGTGTTTTTAAAAACATAGTCTAAATATGCCAAAAACTGGGCTCATCATTTCCCTTCAACCGACTACTTGCTGGGCCCTTCAACAAGTCTAGCATTCTTTCTTCAAGAAAATTACCTCATATCAGTATTCTATTGTTGTCCACATTCCCCATGCTGAAAACTCCAAAAGTGAGCTCTCATAGATTCCAGTCATTGCCATCTGCTATCCTTAGAGTTCCTGCTGTAGGTGTTGTTTTTCCCCTGCATGGCCAATAGTGGCCATAAGAGAATGGGTGGCTGCATGACTAATGGCAACCAATTCTCTTTCTTTGTTCTGAAATTTCTCATATATCTTTCTACCCTTTGAGTGGCTGCATAAAGGGTATTTGGGGTGTCCGACTCTACCTTTCTTAACTAAAATGGTAAGTACTCCTATCTTGTTTGAATATGCTGGGTGGCAGCATCAAGATCCTTGTTTGCAATCTGGGAGTACTGAGTAAATACTTCTTATCCCAATGGTTTAATTAGTGGCCTATCCCTCTCATCTTCCCATAGCTTCTTACAATCAAAATAGATACCCATCCCTCTTTTGGATTCATTCCTCATTGTCAGTGGCATGTTAACGTCATCATGTTTGTATCCATCAAACTGCTCTCCCTTGCTCATTTCATTTATGATCTAGGAGATCAGAGCACTGATGTGTATGCCCCCAACATAGCACAGGGGATTCCATTCTTTATCAGGAGGTACGGCCAAACTGTACAAATAAAACTCACACATAAGGTATCTGACATGCTGAGGTGAGTCCCTATACGCATCATAAAATTCTTTTGGGGTATTCAAGGAAGGGTTTTTACTTTTCCAGATCCTTATCAATTGAAAGTTCAGATATAACTCTTTTAGGTACATTGCATAAATAGGTGAGGGTGATCTACATTGCATTAGCTATGGAACAAGTTTGACTACTTGGTTGAGAATGTTTGTTAGATTAGCAATTTCCAGATTCTTAATCTGGATTATCCTCTACAATCTCTCAATTTCTAGTTCATAGGTAGTCCATTGATGTTGACGTTTTGTAAAAAATATCATTCTTGGAGCAAAATTTGTAACATGGAGTAGAGGCCTATGGTTATAATTTGTTGAAGGTGGCCTCTGAATTTCCTCAGGTGTATCAACTTTTTCTTGCTCTGCTTCCTCAATTATTTATGTGTCATTGGATTGCCCAGAGATTTCTTGTTCTATTTCATCATCCAGTTGCCAGTTTTCCTATTCATCCTGAGGCACATGATGCTCCAGTATGTCTTCCTGAATAGTAGGCATTGCATCTATGATTTCATTGTTTTCACTTTCTCCTTCTGATTGAATTACAATTGTTATTTCCTCCTTGTGAGTACATTCCACTTCTTCCTACAACTGATTTGCCATCCCCTCTTGCATTTGTTCTGCAATGGTTGCTAGCTCATCAAGGCCAGCTCCTTCAGGAACACTCTTAGTCTCATCAATAATAGGTTCCTTCTTCGCAATTACAGGACTAGAAGGGTCTGAGGTTGATGGTGTGACCTGAGAGGCATCGAGTGATTTTTGAGCTGCCTGATTCTAGAGTCTAGAGCTTCTTTGCAAGGGAGTGGGAATTGCTTTATGTTTCTTTGGGTATTGGCTGTAGGATCAGGTGATTCCCTTGTTTGCTTCCTTTTAATAGGTTTAGGAGTGGGCGCCACCATGGGTGACTTCCCCTTTTTATTTTTGGAGGAAGGCTCAGGGTCTAAAACAAGGGTTTGTACTGGTTGTTTGGAAAATTTCTCAGAAAGAGAAACTTCATCCTGTGAATCAGATGACTCTAGAATAGGAGATGCGGCAACACAGGACTAACCTATGGACTGAGAGACTCATTGTTTGAAGGTGAGAGGCTGCCCTCTAGGTCCAACATTTTGAACCCTAGGGTTAAATTTAACAACAAACTCTTCCCAAGTCATCCCCGATACATCCTTAACAAATTTTTCAACAAGCAACTTTATAAGGCAATGGTGGGAGATAGAGTTAATTCTACCCTTTTTAAACTTAGCAGCACTATTAGAGAGAAGATTGTATAGGAAATCGGGAATGTTCATTAACAAGCCATGGCGTAAATGAGATGAGTTTAAAATTATGAGAATGTAAAACGGAAAACCGATCTTCACATGTTATATATTTGATTATATAACCTGCCCGTGGTATCCAGTCCTGCGGAAAACTCATTCTTTGGGTGCCTTGCTTATCCACACATAAAGGAGGATCACTAGGCCGAGTAAACTCTGCCCTAGCACTCTGTGTGTCCCTTGCTCGAGGAAATAGCTCACCAACCTGTAGCAACCTTGTGATTTCTGCAATTCTGTCTACCGATGCATCAATTTTTACTCTCCTAACTTTTGATTTTCATTCATGAAATGTCCTTATGAACTCTTCTAGAATGTTCTCATCAAACTTTTCAAGCTTAAGAAAATAATTAAGCCACCCGTACTATCTAAATGGTGGCAAGTGTTGCACATCCTGTAATAGGACGTTATGGTCTATTGGTTCATGCCGAATTGGCTGACCTCCCATTTTGCTACTATTTCTACAACTCAACGCTTCAGGCGAGAATTCAACCTAGCTATTTCAATTTATACCTCCAAATTTGACTTCCTGCAACTTCAAATGAAACTCTCTGCTTTCTCTCTTCTCAACTGAAACTTTTGAACCACTTTCAAAAGATGCAGAAAAATAGAAACAATGAATTGAGACATCTTAACTCAAGTGGTAAAATAGAAAGAAAAGTTTAATCATGGAAGAGCAAAAGACATGCTTGGTCATTATTGTAGGAAGTAATGGGTTTTTATTTATTTATTACAGATTTTAAAAAATCCGGAGCTTAAGCTGAAAGGATAGTAATAGTTGATTTGACAAGGCCTTGTGGCATCAGAAACAACAACGTGGTGAACAATCATGAATTAGAAAATATACTCAAACGTGTGGAAAAAGCCGAAGGATATTGTAGCCATATAGGATATTTTGTTTGTCATAATTAATACTTTAATAAACGTAATGAATGAAATAACTAATCAATCTTTAAGTGAAGTGGAGCTTACCTAGGACAAACCACTATGATTTCCTGATGTGACCCATCTTCCTGATTGTAACAAGTGATCCTAGTGATCCTGAGAAACATGGATGGTGCGGTGTACGATAGGTGAATGAGGTGGAAGAAAAAGAGATTGAACAAATTGTGGATGGAATGATTGGATGGAATGGGGATCCTTGTGGATAACCCCTTTATTATGATATTTTTATGCACTTTCATGCATGGCCTAGGGAATCGAGTCGAGACTCAATTCCTTCGGCTGCATGATCAATAGTTTCCTGCTCAAATTGAAATTGTTTCAGAAATTCTCCCTTGTCAATGGGCTTGAAGTAAAGCTTTAGGCGATTCCCATTGACTAATAACTGAAACCTGACCTCATCAATGGTCCTCAATTGTATGACACCATTGTCAAATACCTCTTCTATTTCGTATGGGCCCAACCATCTAGTCTACAATTTCCCTTGAATGTCTTTATACCTTGAGTCATAAGCAAAGCCCAATCTCCTACTTTGAATTTCTTCTCCTTGATATACTTATCATGCCACCTGATTCGCTGATTCTATATCATTTCAGTATTGTTGTAGGGCATTCTTCTTGAGCTCATCCAAGGCATTCAGTTGCATGACTCTTTTCCTCTATGCAGTTGCTAACTCCATGTTCATGTCCAAATCTGTTCTGAGAGTCTTATGTTCAAATTCTATTGGCATCACAACTTTCTTACCATACACCATTTCAAAAGGTGTATATCCTGTAGTAGTCTTCCATGTAGTTCTATAGGCCCATATAGCCTCAGGTAACCTTGCAGCCCAATCCTTTCTATGCAGATCTATAGTTTTTGTCAAAATTGCCTCTATGTCTCTATTAGTGATCTCAACTTGGCCATTAGCATGTGGATGATAAGGAGTTGATTTTATGTGCCTTATGTTGTATTCATTTACTAAGGCTATAATCTGAGTAGAGGTAAATTGTGCTCCTTGGTCTGTCACTATTTCCCTAGGAACACCAAATTTGGTGAAGATTTCTTCATAAAGGAACTCTGCTACTTTGTTATCCCTAGCATGATTCATAGGTCTAGCCTCTACCCATTTTGTTACATAATCTGTGCATACAAGAATGCAAGACTTACCATTTGAAGGAAAATCAATTGGGCCTACAAAGTCTAGTCCCCATTTGTCAAAGAGTATAACAATAACTTGTGGGAATAGAGGAATTTCATCTGATCTGGCTGGCCTCCCCATCCTTCAGCATCTATCACACCTCCTAGTATATTTGGCTGCATCTCTATGCAGCGTTGGCAAATAATAGATAGTATTTAAGATTTTGATTGCTGTCCTCTTAGCAGAAAAATGTCCTCCGCAAGGTTCATCATGGCTTGCATGCAATATGTCATGAGTTTCCTCCTCTCATACACATCTCCTCATTACTTGATTTGGCTCTTTATAAAACATACAATATGCAATCGAAGATAAGTCAAAGCTTTTCTCTAATAACAATCTCTTTTCCTTAGGTGAGAGGTGACGAGGAGTTCTTCCTATAGCCAGATAATTTTCTATATCTACATACCATGGGTGAATGACTTTGATGGCAAAAAAATGTTCATCAGGAAAAGAATCCTCTATGAGTGCAGAAGCATCTTGCCTTTGAACTCTAGACAGGAAATCAACAACCACATTGGCCTTACCTGGCTTGTCCACAATTGTAATATCAAATTATTGCATCAACAACAATCACCTAACCAGTCTCCCTATAATTGAGCTCTTGTTCATGAGATAACTGTTTGCTGCATGATTAGTATGGACAAATATTTGATAGCCTATGATATAATTCCTAAACTTGTTGAGGGCATAGATAATTGCTAACATTTCTTTTTCTGTAACAATATAGTTGAGTTCAGATCCTTGCAAGTTCTTGCTGATACAATACAATGCATGCTCAGTTGAACCACCCTTTTATCCTAGGACAACACCAATAGCATAATATGATGCATCTGTATGAATATGGAATGGAATTGACCAATCAAGTCCTTTCAATACAGGTGCTTGAGTAAGAGCAGTCTTCAGATAAATGAATGCTTTTTCACATTCTGATGTCTAGGCAAACTCTGCATCTTTCTTTAGTAAATTGTATAGGGGCCCTGCTATCTGACTAAAATATTTAATTAACCTCCTATAATAGCCAGCATGTACTAGAAAGATTCTGAGTTCCTTTTTCTTGGAAGGAAAAGGTATACTAGAGATGACTTCAATTTTAGAGGGATCTACCTGAATTCCTGTAGCAGAAATAGATTGACCAAGCACAATTCCTTCTTGCATCATCATGAAGCACTTCTGACTATTTAGTGACAAGTTATGATCTTCACACCTTTGTAGTACCTTTTTCAAATTATCATGGGCCTCCTCAAATGTTGCACCATAAATAGTAAAGTCATTCATGTATATTTCCATACAATCATATGAAATATCTAAGAAAATACTAATCATAGCTCTTTGGAAGGTTGCAGGTGCATTACAAAGACTGAAAGGCAAGATTGAATAGGAAAACATTCCCTAGGGGCATGTGAAAGTAGTTTTTTCCTAGTCCTCAGGAGCAATCTTTATTTGATTATATCCATTGAACCCATCAAGGAAGGAGAAATAATTTTTCCCTAATAAATTATCTAGGACTTGATCAATGAAGGGAAGAGGAAAATAATATTTCTTTGTTCCCGAGTTGAGCTCCCTATAATCCACACATACTCTCCATTTTCCTCCTTTCTTAGGAACAATAACTAGTGGAGAAACCCACTGGCTATTTGAGATTGGGTAGATAAAACCAACATTCAACATCTTCTGCAATTCCTCTTTAACAATTTCTCTCAGGGGCTGTCTAATAGGTTTGAACTCACTATTGATGAAAATTCAGTGTGTACATAGCTTTGGATCAAGTCCTTTCATATCACTATAATCCTAGGAAAAAGCTAGCTTGTGGGTAGTAAGCATTTGGACCATTGAATCTTGCTGCTCACTGGTAAGTTTACTATTGATATTCAAAGTTTTTCCTACAACCACTTCCACTTGGGAAGTCAATTCAAGCATAGATACTTCAAATAGAAAAAGGAATTTCTACCTCATGGGGCAATAAGGTGTGCAAACAATCAGTTGCTACAAGATAATGAGTTGAAGTAGGTGGGGGTAGAATTGTTTGTAAAGAACATGGAACGTTTTCACAAAGGGGGTATTCAATACCATAATTTTTCAGAAGGACATTAGATAGTATCTCTTCCTCTTCTTTTTTTTCAATAAAAGACTCTCTTGTAATCAACATCAGATCTGCCACATAATTCATATCTTCCACATCTTCTCCCAAATCTGGCCAGACTGCTTGTCCTAACTCAAGTTGAGGCTGGGCTGGAGCATAAAGGGTGAGATTCTTGGTGCTATACCCATCAAAGATGATCATGTTACTAGACCTACATCCTATATAAGCATATGTGGTGGCTAAACAAGGCCTTCCTAGTATTACATGATACCCTCCTAGTGATGTTTTTGGAGATAAAATCATAAAATTAGAAGGATATTCCCATGAATCTAGGGTGACTACAAGGTCTTCAACTACTCCATCAGGTTTGACAGTTGAACTATTAGTGAGTTTCAAGACTATATTTGTAGGCCTTAGGTCTGAAATACTTAGCTTTAGTACAAGGTCTTGTGTCATGACATTAATAGCTGCTCCAAGATCTACTAAAGCATTTTTTTATCTAAACCATATTAATAATGATTTCTACAACAGGGCTGCCAAAGTATGAATATTTTGGGATGGTAAGCTTCCCTAGCATCAAATCAGAGAGTTGACCTAAGACATGAATAGTTTGAGGGTATTTCTTCTTCCTACTTGGATTCTTTAAACATGCTTCTTTAATAGCCTTGCTATAGATAGGTACTTCCTTAATTGCTTGGAACAAATGAATTTTTACACATATGTGCTTTAGCTGGCCAAGAATGTCAAAGGTAGGCTCTTCTTGCTTTTGAACAACTTCACCTTCCAACCTTTGTGGAAAAGGAGGTGGGGGCTTATTGGATACTTTAGGCAATGATGGATTTTGCATGGGCTCATTGGATTGGACTTGGCCATTAATATCTTCTTGCTCATTCTCCTCAAATGGAAATTGTGAGATTATAGGAGGAGATGGTGTAGGTAACATTGTTCCTGACTATAAGTTAATATTGTTCAAGTTGAGAGCATATGCTGGCTGCTGATTGGGATCAGAGAAATAAACTTGCTACTATTGTTGAGGTTGATTGTTTGGATTAGATGCTGCTTGAGCAGGTAACTGGGTTGGCTTAGGATTTTGGCTCTAATTAGCTATAGGAGGTGGCATGATTGACTACTGTTGGGGTTGCTACAGGAAACCAACAGGTTGATTTGACCATTGCTAGCATCCTCTCCACTAGTTAGACTCCTTCCAATTCCCTTGTGGAGGCTGCCATAGATTTTGCTATGGTGACTGCCAATTCCCTTGTGGGGGTTGCCAATGGTTTTGCTGAGTAGTTGGCCAAGGATTATTCCATTGAGGTTGGGAATATGGGCCATAATTTGGAGGGTACTTATTTTTCCACTGATTATTGTATGAACCAAAATTTTTCAAAGGGTCCTGAGGCATACCCTGTCTTGGGGCCCACGACCTGCATTGAGCAATGAAGAACACTTCTTCATCTCCTTCTATTGGTTTGAACTTAGCGAGAAGATGCTACACCTCCAAACTAGACACCGCCTTGCATCTACAATCCATCTTCCTTTGTCTATAGTGGGGGCAATATTCAACTAGCATTGCCTCAGCTTCATCTTTCTTCCTCCTAGCTTGTATAGTGTCCAGTTGAGTAGATACATCATTGATAATATCTTGCTTGAAGTCAGACAAGAGATTAGAAATCTCCCCCTTGGACATGCCTAAGCCACTTCCTTTTGCAATGGAGGGTGTGAACCCTCTACCTTTCTTCACATTTTCTCTAGAGTAATTGAGACAAATCTTCTTGATATCATCCCAATCAATTTGGGTAGGTCTAGTGCTTCCATGCAAGTATCATTAACTCCTCTTAGAAAGAGAAGTTTTTCAGACTCCTCATTCAACTGATGCTATGTGTTTTTCTACACACTGAACAAAAAACTGGACACATAGTCTTCCAAGGTTTCATCCTATTTTTGTGACATCTTGAAGATGTCATCTCCTCTCATATAATTCCCTCTACAATATTCTTTATACTTTCCCAAGAGTAACTCCTTTAATTCATCCCAAGTGATCGCTGCATTGCCACCTAATCCCATGAACCATCTTAAGGATGACTTCTTTAAAGTAGAGGGAAACAATTTCATCTTATGTGCTTTAGTAGTGTAATCATAACTCCTACATATGATGTCAAACTCAAACAAGAAGGTATGAGGATCCTCTATAATAAGTCCATAGAATTTTGGGAGTAATGAAGCAGGGATATTCTTGAGGTTATTATTGTCATGTAGTTTAGGGAGTGGGAATGGAAAAGTAGGTCTTGCCATCCTTGGTGGTGTTCATGGGTTAGCTCCTGGCTGATAGACTACAAGGGCAAGCGGGTTATTATGTGGGTCCTGGTTATTAGAAGTGTACAAATTATTCAATTGCTCAGTGAGTGGATCAAGGTTGTCAAGCTCATCAAACAGGTTTAAACTTATCTTTGAGGAAGAGGATGAGGTAACTAAGTCCTGACCAACATCCAAATATGGTTCTTCTGAGACAAATTTTGGGTCAATTTTTTGGATATCTAATCTTCTAGCAAGGAATCTTCCAAATTGGTCTCTTCTTCTAAGAATACAACAAAAAGTAAGTCTAAACTATGGAAAAATGCTAGAATAGTGACTTTTAAGCTAAATACTAGGAATGAAATTTCAAACTTTCTACTAGCGGGTGATCCGGGTTCGATCCCCGGCAACGACGCCAAAAATGTAGTGTCCTTTAATCAGCTTAATAACTAGGAACATGAATTCCTCTACCCAGGGATTGAACATCACAACCGACAGTCATAACCTACTAAAGGACCTCATTTAATTATCAACCTAAGGACGTAGACTTAAAATGGGTCAGCACAATATATGCACTAATCACCTCTTTCAGACATGTATAACTTTCTAAAGATGCTATACTTAGAATTGAAGTTACTGGAAACAACTTTAACTAGCTAAACTTTCTTGGAATGAAAACTAAAAGACATAACTATTCTGCATCTAGTGGCTATAGGAACAGTTGACAATTTTGTATTTCTGCCAGCTGCAGGAATAGTCACACTAAGCTCTATAAAAGGAAGGGCAACTATTCTAACTTGTAGAATAAAAATTTGGACAACTCCCTAAGTGGTCCCCCTTAGGTAGTGCCAAATATAAACAAAAGATTAGACTATAAACTTCATAAACACCTTTATTGATTTGAGATTAACAAGTACATGGCTCACAATCTTCAAATGTATTTCTGAAAACTAAAATGCATTACAACAGTAATCTTTCGGCCCTTTCTCTGAAGGAGAATGGGCTATTTATTAAAAATTGAATCTAATGACTAACTAACCCTTCCCTCATAAGATGGGAAGTATTTATTACATCATAACTAACTACGTGAAGAGGTGGATGCAAAAAGGAAGAACTGAGTCAAATTAGTTTTGAAGATTTAAAGCACAACCATCCTAGATTTATGCGCCATCAAGACACCTAAGCTGGATTATTGGAACACTTTCATTGCATGGTGGACGACTTGAAGCTGCCTCCTTAATCTTTGCTGCTGAATCAGTCTTCATTGAATCAGTCTTCCAGCAATCAAGTGGAAACTAAATTTCCTCCTTAAGACGTGGTACCTGCAAATAACTTAACAACTACTTCTGTGGAAAAAATTTAGCTCAACACATTCAACCTTTAAGATGATCCATCACCTCATTTATGCATTCATTAGGCTTTAATTCAGAGAAAACAATATTTCAGATATGGCTGTAGGAAGTTCAATAGTAGAGGCTGCAGGAAAGGCATGTCATCACAAAAAGTCACAAGGCATACCTATTCTATCAAACTAATAAAATATTTAGGAAATAATCATGGAAAGACTTGTCATAATAAACTTATTGTATTTAAGCATAAAAGTCCATGTCTTGTTCCCATAATTACCACTAAATGTTTGTCTTAGCATAATAAAAAGTAGAAAAGTGTTTTTAAAAACATAGTCTAAATATGCCAAAAATTGGGCTGATCAGCCATCATATAGAGTATGTTTCTAATTAGATAATGTTGTTGTATTTGCTAAATTTTTTGTTGTATTTCATTTTAGGCATATTTAGCTCTTGATGTTCCAGTCGTGCATTACCATATGCCCATTGGAGAAATTGCACATGCTTCTTTACGAAGAATATGTATAATATCTTCAGTGAAAAAATTATATATATATATATTCCACTTTGCTTGCTTCTTTTTCAGTGTTTCCATTGCATTGACAATGTCTTTCTACTTATAAAATGCAGTTGTACATTCTATAAAATTTGTGTTGTCTTTCATTATAGGAATTTCAACACTTGTTGCTCTAGTTGTATAGAATATGTCGCAAATTTCACAAGCATGGGTTGCTAGTTGGTTGACCAACTACCACCATTATCTTCCATGCAATATTATTGCTCGCATTGAAGAATTAAGTCTCCCATAAAAGTTATGAGAAAAAATGTTAAGGATAATTGATAGAAAAGGGCCAAACCACACTGATTTGAACTACCATAATTATGCTCACTTATTTAACGTTTGAGGTGTATGGGAAAAAATGGGCATGGATGTTCAATATTACAATCTACAAATAGAGATTGTAAATTTATGTGATTGGCCAATGTCTCTTTACTGTAAAAGTTGAGACCTCTTCCTAGCTAGATGCATCTGGAAGGTATGCATTCCACCAACTGTAATCATACACAAATACAATCTTATGAATGAGTTGAGCATGAGGTTTATGAGATTCCTTAAGGGGAATCTCTAATTAGCAATCACATGGGTCTTGTGGAGGAATGGTTGTTGGCCATCTTCAAATTCAACCACATTTTCAGGTTCGAGATCCACCGTGTCAGACCATCATTTAGGCTACTACATGTGTATTACAGGGTGCCAACATTGTATGCTATCAATTCCACCTTGACAATCAGAGTGCATAAAATCCTTTTGGATGTTGAGAGAATAGAAATTATACCTGTTCGTAAATGGGTGACATAGTTCTCAGTGTTAGTAGTATTAAATGTGGCTTGTAATTTTCTTCACAAACTATAATATTAACTCGAAATGTTTTTACATCTGACTGTGTGATGGGAATTTCTTATTTGAGATCAAATCTGAAAAAATTTCAAAACATTGTGACAGACATTAAGGAAAGTAGCAGAGATATAATAAGTTCAATGACCTGTTTGATGATAAAATATGAAGGTGAACTTCGATACACCATTTTGTTACAGTCTGCATAATAGTATCTATTGTCTCTGAACAACATTTGAGAAGTGAGTGACAACCTTGTATGTTTTTCCATTCTACAACTTTTTTTGTGCATCTTGTGTTCCAAACATATGATGATATTGCAATGGAATATTTGCTGCAAGTAAGGGGTGTTATAAAATATGAAGGTGAAATTCAATGCACTATTTTGTTACAATCTACATAACAACAACTATTTTCTTTGAACAAGATTTGAGAAGTGATTGACAACCTTGTATATTTTTCCATTCTGCAACTTTTTTTGTGCATCTTGTGTTCCAAACATATGATGATATTACAATGGAATGTTTGCTACAATTAAGGGTTGTCATGAAATATGAAGCTAAAATTCAATACATTATGTTGTTACAATCTGTATAACACTAACTATTGTCTTTGAACTACATTTTAGAATTCACAGACAGCCCTGTGTGTTTTCCATCATGCAATGTTTTTTTGTGTATCTTGTGTTGTAAACATATTACGATATTGAAATGGAATGTTTGTTGCAAGTAAGGGTTCTTAAGAAATATGAAGGTGAAATTCAATACACCGTGTTGTTATAGTTTGCATAATAGTAACATTTGTCTTTGAACAACATTTGAGAAGTGAGTGACAACCTTGTATGTTTTTCCATTTTGCAACTTTTTGTGTGCATCTTGTGTTCCAAACATATGATGATATTGTAATGGAATGTTTTTTGCAAGTGAGGGTTGTTATAAAATATGAAGGTGAACTTGAATGCACTATTTTGTTATAGTTTGCATAACAACAACTATTTTCTTTGAACAAGATTTGAGAACTAACTGACAACCTTGTATGTTTTTCCATTATGCAACATTTTTTGTGCATCTTGTGTTTCAAACATATGACGATCTTACAATGGAATGTTTGTTGCAAGTAAGGTTTGCCATGAAATATGAAGCTGAACTTCAATACACTGTATTTTTAAAGTCTGCATAACACTAACTATTGTCTTTGAACTACATTTGAGAAGTCAAGGACAACCCCGTGTGTTTTCTAGATCATGCAACTTTTTTTTGTGCATCTTGTGTTCTAAACATTACAATATTGAAATGGAATGTTTGTTGCAAGTAAGGGTTCTTAAGAAATATGAAGGTGAAATTCAATACACTATGTTGTTATAGTCTACATAACAGTAACTATTGTCTTTGAACAACATTTGAGAAGTGAGTCACAACCTTGTATGTTTTTCCATACTGAAACTTTTTTGTGCATATTGTATTCCAAACATATGATGATATTGCAATGAGATGTTTGCTACAAGTAAGGGTTGTTATAAAATATGAAGGTGAACTTCAATGCACTATTTTGATATAGTCTACATAACAACAACTATTGTCATTGAACAAGATTTGAGAAGTGACCAACAACCTTGTATATTTTTCCATTCTGCAACTTTTTTTGTGCATCTTGTGTTCCAAACATATGATGATATTACAATGGAATGTTTGCTACAATTAAGCATTGTCATGAAATATGAAGATGAACTTCAATAAATTGTGTTGTTATAGTCTACATAACACTAACTATTGTCTTTGAACTACATTTGAGAAATCATGGACAACCTTGTGTGTTTTCCATCATGCAAATTTGTTTTGTGCATCTTGTGTTCTAAACGTATTATGATATTGAAATGGAATGTTTGTCGCAAGTAAGGGTTCTTAAGAAATATGAAGGTGAAATGAAATACACCATGTTGTTACAGCTGCATAATAGTAACTATTGTCTTTGAACAAAATTTGAGAAGTCAGGGACAAACCTATGGGTTTTCCATCATACAACTTTTATTTGTGCATCTTGTGTTCTAAACGTATTACGATATTGAAGTGGAATGTTTGCTTCAAGTAAGGGTTCTTAAGAAATATGAAGATGAAATTCAATACATCATGTTGTTACAGTCTGCATAATAGTAATTGTTGTCTTTGAACAACATTTGAGAAGTCAGGGACAACCCGGTCTGTTTTTCATCATGCAACTTCTATTTCTGCATCTTGTGTTCTAAATGTATGATGATATTGAAATGGAATGTTTCTTGAAAGTAAGAGTTCCTTTAAAATATGAAGCTGAAGTTCCATACATTGTGTTGTTACAGTCTGCATCACAGTAAATGTTGTCTTTGAACTACATTTGAGAAGTTAGGGACAACCCTATGTGTTTTCCATCATGCAACATTTTTTTGTGCATCTTGTGTTCTAAACGTACTACGATATTCAAATGGAATGTTTCTTGAAAGTAAGGGTTCTTATAAAATATGAAGCTAAAATTCAATACATCATTTTGTTACAGTCTCAAGAACATAAAGTGCTCATTGCTTGTGCTTACATTTGTAAGTAATTTCACATACATAAGTAAGTTTTCATAACGAAGTAACTTGTATAGTGTTGGTGTTTTATTTTTCCCACATAGAAATTGCAGATCTCTAAGAGGTAGCTAACCCCTATCAAGGATAACTACAACAACTAGTGGCCAACTAACGAGAGTTAGCTATGGACTGAACTCCCCTACACTTTTGGCTCTGTAGGACCAAGATGGGTAAACCTAAATGTGTTCATAAGAATACCTCATAACTGGTAAGAACACTTCCTATATATAGATCACAATTCCTACACACTCAGAGAGATAGTCATCATTTCATGGTATTGGAAGACCAGAGAATGATTACCAATGCCGAAGAGTAACAGAATTGACCCACTTACTATGAGAAAATACCTCCCGAAGGAAGACAAGGTTTTAACAAGTGTTTATGTTCAGTATTTGGATTACAATGCTTAGAACTTATAGTCTTAAAAAAAAAAATGCTACAAACATTGTTCAGTGCCTCATCCATTGGGCAATAGAGTCATATAGAATAAAATCCTAATATTATGAACTTATCTTCATATAGTATTACTATCATGAGATATTTCAGTACACTAAAACAATACTTCTTCAAGAATCTTGAGCATATACAACCATGAACATGTAATTGGTTCTTCAAGCATTTGATTAAATTCTTGAGCTAAAGCAAGAAAACTAACTACACTTTCAATTAATTATTGAAAATGAATAGAGGAACCCTTGATAACTCCATTCATAATCCATGGCACACACATAGGAGAATAAACCATCTTAATTTTATAGATTTCTTTAGATATCAGTAATTTAAAAAAGCATATCATACTTAATCTGTATACAAAATTCCCCTCGGGATGACTTTCAGAACAAAATATTCATAACATTTCAACCATAAGACAGACTGTACAAACTTGAAAGCTTCGGAGCCAAAAAATCCTGACCCTCAACAATGAGCCATGAAATCTCCTTTATACAACAGGAGAGAAACAAACATTAGGCCTCATTGTCAATACAAAATTGAATTTCAACACAAAAAAAAATTCAAATTCACATTCCTCATGATTCGATTACATTGTGCATGATCGGAGGAATAAAAAAAATGGTTACAATAACCAATCGGTGAAAAAAAATTCGTTCAGAGCACGCGCATGTCCATAGGAGAAAAAAGGCATGAGAAAACACATCCAAAAAATCCCCAACCAGTCACCATCAGGAGAACACATGGCCCCGATACAAGCGATCGCTTCGAGTGCATGCTTGAGACCGATGGCACCACCTCCTCTTTACCAACCTTGTGAGCACATCCTCAAAAAATTGGACCCGAAGCCAATGTAGATACTCACTCAATTTCCAGAACCTCCTCATCCATTCCCATAAGCTCCACCAGGGAGGCCAAGTAGCACTGATAATCAGAATCAGTCTCAGATTCATCAGAATCCGAGATGATTATCGGGGATGAACAATGCACTGGCCTCTTCTCAGTGTTCCCAATAATAGCCTTATGAGCCACGGGAGAATCAGACTTCTTCATGATTGGCAAAGCTAGCCTCACACTCCTTTGCTTAACTAATTTATTCATAATAGAAATAGAGCTCAGCAACAAATAGAAGAAGAAACCTTACTGCATACCGACATAATAGGATGCAATGCTAATCGCATACAACTCAGTTAGCATTTATAGAGTAGGCTAGTATGCAGGGTACAATTACTTGAAGGCAATTCAAGCACTTACACAATTAGTGATCCAGATAACCATGAATACTCTTAGTAGGATGGCACTGTTCGCACGCAGGAGGAAATTAGGTGGAGATCCTCTTGAGAAGGAAAACCCGTGCCATTAATGACATGAGCAATAGCCAAGCAATACATGCCACGTGGACAACTCACACACCCCTTCCTTGCAATTGAACCGCTGATTAGGGAGACACTCTAAAAAATGAAGGGTTGAGATCAAGTCAGTGGACGTTGATAATCCACCTTGATGCCTTTAAAAAACATACCCAATCAAAACCCTCAAAAGTAGTAGACCCGAACCGCACAGTGGGACCCATATAGTTCCATTGGCAAGAAAAGAAAAGCCACGTGCCGTGCCCTCACAAACCTCACAACACCCTCCCAGATATTTAATCCGCTCATGCGAGGTGTGCAAGAAACCATAATTACCTCGTTATTAATGCCCGTCACCAGTGAAAAGACAACCCCACGTCATATCCAACACCTCGAGAAGAAAACCCATTCATCCGTTCATGCCATGTGCTGACATCTCACGAGCCTTGCACCACTTTGGTGATGCTAGCAGGAAAACCTGTGAGGTCGGTGAGAAACGGCCAGGATCCAATCTTGTGATTAGACGGTTCATCAAGCTTCAGATAGAACATCCAAGTGGGGCCATTATGCCAAAAAGACCGACGAATCAGGTGAAACAGGGCCAGTAAAGCATGACCTGAGAGGGATAAAACCTCACTTAAGTGACCGGTTCTCCATGATAGTAGGTCACCATTAAAATATAACAAGAGGGTTTCAAATGGTCAACAATCAAGGCTACCATGAGTAACTTTGAAACCCCAAAACCCCAACTTCAATTTTCTCAAAAATTGAAGTCCCATCAGTGGCTCCGACTGGGGATATATGCCCCCTGCAGGCATAGCAAGAATCCATTATCCTTAGTTTCACAGACTAGATTACTGAATTGCACAAGCTCCTCAATAGATATATTACCTTGTTCTGCCAACTAGACTTGTGTATACAAACATGGTAGCCCCAGGCTACCGAACAAGAGAAATCAAGGCTTACCTCTATCAAAAACAAAACTTTCCGTTTCTTGACAGAAAAAGAACTTGCAACATTCCCCATTTGATGTTTTGAAGTGCAGGGGATAACCAATACCTTTGTGACAGCAATGGAAGCTTTCCCCACTCTACCCCTATATTGATTTAATCAATGCTCTGCCCCACCAATTTAAAAGCAATAAATGACCATGATAATATTTTACCTTATCCTACTCCTAGTCATATTTTATAAGGTGCTAACTCGTATGTTCCAGGAAATGAAAACTCTCATAAGTTACCTAGTCCGCAATATCATCCATTATGTTATCCTTAGTTTGCATATTAAACTGAAAGTTATCATACAGAACAGTATGCAAAGTACCCTTATTTCCATTAGCTAACTAAGAAGATAAATAGCTCAAGGAATTTTTCTCTTGGTACATCTTTTGTGTACCTCTTCATTCATCTCTATATGAAAACCCTCAGAGATAGGTTAAAAAACATCAACTTCACTTTGATCAGAATAGATAGAGTAATACATATTGGCTTTATTGTACTCAGTACTCTCTGTTGAATATGTTGATCTATAAGTGAATAATTCATCAAATCTAAAAACCCCTTACTAACTACATCAATGCCAGAGGGCAGTAACACCTCCATCTCCACTTTACATAGGTAGTCAGGGAAAACCATAGGGCCTATGTATTCACCACAATACTGGCTATCTTTGATTGCATTCTTCTGATCACAGACACCAATATCCTTAGATTGTTCACTATTTATATAACTCCCCTATTCCAATGCTAATATATCTGAGGTACACTCCAGATATACACCATCTGACAATTTTTTCTTCACTTGGGAACAAACATGGGGCTCTTCATCTTCACACAACTCTGGTAAAAATAATAGTTCTGCTGCATTCTCTGCACTGCAATCATTACCCCTAAAATCATAATCACTAGGTTGCAACAAAATCTCAGTAATATTAGAATCATAATTAGGATTAGGAAACATAATAGGTGTCTCACATAATCCTACATCATTTTGCCTTTCAATTTTGTCATTACTTATGCAAACATCCTGTAATGAATGAGCACTACCTTTATTTTGTGTAGATGCATTCCTGATCGACTCTTCAATCTCTATCCATTGAATCACCTGAGCCAAATTAGCAGGTTTCAATTCCTCTGGTAAAGAACTCAGTCCTGATTCATATAGTTCACAAAACAAATCAATGCATTCATAATCATTAGGTCTTTGCTCTATGGGAATTTGTATTAAGATTTCCAAAAATCTCAAAAAAAACTCATATGATGATTCCTCTTCTTGCCTTCTCATGTCATATAGTTTTGATACAAAAAAAACCTGATCCTCTTCACTCAAATTGGATTGGGATTCAACTTGGATCTCATTATCATCAAACTGCATTTCTGGACTTATAACAATTCTAGCAAGAATTTTATCATCAAATTTTTGAATAGCCGGCTCAGATATTATATTAGCATTGGTTAAGCAAGGGTAATCAATACCTGCAGTCAGATATCTCTTCATCATTGAATATTTCATGTTATTTTCAATTTCCATAGCTAGCTGGTATGCTTGATGCAGAGTAGTAGGTTCTTTATCCCTTAATAAAAAACTCATACTCTTATTGAAAGCACCTAGATACACAACCAAGCTTTCAACTTCATTTGGTATTATTTCTTTAGGGATCTCCCTTAATGCTCTTGAAAACCTGAGATTAAAACACGGGACTAATTACTCCTCTTGTATGTGAATTCCCATAAATCCTTTCCTCACTATGTTGGGATTGTCTCTTTCACTGAATTGTTCCATAAAAGCAATCACCAATTGATTCCATGAGTTAATAGAAAAGGCAGGAAAATAGGAAAACCAGGCCCTAGCATCACCTTTTAAGGATTGCACAAATAATTTCATGACAACATCCTCATGATCAATTTCATAATCATCCATTACATCTAAAAAATGTTGTAAATGTTTAGAAGACGATTATGCTACTTGCCCTATATATTGAGGTAAATACTTCCTAATTTTCCTAGGAATTGGATTAGGGTAATTGTTGATAGCACCAAACATAAAAGGCATATACAATTGGGTTACAAAACTCCCAAAAGGGCTTAATACAATGTGTTCCTTTGGCATATTTATGTTTGACCTTACACACGGTAGACTATTCAACAACATATAGCTATCAGGCACATCACTTGTCAGCTCAACCAGGAATTTGTTAATGACTGGCAAAAGTATTCCTTATTTTCCAAGATTTTATGCAATACAAATGTGTTTCATAAATCCTTTTACATATTGTATTACTAGAGGTGTGGTAAAACAAATCCTTGTTCCCTTGTATATGCTTGACATATAAATTTGGAACCATTTTTATCTTTAATCAAAACACCCATTATCATTAAAAGTAGTGAACTATTTTAGTTTTGGTGAAATACCTGGCAGTTGTTAGCAACATGTATCAATCTCTTTTCTAGACTATAGACAACACAAATCTAGAACTATTCCTTCATTTATTCACTGGTTCTTCAATCAGAGTCACCACCTCCTTTCAGAGGACAATATTTCAAAGAACTTTGAGAGCCTGCTTTCTAGGTTCTGTCAAATTATGGGTTTTATTACCCATTACAGAGTCACACTATACCACCAGTAGTATCTCTCAAAATCATAACCCATTACCATTGAAATTTATCACTTATCTTTACTTTGAACAACAAGTTCTGGATAAGCACCTCCCATCCCTATGGTTCCTTTGTCTTCTTTCTCCCTCTTTTTCTTTAAATTTCTCAGAAGTTCTCCCCAAGTAAAACCAACCTTCAATGAATAACTCTAGAACTCCTGAATCCATTGCTTACAGGACACCATAGACCATAAGATTATTATGATTACGTTTGAACTACCTCCTTTCGTTTAATTTGAAACATTCACTATGTAAATTCAGAACAACATATCCTTTAATATGACTCTATATCAGCACTATCTACCACCAGAAATTCTGGGTTCGATCCCCAACAGAGTCACCATTCTGTTGGTGACTTGAATGGGAAAATAATTCAATAATTTTTAACCTCTGGTTACAGAAACAATTCAAAACTTTAATGACTCTATAAAAACACCATCTACAACCAAAACTTATGAGTTCATCCCCAGTGGAGTCACCATTCTGTTGGTGTTTTATTTTTCCCACATAGAAATTGCAGATCTCTAAGAGGTAGCCAACCCCTATCAAGGATAACTACAACAACTAGTGGCCAACTAATAAGAGTCAGATATGGACTGAAATCCCCTACACTTTTGGCTCTATAGGACCAAGGTGGGTAAACCTAAATGTGTTCATAAGAATACCTCATAACTAGTAAGAACACTTCTTGTATACATATCACAATTCCTACACACTCAGAGAGATAGTCACCATTTCATGGTATTGGTAGACCAGAGAATGATTAGCAGTGCCAAAGAGTAACGGAATTGACCCACTTACTATGAGAAAATACCTCTCGAAGGAAGACAAGGTTTTAACAAGTGTTTACGTTCAGTATTTGGATTACCATGCTTAGAACTTATAGTCTTAAAACAAAAATAATGCTACAAACATTGTTCAGTGCCACATCTATTGGGCAATAGAGTCATATAGAATAAAATCCTGATATTATGAACTTATCTTCATATAGCATTACTATCATGAGATATTTCAGTACACTAAAACAATACTTCTTCAAGAATCTTGAGCATATACAACCATGAACATGTAATTGGTTCTTCAAACATTTGATTAACTTCTTGAGCTAAAGCAAGAAAACTAACTACACTTTCAATTAATTATTGAAACTAAATAGAGGAACCCTTGATAGCTCCATTCACAATCCATGGCACACACACAGGAGAGTAAACCATCTTAATTTTATAGATTTCTTTCGATATCAGTAATTTAAAAAAGCATATCATACTTAATCTGTATACAAAATTCCCCTTGAGATGACTTTCAGAACAAAATATTCATAACATTTCAACCATAAGACTGATTGTACAAACTTCAAAGCTTCGGAGCCAAAAAATCTTGACCCTCAACAATGAGCCATGAAATCTCCTTTATACAATAGGAGAGCAACAAACATTAGGCCTCATTGTCGATACAAAATTGAATTTCAACACAAAATGAAATTCAAATTCACATTCCTCATGATTCGATTACATCGTGCATGATCGGAGGAATCAAAAAAATGGTTACAATAACCAGTCGACGAACAAAAATTCCTGCAGAGCATGCGCACGTCCACGTCCATAGGAGAAAAAAGGCATGAGAAAACACATCCAACAAATCCCCAACCAGTCACCATCAGGAGAACACACGGCCCCGGTACAACCGATCGCTTCAAGTGCATGCCTGAGATAGCAATGGCACCACCTCCTCTTTACCAACCTTGCGAGCACATCCCCGAACAACTGGACCCAGAGCCAATGTAGATACTAGCTCAATTGCCAAAACCTCCTCATCCACTGCCATAAGCTTCGCCAGGGAGGCCAAGCAGCACTGATAATCAGAATCAGTCTCAGATTCATCAGAATCTGAGATGATTATCGGGGATGAACAATGCACTGGCCTCTTCCCAATATTCCCAATAATAGCCTTGTGAGCCATAGGAGAATCATAATTCTTCATGATTGGTGAATCCAACCTTGCACTCCTTCGCTTAACTGATTTATTCATGATAGAAACAGAGCTCAGCAACAAACAGAAGAAGAAACCTTACTTCATACAGACACAATAGGATGCAATGTTGATCACATACAGCTCAGTCAACATTTATAGAGTAGGCCAATATGTAGGGTACAATTACTTGAAGGCAATTCAAGCACTCACACAATTAGTGATCCAGATAACCATGAATACCCTCAGTAGGATGGCACTATTCACATGCAGGAAGAAATCAGGTGGAGATCCTCTGGAGAAGGAAAACCTATGCCATTAATGACATGAGCAACAACCAAGCAATACATGCCACACTGACAACTCACACACCCCTTCCTTGCAAATTGACCCACCGATTAGGGAGACACTCTAACTTATGGAGGGTTGAGATCAAGTCAGTGGACGTTGAAAATCCACCTCAACGCCTTAAGAAAACATACCCAATCAAAACCCTCAAAAGTAGTAGACCCGAACCGCACAGTGGGACCCATATAGTTCCATTGGCAAGAAAAGAAAAGCCACGTGTCGTGCCCTCACAGACCTTGCAACACCCTCCTAGATATTTAACCCGCTTGTGCAAAGTGTGCGAGAAACCATAATTACCCCATTATTAATGCCCATCACCAGTGAAAAGACAACCCCACGTCATATCCAACACCTTGGGAAGAAAAATCATTCATCCATTCATGCCATGTGGTGACATCTCGCGAGCCTCACACCACTTTGGTGACGCCAACAGGAAAACCTACGAGGTTGGCGAGAAACGGCCAGGATCCAATCCTGCGATTAGATGGTTCATCAAGCTTTAGATAGAACATCCAAGTGGGGCCCGCATTGAAATTCCCGATGGTGTAGAACATAAGCCATTATGCCAAAAAGACCGACGAATCAGGTGAAACGGGGCCAGTAAAGCACGACCTGAGAGGGATAAAACCTCACTTAAGTGATTGGTTCTCCACGGCAGCAAGTCACCGTTAAAATATAACAAGAGGATTTCAAATGGTCAGCAATCAAGGTTACCATGAGTAACTTTGAAACCCTAAAACCCCAGCTTCAATTTTCTCAAAAATTGAAGTCCCATCATATAGGACAGTGCGTTTTCCAACACTACATATAATGCGAGCACTCTATTTGTTCCAATGACATGAAAAAAGGAAATGCCATTTTTACTCAACCAACTAGTTTTAAAATCTGAAAGTGGACTTCATTACATTTTTGGAGCGTAAAAAAAAACATTTCATGAAATATGAAGGTGGACTTAAATTCATTTTTGGAGTGTCAGAGATAAATAATCATAAGGGAATAACTCACAACAGACAGTGTGTTTTCCAATAGTGCAATCCATGCAAGCATTTTATGTGTTCCAATCACATGGAAAAAGGAAATATGCCATTTCAATTCTACCAAATAGTCGTTCTAAAAATTCAAAGTGGACTTCATTTCATTTTGGAAGCATACAAAATAAACACTCTCCAAAAGAAAATAACTGACAGTGGACAATGTGTTTCCAAACACAACAACCAATGCAAGCATTTTCTTTGTTACAATCACATGAAAAAGGAAAAGCTGCCATCTACACTCTACCAAATCATTGTTCTAAAATTGAAAGTGGACTTCACTTCATTTTTGGAGTGTGAGAAATCAAAACTTTTTGTAATGATATAACTGACAAGGGACAATGTGTCTTCCAACACTACAAGTAATGCAAGCATTTTTTTGTGTTCCAATCACATGAAAAAAGGAAATATGCCATTTCCACTCTACCAAATAGTCATTGTATGAAAATTCAAAGTGGACTTAATTTCATTTTGGGATCATACGAAATAAACACTTTCCATAAGCAAATAATTGACAAGGGACAATGTGATCTCCAACATTGCAACAAATGCAAGCATTTTATTTGTTACAATCACATGAAAAAGGAAAATATGCCATCTTTACTTACCAAATCTTTGTTCTAAAATTGAAAGTGGACTTCACTTCTTTCTTGGAGCGTGAGAAATCAAAACTTTTCATAACGAAATAACTGACAAGGGACAGTGTGTTTTCCAACACTGCAAGCAATGCAAGCATTTTATGTGTTCCAATCACATGGAAAAAGGAAATATGCAATTTCCACTCTACCAAATATTCATTCTACAAAAAATGAAAGGACTTAATTTTAGTGTGGGAGCGTACAAAATAAAGACTTTTCATAACCAAAAAACTGATGGGACGGTGTGTTTTCCAACACTGCAACCAATGCAAGCATTTTATTTGTTACAATCATATGGAGAAGGGAAATATTCCATCTCCACTCTACCAAATCATTGTTCTAAAATTCAAAGTGGAATTCATTTACATTATTGGTTGTAACGAACCAGATACTTATTGTAACGAAATAACTCATACGGGGCATGGAGTTTTCCAACACTGCAAACAATGCTAGCATTTAATTTGTTCCAATCACAGGGAAAAAGGAAATACAATCAATGAAATACTTGCACTACAAATTGAAAGTGGACTTCATTACATTCTTCTTGGTAGCGAAACAATTACAAGGCTATGAAAAGTCTGATATGAAATGGATAACAACATTGTGTTCAAACTTATGAAAATAATATATTTGTTCACCATAATTGTTCAATAATTAAATAATTATAGAGGGCCATGACAAGTCTAATCTGAAATGTATATCATAGGGTTGAAACATATGAAAAAGGTATATCTGTTCACCATAATTATTCAATAATCAAATAATTACTAAGGGCCATTAAAAGTCTGATATGAAATGTATAACAAAATAGTGTTCAAACATATGAAAATGGTATATTTCTACACCATAATTGTTCAGTGATCAAATAATGAAACCCACAATGCAGAATCAGTATTTTGAGCCTATCTCATTATATCATAAGCTACCTATTCTTTACAATTGAGTTCAAGCCTGAATAATACATGGCATGTTTCCTAGGGTTCTTGTGTATTTCGGAAGGGGTGATTCCAATTCCACGAATCCTCACAGATGATGAACGAAAAACAATATATTTCTTCATAGGCTATGCTTTCTCCTTGGCACGTTTACCAACTTCACCCTATAACAAATAATTAATCATAATTAACATATGGATGGAAACAATATAAGGTAGTATGCTATATACAACAAAATATCATTTATGTGTACCTCTAGAACAAAGTGCTTCATCTTAGAGATATTCCATAGAGCAAAGCCGCCCATGCACTCATCGACGATCTTTGTGCCAGGAAGTAGAAAAGGCACATAGTGCTCACCAACAATGGCCTCAACAATGCTGACTCTCACACAATTTTTTGGGTGCATAAAGTCATGGGTTTCAACCTTTCTATCGACAACATGTACAATGCCTTTGCCAACCAGTTTATGGTGCCTAAAAAGATCAACGTGATCACCAACCTTAAAAGTGATTCCATTGAACTCTATCATCTATTCATCCATAGGATTTGGCTGCAACGGAAATGTCATTGACGTGAATCATAATTGAAGGCATATTAAAGGATTCATAAAGAAATAAGAATACAAGCATGGAAGTGTGTTGGGTTTGTTACCGATATAGATGGTAGGTCATTGCTCTCCTGGTCCCCATGTCCATCTTTACTGAAATATCCTCCATGCAAGCCACTGATCTCCTCATTCTGATGTCCATCTTTATTACCCTCTCCCACTTGCAAGCTAGTGATGTCCCCATCCCCATGTCCATCTTTATTACCCTCTCCCACTTGCAAGCTAGTGCTCTCCCCATCCCCATGTCCATCTCTGTTACCTTGTTCCACTTGTAGGCTAGTGTTCTCCCCATCCCGATGTCTATCTCCATTACCCTATCCCACTTGCAGGCCAGTGCTCTCCCCATCCCCATGTCCATCTTTATTTCCCTACCCCACTTGTAGGCTATTGGTCTCCCCATCCGTATTTCCATCTCTATTAGCCTCTCCAATTTCAATTGCAACCACATGGCCAATTAGGTCAAGCCCAACACTCCATTCATCCTTTCCCTGTAATACCAGGAATTGAAACGTCACTTCAAATTCAGTTGCATGCAACCAATTCATTGAAATAATCAAAATAAACATTAAATAGAAGAGTCTGAATTCATCATTTCTTCTATTTTCTCCATGTCAAGGAACCTTGAAACTTTTGACCGCGTAAGATCCTTCTTCTTCTTCTCAATGTTAGATAGAGGGTTGGGAGGAACAACATCATCTTGTTCTCCCATGGCCTCCACTTCATCTTCCAAATAAAGAGTATTATGCTCAAAGGGAGGACTCTGTTGTTCATCATTTCCCTATAATAGCAGGAATTGAAACATCACATCAAAACAAGCATTACATAGAAGAGTTTGAAATCAATGTTTCTTCTCATTTATTCTTGTGAGGGCATGAGGAAACCTCCAACCCTATATGCTCCTTATTCTTCTTCTTCTTATTCTCAATGTTATATGTTGGGTTGGGAGGAACAACATCATCTTTTTCTTCCATGGCATCTGCTTTGTCTTCCAAATTAGGAGTATCTTGTTCGAGGGCAGGACTCCATTTTACATTGTTGCCTTGTAATAGTAGGATTTGAAATGTTACATCAAATTCAATTGCATGCAACTAATTCATTCAAATAATCAAAACAAACATTAAATAGAAAATTTAAAAATCATCATTTCTACTTGTTTCTTCTTATGAGGGTGTGAGGAAAATTTAAACTATATATGCTCCTTCTCCTTCTTCTTCTTCTTCTCAATGTTGTACAGTAGGTTGGGAGGAAGAACATCATCTTGTTCTTCCATGGCGTCCGCTTCATCTTCCAAATCAAGAGCATCCTATTCGAGGGTAGGACTCTGTTGTTCATCATTGACCTATAATAACAAGAATTGAAATGTCACATCAAATTCAGATGCATCCAACCAATTCATTGAAATAATCAAAACAAACATGAAATAGAAGATTTTGAAATCATTGTTTGTACTTATTTCTTCTTGTGAGGGCATGAGGTAATTTTAAACCATACACACCTCTTCTTCTTCTCAATGTTATACAAGGGGTTGGGAGGAACAACATCATCTTGTGCTTTCATGGTCACTGCTTCATCTTCCGAAACAACAATAACCTGCGAGGGCAGCACTTCATTTTTCATCCTTGTTGTGTAATAGGAGGAATTGAAAAATCACATGAAAATTAGATGCATGCAACCAATTCATTCAAATAATTAAAAAAAAATTAAACAAAATATTTCGAGATTATCATTTCTTCTTGTTTCTTCTTCACAGGGTGCCTTGAAACTTTTAACTGTGTACAAGGCTTCTTTTGAATGTTACACACTAGGTTGGGAGGAACAACATCATCTTTGCCTTTGCTGGGCACAACTTCCTCTAATGAATGAACACTACTCTGGTGGGCAGCAGGAACCACTTCTCGACCATCACCTTGTCATGTCATGTAAGTTAACATTAAGTGAAACTTGTATGCCACAAAACATAAAATATGAACCAACCAAAATTCAGATTTAACAGTTCAATTCGACATTACCATTCCTTAGTTTCTCTTTCTCTCTTGTAATTGTAATATTTTTTTCCTTCTCTTCTCCTTTTTCTCCTCACTTTTGTATGATGCCATTCACTTATTCACCTCATCCTTTCCTTTTTGGGGAAGTTGAAGGAAGCTATGTTTCCCATACTTTTGATAGAAACTTTGAATAACACGCTTTTTTTGGAGATTTTGTCATAGATTAATTTGGTACTCCATATTTTCCACCTTCTTTTGAAGGTACTCTTTCAATTTATTAGGGGGAGGAGGGGGGAATTTTGCTTCCCCCCCGATGTAGCTCAGCCACATTTTGGTGGCACGAGAATAGGAAGGTGGTGATGCTAAATCCTATGCAAGTTGAACACTCTCCAATCATGATATTTTCTCGTACATTCTTCTACAATACAATAATATACATATCTACCATTCTCCACTTCTCTTCTATATTCAATAGCAACCTGCACAACAAATTCAAAAAAGAAAATTGCTTAATGTATTTGATATTAAAACAATTTGAATGCACAACATATACAAACAATGAAATGATGCAATAATTGAGTTATAATATCTACCTTACCATCCACCACATCACCTCGTGCTTCATTGTGTCCCTCTCCATCCTTAGGGTCTCCCTTTGCACACTCTTCCTCATTGTCATGGACTATGGAAAGAGCGTGATGATCTCCCTAACTATTGTATTGAATCGAAGGAACCATATATTGTCAAAATCAACATATTTGTAACATACATGATATTTTCTAACTGAAATTGTTAAGCATTATGATTGACGCATTGGAAGGAAAGGGAAATTGGAAGTTCACAATCAATTACCAAATATGTCACTGCCTCAAGGTTCAACATTTTCCTCAAATGAGGGGAATTCCTCTGTATCGCTGTTGCTACCTCCTGATTAAAAAATTCTCACTTTCCAATCAACATCGTAACCACTTATGCAAGATTAAAATTATACATTTGATTGCATCTTGTAATTACCGGATCTTACCTGCATGTTTGGGGAACACAACCACCTCGAAGAATATGCACCACTAGACACCCTTTTAGGTGTGTTGTCCAACTCAATGATATTCTTCGTTGTACGAAACACATTCCCTTTTACAAAATGTATCCTTGGTTTTCTATAAACTATAAAATTATTGCAAGTGTTATGGATAGTTAAAGTTTCAAAATTTATTGCACCATTTGCAGTAAGCAATCATATATTTTTTCAATCATAATAAGAATTTCAAATGCATATTTTACTTTACCAAAGACTTGTGATAAATTTTGAAGGTGCCTTTCATTGCATTCTTTATGGCTAAATAAAAATAGGTTTTCAATAAATTCCTACTATCAACAAAATTGCAAGCTAGAAAAGAGATGGTGTTATGAAACGTACAACCCACAGTATTGTAAAATGCTATGGAAGTAACCCACTGTGTTTTCCAACATGCAATAATTATGTGCATTTAATTTTTTCAATCACATGAAGATACTCAATTGCAATTTATACCATAACTAATAGTTGTAATTATTGGAGGTTCCCTTTTATTACATTCCTACTATTTAAATAAGAAAATCTTCTAAAGGTATTCAAACTATTATGTGCAATTTGAGGTTGGAAAACATAGGGTGTTATTAATCTTGCAACCCACAAACTACTCTAAAACCCTTTACAAGTAACAACCCTATTGGTTACTCACCCCACCTCAATTTGGTATGTTTTGTGATTGTCTTGAGAACATTTAGCTTTCTAGATAGAAATAATGTAATGAATTTGGAAAACAGAGGGCATTAAGAAACCTGCAACTGAACGTATCCTACACCTGCAAGTCCTCCCCATCCTCTCAAGTGTTTAGATTTAAATATGCAAAATGAAGCAACTGACAACCCATGTTATGTTTTCTAATCTACCATTATTTTGTGCATTTCTTTGTTTCAACTGTACAAAGAAATTCAAATATAATTTATATTGTAAGTAAGAGTTATTATATATTTTGAAGGTTAACTTAATTACATTATTAGCGTGTACAAATCAAAAGGCTTCCAAGACATTCGTATTGTCAATATAATTGCAGCTCGAGGATACATAATACTATTTAATTTTTCCATGTGATTGGAACACATAAAATGCTTGCATTGCTTGCACTGTTGGAAAACACACCGTCCCTTGTCAGTTATTTTATTACCAAAAGTGTTTATTTTTCACGCTCCAAAAATAAAGTGAATTCCACTTTCAATTTTAGAACTACAATTTGGTGGAGTGGAGATGGTAGCTTTGCCTTTTTCATGTAATTGTAACAAATAAAATGCTTGCATTAGTTGCAGTGTTGGAAAAAATAGTGTTCCCTGTAAGTTATTTTCTTATGAAAGGTCTTTGTTTTGTATGCTCCCAAAATGAAATGAAGTCCACTTTGAATTTTTAGAACAACTATTTGGTAGACTCGAAATGACATATTTCCTTTTTCCATGTGATTGGAACACATAAAATGCTTGCATGGATTGCATCATTGGAAAACACACAGGGTTATCCCTCACTTCTCAAATGTTGTTCCAAGACAACAGTTATTGTTATGCAAATTGTAACAACACAATGTATTGAAGTTCAACTTCATATTTCATAACAACCCTTACTTGCAACAAATATTCCATTTCAATATCATCATACGTTTAGAACACAATATGCACAAAAACAGTTGCATGATGGAAAACACACAGGGTTATCCCTCACTTCTCAAATGTTGTTCAAAGACAACAGTTAGTGTTATGCAGACTGTAACAACAAAATTTATTGAAGTTCAACTTCATATTTCATAACAACCCTTACTTGCAGCAAACATTCCATTGCAATATTGTCATATGTTTGGAACACAATATCCACAAAAAAAGTTACACAATGGAAAAACAACACAATGTATTGAAGTTCAACTTCATATTTTATAACAACCCTTACTTGCAGCAAGCATTCCATTTCAATATCGTTATACGTTTAGAACATAAAATGCACAAAAAAATTTACAAGATGGAAAACACATAGGGTTGCACCCCCACCCCCTGCCAGCATGACAAAATTTCATGACAATTGGCCAACTTTCATGCATACCTTTCTCATTTCCAAAACACACACTTATTTCCATCATACATCAATGATAGCTTTTGAAATCATGGACCTGAGTGGATGAGATTGTGGAAGAGGTGGTGATGTGTGCTAGAGAGAAGAGCTTGTTTTGTGAATATTGCAAAGTAGCTCCAAAGATGCCTAGCTGTCATGAAATATTCTCATGTCTTTGTAGAGGTCTTATCTAATGCTTGTATTGAGCATTGATAAGTTGACCTTTTCATACAATGGCAAGGCTAACAATGTGTAATTGTAGGTTGGAAAACATTGGGTGTTATTCAACCTACAAACCAAATACCTTTTACAAACCCTTCACAAGTAACATCTTAATTCGTTACTCAACCCTCAGTTGAATTTGCATTATTTTATATATCATGCAACTACAACTCCACCCCGTGCTCTCAAACCTTCATCTTTCAATGTGCATAATGAAAGACCTCACAACACACAGTGTTTTCCAACCTCCAATTATTTTTCACAATACGTTGTCCCATCATGCAGTGTGTGTATTTTTGTATGTTTTAATGCATTTTTGTATGTTATGATGCCTTTGACATGCATTCTTCTAGGGAGAATAGTGACATCCAATTGCAGGGAAAAAGCTAATCTCCCTACAAAATATAGTTAACTCAAGCTATTATCCCTGAAAAAACATGTCTTTCAAATGATAACATAATCAAACATAGATGATATCAATTTTCCACAATCCATATTGATTATTGCTAGTTGATTTATGGATTCAATTTTGTAAGAATTTTTGCATCAACGTTCCAGATCAGATTTCGTAATCCAAGATTAGCATGAACAAGAGACCATTAGTGTCACCCCTTATTCTCTCTTCTTCATCCTGATGATGGATCATAAAATTTCATCTGAAACATTGATGCAAATTTTATTAGACAATCGAACTCAAAAATCAACTACCAGTAATAATTGGACATGTCTTATCCCTAAAGAAGGGCAACATGTTATCATGTGTAAGCCATGTTGCAAGGATATTACCTTCTATAATTGGGAGGAGGCTATTCTCCCTACAAAAACACATTTCACATGCATCATAATAGTCATCATGTTTTAAAAATCATATTTTAAAATAGACAAAAATCCCAAAATGTGGCATTGAAAACCATTATTTGCAAATAGAAAAAAGCCCAGACGAGGTCCCATTTTCACCACCATTTTCCACAATGACGTTTTGTAGGTTGGTAGAGAGCAATGAGAAATATGAGATTTTTCAACTGCCAAATGAAATAGCTGACAACCCATTGTGGAAATATGAGTGAAATAATCGAATAACATTTACAAAAATGAGAAACCATGAAAAATATGTAAGAGTTTTGTTTCATATTTCACTTTTCTATAGTCAAAATCTGGTTTCACTTTCTTCATTTGATTGGAACAAAACAACCTGACAGAAAAGAAGGTCAGATGAACAAATGGCACCAACAAAAAGACTTGACAGTTAGACATTAACTCCGACCTCCCATGGCCTATCTCATTGCTATGAAAATGTGTCAGCACCAGTGGGTTTTCAAAATCATATTTTGGAATGCACAAAAACCCAAAAAAACATGGCATTCGAAACCATTATTTGTAAATAGTAGAATTAGCTACGAAGAATGTAATGAAATTGGAAAAAATTAGGTATTATGAAACCTGCAAGGCACAATTGTTATAGATTGTTTGTAGTGTTGTAAAACATACTATCCCATTTCAGTTAGTTCATTACGAAGAGTTACACTTTTATTTCATTATTCTCCAAGAATGTAATCAAGTCCACTTTCAAATTGTTGAACAACTCTCTGGTATAGTCCAATTGTCATTTGGATTTCTTTATCTGATTGGAACAAATGAAATTCTTGCATTATTTGCATTGTTGTAAAACACACTCTCTTCTCACTTGCACAGGGTTTTACAACACTATATGCATTGCTTGTTTCTTAACACCTAGGGTTTTCCAACATGCATTCTTACTAAATAGAAAGAATGTCTTCAAATTCTTTCATAATATAGACAGTTTGAATGTATTCTAAATCCCTTTCAAAATTTATAATGACTTTTAATTTGGGCAAAAATTACATTTAAATTCCGCATGGCTGAAAAAAAGAGTGCACAAAATAATTGCAATTTGGAAAAAATAGGGGTTTCAGTTATTTGAGTCTCCTTGTTCAAATGCAAAGGGTTGTCTCATGTTGGTTTTATTTCTTCTTAACACCCATGGTTTTGTAACATGGAATGTTACAAAATAGTATGAATGTCTTGAAAATCACACATTCCATTGTTGTGTTTAAATTTTGCATGATTGAAAAAATAAAGTGCAAAAAATAACTGTAATTCAAAAAACACAATGTTGGGTTTCAATTATTTGAATCTCCTTGTTTAAATGTGAAGGGTTGTCTCATGGCGGGTTTCTTATTTCTTAACGCGTATAGTTTTGCAACATGGAATGTTACAAAATCGTATGAATGTCTTCAAAATCACACCTTCCATTTTTTGTTTAAGTTTCAAGTACATAAAAAATTGCATGCTTCATAATACACTACATTTTTCAACCTCCACATCACAATATACCCAAGCCCTTCTAGTTTTTAAGCCTGTATATGTAGGTGTACATTACAAATAGCAAGAACACCAATTTCTTGCTGTTATTGGCAATAATGAATAAACTCATTGAAAGTGGTGAACGTTGTGTAGTGCATGTTAGAAATCATAATTTGTTTTGAATCCTGCCTTTACTTATACCCAACCTTTGTCTTGAAATACAAATATACGAATGTATAGATGGTGTTCTATTTTATCAGATAGCACATCTCTCATTTAAGGGGGACTCTATTAACCGTAAACACATAGTGTGCTTATAGTATGCACTTCATTATGTTTTGGAACAATTCATGTTGGAAAACCCTAGGTGTTAAGAAACAAGCAACCCAAAAAGTGTTGTAAAACCCTTTACAACACTATTGGATAGTACCCGAACTTGGATTTGGTCGGTTCTCTCCTCCAACTCCTCCACATGCACTCAAACCTTTAGCTTTCAACGAGAAGATTGGAAACAAAAAGGCCCACGTCATTCGCTAGTTTTCCTGCACTAGAACAAAATGTGGATGAAAGCAAGAATTCATGGGCAAGCTAAGGCGCCAACCTTTTTCGGCTGGTAGGAGGCGAAAAGACAAACTTGATGGTTCCATTAACTCCTACCTACCATTTCCTAGATGTTTGGTCCCATCTGCCGGTTTCCTCACTTTGTTACCATGTATGTTGTTATGTATGCTTTTATTTATGGTTTTATGCATTTTTTTGTATGTACATAGGTGCATCTTTTCAGCATAAGCATTTGCACAATTGACAACACATTGTGTTTCTAAACCTCCAAAGTTGCAACAAGGAAAACTCATATTTGTCAAGAGGCTTCTACATTGCAAAACACATTGTGTTTTCATAACTTTTGCATTGTGTTATAGAAGAGAAATTCCATTACAAAATTTGGGAAGCCTAATGGCCATTTCTGTGTTATTATGGCCTCGCCTTTGTAGTTTGTATGGTATATTATATTGAGTAAAAATAATTAGAATAACAATGTTCCTTATTCACAACCTTATGAAACCCAACAATGCTTCACAACTAAACAAATGTACATCATTTAAAATGAGAATTAGTCTAATGTAAAATCATAAATGTTATGTTCTTTTTGAAATATATCTGATCTAATTACCAAGGATCCAAAGGTTCTTGTTCTATTTTGGGAGAAAAATGATACTGATGTAGTGTGGCAAAAATCAACCTAAAATGAACACAAGTCAATTATGAGAAGGATAATTGAAAGGATGTAGAATCACCCTTCACTGATGCTTTAAACATTTCTCGTGCAACACTCACTCTTCAACAAGGAAACATGATTCACGTAAAATTTTGGGATATAATACACACACAATAATGTAACATTTATTTTATTTAAATTAAAGTGAAAATTGTTTACATTCCCCACAATAAGCATCCCATCCCTATATAAATAAAAAATTCTAATACAATTTTTTTTTGGAAATTTAACTACCTAGTGTACTTGTGATTCAAGCTATGGCAGCTAGAATCACCTGTATTTATTGCAGAAGCTTCATGTCTCTTGAAGCATCCTTCTCAATCCACCTACCCTTTTTTTGTTCAATTTTGTTTCCTCGCCTATATTAACCACCTAGAAGAGAGACAAGTGTTAGCAATAGATTAAATTGGAAAATTAAAGGTATTTCCTACAACAAATAATTCAATTCATTACAAACTTCACCGATATTGGATTATATGTTGTGTTCATTGCAACATGCCAGCTTGTACAGTCAATAAACAAACATATTAATCTGTACCATGGGAAAGTAATTTCCAATTTAATCTATCACTAACACTTGTAATATATAACAACAATTATATCTGCCATTTTTCCATTATGTTGGAACTGTGAAGCAATGGACGTTCATTTAGATATATCTCAAACTCATCTCTCCTAGCATATGAAAGAGGAAATCACTTGCATAATCAATAAGGGTAGACAAGACACACAAGAGAGATACCACACACCACTATCAAACTTCTGTTTATATCATTACTTTTACAGATAACTGAAAAAATATAGATTATTGCAAGACATTGTGGTTGCAAAGCATAGTGTGCATCGACTATTCAAGAATAAACGTTAAAAAGTCAAAGAAAAACTTGGTGATCACCTTGATTGACCAAAAAATAGTGGGTGATGGCATTGGTTAAATATGATAATGCACAAAATAATTACACATTGGATAACACTTTGTATTTCAATCTCCATGCTCAAACGCAGAGGGTGAAAAGCACAATGAGGATTTGCACATGGGGAAACCACAAAACTTACCAAATTGAGTTGAGGATGAGTAAGAAATTGGGTTGCTACTTGTAAAGGGTTTTAGAGTAGTATGTGGGTTACAACTTGTATAACACCCACCGTTTCCCAACCCAAAATTTTCGAAAATAGTAAGAATGTATTCAAAAATGCATACTATATATATATGTTTCCAACAAATAATAAATAATAATTTTGACATAGGGGAGTGAGTTTTATAAATAATTTTTTTTTTTATCTCCAAACTACTCCAACAAAATTTTCCATTACAAACTAACTAGCATGCGACAATGTGTTTTCCAGCACTCTAAATAATGTGGGCATTTTATTTGTTCCAATCAGATGAACAAAGGGAAATGCCATATTTACGTCACCAAAGAGTTTTTCTAAAACATGAAGGTGGACTTCATTACATTTTTTGAGTTTACAAAACAAAAACTTTCCATGAGGAAATAACTAAGAGGAAATAGTGTGTTTTCCAACACTGCAAATACTGTGAGTTTTTAATTTTGTTCCAATCAGATGAAGAAAGTGAAATAAAATTTTGACTATAGCAAAGATTTATTCAAAAACTTCAAGGATCTCTTCACTACATTCTTTTATCATAACGAAACAAAAAAATTCATAACGAACAAACTAACATGGGACAGTGTGTTTTCCAACACTGCAAATGATGGGAGCATTTTATTTGTTCCAATCAGATGAAAAAAGGGAAATTCCATATTTATGTCACCAAAGAATTGTTCTAAAAGATCAAGGTGGACTTCACTACATTTTTGGAGTGTACAAAACCAACACTTTTCATGAGGGAATAATTGAGAAGAGATGGTGTGCTTTCCACCACTGCAAACAATTTGAGCATTTTATTTCTATTTATTTTTTCTCTTCTGATTGGTACAGTCAAAATGTTATTTCCCTTTCCTCATCTGATTTGACCAAATAAAATAATGCTCACATTATTGGCACTGTTGGAAAACACAATGTATCCATATAAGGTGTTGAGAAACAAGCAACCCATTTAGTATTGTAAAACCCTCTGCAACTGAGAGGAGATAGTGTGTTTTCCAACTCTACAAATAATACGAGAAATTTATTTGTTCCAATCAGGACAAAGCTAACTCATAAACAAAAAACAACTATGTATCTAACATGAGATCGAAATGGATTTTCATTTTCATCATCTGATTCGACCAAATAAATGCTCACATTATTTATAGTGTTGGAAAACAAACTGTCGCCATATAAGGTGTTAAGAAACAAGCAACCCATACAGTGTTGTAAAATCCTTTGGAACTGAGAGCAGGTAGTGTGTTTTCCATCTGTGCAAGTAATGCAAGCAATTTATTTGTTCCAATTGGAGAAAGCTAACTCCTAGACAAAAGGTTTCTATGTATGTAGCATGATATCGTACCCCCCATCCCCCACCTCTCGTGGTTGACAATATGGCCCCGATAGAAAAGGTGGTTGGACAAACAAATAGCACCGACGAAAAAAGTTGACGGTCAGATGTTAACTTTGCCATGTCGTTGGAGAAAGCTAACTTGTAGACAAAAAGCACCTATGAATGCAACATGAGATCAAAATGGCATTTCACTTTCCTCATATAATTTGAGAGGGTTTTACAACACTATATGGGTTGCTTGTTTCTTAACAACTTATATGGAGACAGTGTGTTTTCCAACAGTACAAATAATGTGAGCATTTATTTGGTTGAATCAAATGAGGAAATTGAAATTCCATTTTGATCTCATGTTACATACATAGGTGCCTTTTGTCTATGAGTTATATTTTTGGAGCCAACTAACTCCTAAACAAAAGTGACCTATGTACATACAAAAACGCATGAAAACATACATAACGACATACATGGTAACATACATAACATGACGAGACGTCATAGTGCGGAGCCCGCCAGATGGGGGATCAAAGTGATGAAACTAGCAGACGACAACAAACATCCAAGAAATGGTAGGTAGGAGTTAACAGTGTTGTCAGGTTGGTTTTCCAGCCAACTAAGAGGAGACAGTGTGTTTTCCAACACTATAAATAATGCAAGCATTTTATTTTTTCCAATCACATAAAGAAGGGTATGTGCAGGATCATGATGGGCAAAAAAGTGGCGATATGTAAATGATATGATGGCCCATGTGGCTGACAACTTTGTTTTAACCCAAAATTGTTTAAATGAAAAGGGTTTTTAAATGATATTCTCAGCTTTTGACCAATATAAATTATGCTTTACTTTGAATTTAATAAATAATTATTATTCATTTTCTATTTGGATTACGACTAAAGTCCTGATTGATAGGTTGATTGAAAAAAATTTATAGCTTTCAAATGGTGTCACATTTTTTGAATTTGAAACATGTGTCATATTCTATGCTTCACATACTATAGGATTAAAAAAAACAAAATTGAATTTCATGAAGTTTTGACCAAGTTAAGGTGGTCATACATACAAGTTTTTATTATTTTTGAAAGTTGTAATAAAAAATTCACAATTAATTATTTACTTGGAAAAAAATTACAAAAAATATGCATCACATCAGACACGAGTCCTCTACTTATATCTAAAATATTATAAAAAAGTATTATCATTTTATTGTGGTTAGGGTGGTCAGATAGACGCCTACTTCTTATTTTTTCCCTAAAATTTAAGTACTACTGCATTGAAAATTCAAATTTTCACCAAATAGTTTTTTTTTTTGTTTTTAAATAATCCTAGTAGTTTAAAAACTAAATTCAATTTGCTACAGATTCTATTCTTACACTTTTTTGAAATAATATAGATAACTTATTCAAATTTTTACATCAAGTTGCCTAGCTCTTATTTTTTGAATTTTTATTGCAACTTAAGGGCCTTTTTTTTCCATGATGATCCTGCACATGCCCAAAAAGTGAAATGACATTTGGACTGTAGCAAAGCGTTGTTCAAAAAACTGAAAGTGGACTTCATTAAATTATTGGAGTATAACAAAATAAAACTCTTCATATCAAACTAACTAAAATGGGACAGTGTGTTTTCCAACACTACAAACAATCTATAACAACACTGTGCCTTGCAGGTTTCATAATACCTACTATTTCCCATATTTGATTACATTCTTAGCACCGCATTTTGATATTTGCAAATAATGATTTGGAATGCCAAACATTTTTGGGTTTTTATCCATTCCAAAATATGATTTTAAAAACCCACCAACAATGACACATTTTCTCGACAATGGGCCAGGCTACAGCAGGTCCGAGTTAATGTCTGATCATCAAGTCTTTCCATCAATGCAATTTTTCCATCCAGCCTTCATTTTCGTCAGGGAATTTTGTTCCACTCAGATAAAGAAAGTTAAATGACATTTGGACTGTACCAAAGTGGACTATAATGACAGACATGACCAAACGTTCAGGAAAGGTTGGTAGGAGTTAACTGACATGGGACATTGTTTTTTCCAACACAACAAACAATCTATAACACAGTGCCTTGCAGGTTTCATAATCCCTACTATTTTCTAATTTCATTAGATACTTACTATCTAAATAATAAAACTTTCTCCAGACAATCACAAAACATACCAAATTGAGGTCAGGGGTGAGTAACCAATTGGGTTGTTACTTCTAAATGGTTTTACAATAGTTAGAGTTTTACGAGACAGTGTGTTTTCCAAAATGAGTGTATAAAATGGCAGCAAAAATGGAATCTCATCTGGGCATTTTTCTATTTGAAAATATGATTTCGAATGCCACGTTTTGCGCTTTTTGTCCATTCTGAATAAGACTGTGAACAATGGTGACGTTCTGGGTTTTATGTGGTTTTCAAAACATATAATTTCATTGCAGAACCTACATTGCCTTTTGGAACCTCATAACATATTATGCATGGTTTCTTCTTTCTATAAACGTTATTCAGTAATTTCACTCATATTTCCACAATGGGTTGTCATTTATTTCATTCAGTAATGGAAAAATTTGAAAACCTGCATAAAAAAATCAAAAATCAAAAAACCCCTGACACAAAAAAACATTAATAGCCTTGCATTTCAAATAAATACCACTTTCCCCAACAAAAACCTTGCAATGTTCAAAATAAGAATGTCAACAATGGCGATGTTTTGGGGTTTTTATGGTTTTCTCAATATACCATTTCATTGTAGAACCCACGTTGTATTTTCCAACCTCATCATATATTTCACATGATTTCTAGTTTATGTTAACATTATTCACTTATTTCACTCATATTTCGACAATGGGTTGTTAGCTATTTCATTCAGCAAGTGCAAAATTTCAAAACCAACAGATGGGTATGTGCAAGATCATCATGGAAAAAACAGGCCCTTAAGTGGCAAAAAATCAGAAAAATCAGAGTTAGGCAACTTGACGTGAAAATTTGAATAAGTTATCTATATTATTTCAAAAATATGTAAGAATAGAATTTGTAGAAAATTGAATGTAGTTTCTAAAATACTAGTTTATTTAAAAATAAAAAAAATCTATTTGGTGAAAATTTGAAATTTCAATGTAGTAGCACTTAAATTTCAGGGAAAAAATAAGAAGTAGGTGTCTGTTTGACCACCCTAACCACAATAAAATCATATTATTTTTTTATAATATTTTAGATATAAGTAGAGGACTCATGTCCCGATGTGATGCATATTTTTTTGTAATTTTTTTCCAAGTAAATAATTAATTATGAATTTTTTATTATAACTTTTAAAAAATATAAAAAATCATATGTCTAACTACCTTAACTTGGTCAAAAATCCATGAAATTCAACTTTTTTTGTTTTAATACTATAGTATGTGAAGCATAGAATGTGATGCATGTTTTAGATTCAAAAAATGTGATATCGTTTGAAAGCTATAGATGTTTTTCAATCAGCCTATCAATCAAGACTTTAGTCATAATTCAAATAGAAAATGAATAATAATTATTTATTAAATTCAAAGTAAAGCCTAATTTATATTGGTGGAAAGCTGAGAATCTCCTTTAAAAACCCTTTTCGTTTCATAAATTTTCGGTAAAAAAAAGTTGTCATCCACATACCCTACTCATACACATCATATTGCCACTTTTTGGCCCATCATGATCCTGCACATACCCAGATGGGAGGAAACAAAAATTAAAAACCCTCAACAAAAAATAACATAAACCATAACCCCGCATAATGGTCATTCATTTCTTCAAAGTTCCTAGGAAGAATGGAAAAATGGCTGCAATTCCTTCCTGTTGCTCTCCACCAAAATGCCATTGTAGAAAATGGGACCTCATCTGGGATTTTTTATATTTGCAAATAATGGTTTCGAATGCCACGTTTTTTGGGTTCATATTTGTAAATAATGGTTTGGAATGCCACACTTTTTTGGTTTTTGGTCCATCTCGAAATATGATTTAAAAAACCTACTGGTGCTGACACATTTTCCTGGTGACGGGACAGGCAACGAGATAATGGAGTTAACATCCGACCATCAAGTTTTTTTCGTCAGTGTTATTTGTCCGTCTGACCACCTTTTCCGTCAGGACCATTTTGTTCACCGTGGGAGATGGGGGATGGGGGGTAGGATATCATGCTACATACATAGGTCACTTTTGTCTAGGAGTTAGTTTTTTCCTTGAATCAGATGGTAGTTTGTTTTATTATTCATTTAAATCTATATTTATATATATTTTAAATATTTACCACAAAAAATAATTATTTATTTATTTTTACATTTGTAAATTTATTTTAATACTTAATCATATATATACTTCAATTTTCTAAATGAACCTTATATAATTTTTGATATTTATTGATTCATGAAACATGGGTCAATGAGTTTGACTCAAAAATGACACAGTTGAATCCTGAGAGCAATATCACAATTTGACACACTACAAAAAATACCTCCTACTTATCAAGAAACCCTTTATAATTATTTCCTAAAAATAGTGTCAAGCTTTGTTGAATAACCCTAGGAATATCCAATTTTTGAGCAAAGTAAACCAAAGAGTCAATTTCTAGTTATTTCATAGCGCTAATGTCACATCCAACTATAGGTGGGTACTATTAATTTTATATTAACATTTTTCCATAATGTTAATATTTATATTGAAAAAACAATATTTACATTTCATTTGGGCTAAAAGGAATCTTTTTTTGTTTGTTTATTTCCAAATTTAATCATCACGATGACCGTGTATATTTTCTAATTTTAATTTTCCTTTTAAATATTATTTTTGCAAACATATATTGTTCATTCAAAATTATAATATTTCTTTTGACATATTTTGCACATTACCTTGCATCCTGGGTTTTATTTCACATACTCCTTATATTATTTAAGTGAATTAAACTTCATCTATCCTCTTTCTTGCTCTCAAAATAAACAATTGTATTATTAAAAAGCTCACATAAGGAAAGAGCATTTAGTGGAGCTTCACTTATAGGATTGCATTCATTTTAGTTACATTTTATGCAAGTGAAGAAAATAAATAAAATGTAAACCCCAAAATCATAGAGTATCTAGAAATCCAAATGATTGTCAATATTATTGTTGTGTCTCTACACATCCATGATCCCTAGGATCCAACCAAACAATAATGAAAACTCCATTTAAGTAATATTTCTTACCTCTTATGGATTTTATCCTCTTATATATGTAAGGGACTCTTGAATTAACACTTGAAGTTCTTTTTATACTACTATTATCAAACTTTAATCCTATTTTCCTACCTATCAATGAGCACTTCCCATTGCCACTTTCTTGTACCTCAAGAACCTAGAGATGGTTTACTTGAACCTGCCATGCCCATCTATAGGTGGGGCCTCATATGGAACTCCTTGATACTGCGAACAAGGTACATATCGATATTGTATTTGAGGTACACCTTGATATTGCCAATATGGGAAGTGTTGTTGATGTGGATATTGAGGTGTTTGTGGAATAATGTATGTTGGTTGTGGATATGTAATGTTTCTATGCTATGCATGGCATTGGCAATACATCAGATTTTGATTTCATTTAATTTCCTCAAGATCTCTCTCAATTTAATTTAGGGCAATTTGATGCTCTGGACTTATTCCTTGATGGGGGTTTTGAAACCCTTGATGTTGTTGCCCTACTTGATGTTGTGACCCTTGATAAGAGTGATTTGGGTAATTGATTGACATTTTTTTGGGTATGTTTTGATACTCAATACCCTATCAAAAGGTCACTTGGTTTATATCCTCATGGGTCTCTTCCACTATTTGTGGTGTTTTCTGGGGGTGCTGGTGTTTTTTCTTTCTTTCTTCGATGCTTTTCCTGTGTTGTGATCTGGTAGTTTTCATAAAATGATTTCCAATCTTTTACAAACATTTTTGTAACTCCTAATCTTTGTAAATTATTTGGCCTATTGGTGGAAAGAGATAATAGAAAAAGTCTAACCAATTTTGTTGGTTGCAATATCTTCTTGAGAATATCCCTTTGGTGAACCTTTTTGTAGGGCAATTATTTGAGAGAGAGTATATATTTTTTCTTAAGGATTTTACTCTTACCAGTCCTAAGGATATTTTTCTTTCAAGAAAGCATGAGGGATCTATGTGTATTTCCACGTGGGTGGTGGTAACATGGGTCTTCCGGTTGCTATGTCTAATTTCTCTTCCTCCTCGTCTAAGATGATTGATGCAGTGAGAAACTAGTGAGGTGTTTTGTTCTTCTAAAATATGAAGGTTCTCAAAATGTTAATGATGTCAGTTTGTTCACCTTCAATGTATGTGAGACTAGGTTGAAGGATTGGTGCTACAAGGTCTGGTTGTTGAACTGGAGCAGTTGGTCACCAGATGGTCATAAGGTGTAATGGTGTTTTGAGATGGTTGTTGTGAAGATCAAGAACCTAAGGTTTGAGTGCTGCTTTGGAATGGTATAACTTTTCAAAAATAAAAATTTTGAAGAGCTAGGGTTGATATTTCACTTCCTTGTCTAGAGGATATATTGTGGGAAAGCTTACTTGAACTATTTGTGAGTTCCAAGTAACTGTTGATATCATAGACATCTAAGTGAAGAAATGATCCCAATGGTTTGTTTGATTTTGATTTCTAATAAGTAGGATGGAAATAATGGATGAGGGACTATGTGGCTGATCTGGTTTTCCAATTGTTTGGTTTGAACAATGATCCTATAAACAACTTTCTCAAATTTCTCTATGTTTGGAATATGGCAAGTGATAAAACAACACTTGGACTAACTCAACAAGCATGGAATTATGTGACCTTCATGTATATATCTTAAGTTGTGAAATTACTACACCCAATCCATTGTTCCCAAACATTTACTTTGATTAATGTAACTTGAAATAAAAAAGCCAAAATATTCAGAAACCTTTAAGGAAAAATCCTTTCAAGGAGTGCAAACATAAGGCTTCTTTCACAAGTATGTACTTAGTCAAAGGGTTTTTAATTCAATTATCTCGTTCAGTGTTTTTTTGAATGTGTTCTTTTTATTTAAATGAATCACAAAATTTGATGTCAAATTGTTTTGAATGTACTTGGAAAGTTAAACATAAACAAGCAATTACAACCCTAGTGGATAGACACCATTATTTTAGGTAGGCTTAACTAATTCTTTGAAGAGATGATTTTACATGCAACTTATGGTGTGGGTCTATAGTTAGAATTGGTAAGTAACTTCTTAGAAGTAAATAATGATGCACCACTTTCAAAGAATGTTTTTGGATAATAGGGTGGCTTCTAAAACAATTTGGCTCTTAGTCATAACTGTGAACACAAAAATCAGATACTCACCTACTGGCCACTTAAGGCTCTTTAACCATTCCCATTCCACTTTAGGCATGGGATTAGCTATAGTCTATTGTTAGCATAGCTTGAAGATAGTTTCTTATGATTTCTCAACCTTTGATATAGCCCGCTAGTAAACATGCTTCGAGAACTTGTAATAAGTTCTCTAGTGTGAGATGTGTCTCAAAGCAAGCCCCCTCTTTAAGGTAAAACTTGAAAATAAAATGCTAAGCTCAAAAATATTTTTTTGCTCACCTAAGATCGCCAAAAGGTGTGAGAGGAGAAGATAAAAAACTTTAGCTTTCCAATCATTGAATGCACAATGAACACTTCATAACAAATTGATTCTTTTTAAACACCTCGAGCGGTGTTATCCACAAAAATAATGTGAATAACATAAACAAATCGTTATTTTTATTTGCACCAATATGAAATATTCAAGCTATCAGTCATTAAGATAACAATGGTGCAATACAAAAGAAATAACTTGTTCATTTTTAAGCCCCAAACTTGAGTGTTTCTAATAAATCAGTCCTAGTTCTAACTTGGTCAAGAAATTATTTGGTGTTTGTTCTTTTTATGCACTAAAATAAAAGTTCCTAATTATGAACAACTTGGAAAAAGTTCATTTTTAGAGAACCTTAATTGAAATATGTAGTTTGTAGGGTTCTTTTTAAGCTTTGAAATAAAAATTCCTAATGTAGAAAGCTTTAAAATGGTTGATTTTAGAGCACCAACAATGAAGTTTTTATTTGTGTTGTTATTTTTAATCACCAAATAAAATATTCCTACTTTAAGAAAGCCTCAAAAATTTTCATTTTAGATCCTTTAAAAAAAGTGAGTTTTTTCTTTTTAAAGAACCCAAAATAAATATTCCTAACTTAAAAAAGATGTTTTGTAGATCCTGAATGCTTCGACCGTTTGTCTTCCCTAAAGAAAACAAGTTAATGTGATTCAAATCCTACATACAAACATGTTAGCACCTGTTACACATTCAAAAACAAGAAAATGTTAGAAAATAAATCCATTACAATAGTGCAAGATTCGTTCACTTTTCTATTAGAGAAACTACTTAGTATTAGAGAAAATGCTTAGAAACAAATGAAAAAGAACCCCTATCAGAAATAGATGCTCAAATCTCAAAGTAAATGCTACCCCTGTGAAAAGAAAATGCAAGGTTATTAGAGTAGATGCATGGATTTTGTTGCAAGTGCATGGTTTCCATAGATGTTGAGTTCTTGGAGCAAGTGCACAGTTTTCTTGATAGTCAAGTGCTAACTTCTTCTAGGAAATGCATGAAAACTTTTTCAAATGAACTTCTGGGACCTGCAACTTCAAAAATAACTCATATAAATGTTAGTGTAGGGAAAAAGAGTCCCACCGCGCATGTTAGAATTTGTGAGGGGGAAAATCATAGATGCAAACAAGATTTAAGTGCTTGAAATGAGAATCTAAGCTAAGATCAAACACATTAATCTAAGATCTAATCCTACACATATGAAATGAAACTAAGATATTTGAACACACATTAAGAAATCTATGATTACTAAATTGAATGCAAACAAAAAGCATGGTGTTACCATCCCATATTGGAGTGTATTCGTCTAATGTTGGATTTTTCTTATCATTGCAAAGCCTCCATAGTTCATGTGAAACGATTTATTGAATGATGCTTGATGTTTGTTGACCAAAGGAATGATGAAGCTCTATCAATTGTGATCTTTATAGCACTTTTTTGCATAAGGTATGTTGATTCTCTCATCCTTTTTTGCGAGGAAAGAGATTTGTTATACAGAAAATGAGATTTGAAATGGACGATCAAGATCGTGTTGGAGAATATCTAGATCAATTGTTGAAATGTGTTGAGAGGATTTAGACATGAGAAGATTGTGCAAAGTTGATTGCAGAATTTGTGTGATTGAGAAATAGATTGGCTAGTCAGGGATTAGATTGATTAGTGAATATTTTAGATTGACCAGTTAGGATTTAGATGGCTTAGTTAGGAAATTGATGGATTAATTAGGAAATTGACAGCTTAATTAGCAAATTAGATTGATTAGTTAGGAAATTAGATTGCTCAGTTAGAAAATTAGATTTCTTAGTCAACAAATTAGATTGCTTAGTCAACAAATTATATTGCTAAGTCAACAATCATAATTTTCTCAATTAGAAAGTGGGTGAGGAATATGAATTAATTGATTTAATTAATTAATTCATTTTTGGAGTTGAACATGCAAATCAAGTTTGACTTTTGTAAACAAAGTTGCATTAGTTTGATTTAATTAATCAAAATTTGGAGGGAAAGTGTCATAATTAAATTCTTATGATTTAATAATTCAATTAACTTAGAGGAATAAGGTGTTTTAGCGATGTAATTAAATAATTGGCGTTATTTAATCAATCAAGATGAAATAAAGTGGGATTAGGAATTCATTCAATAAATATAATTTATTTAATTGGTCGAAATGATAGAAATGTGAATTAGTTAAATAATTTTTTTTTGTTTATTTAATAGCAGAATTAGGGTTTTTAGGACTTTATTGTTAGAATCCAAGATCACCTGCATGCAATCACTTGTCACATGCAAAAGACATTCAGAACAAACAAGATCTGTAAACCTCAAAGTGTAAAATGCATTATTAGAATCTCAGTTATTACAAAGAGATCAATCCTTATGAAGGAGATCAAGAAACCCTAAAAGGGAAACCCCAAATGAAACCCTAGTGTGCACACTTAATAATTAATCAATTATTAATGTGCCTAAGTTTAGCTTAAGCAACTAGAGGAATAAGTGACTTAATTAATTAACCAGTATGATATAATTAATTAAGCGTAATAACTTATTACTCTAACATTTATTAAATAAATGAAATTTGTTTAATTTGTCAGAAATGATAAAAAAGTGAATTAATTAACTAGTGTTGTATATATTATTCAATTAATAGAGAAATTGGGGTTTTGGATGCTATTTTGATATTGTGTGGTGTTTTATGAGATTTTTCAGGATTATTCCGAGACATTTTGGAACATTACAAATGATTTCAAGATGTTGCGAGATATTCTAGGATAATTTTAAGATGTTTTGGGATGATTTCAAGACATTTCAGGATGATTTCGAGATGTTGTAGGATGTTGTGAGATGATTTCTACATGTTGTGGGATAATTTCAAGATGTTTTGGGATGATTCAGAGATGATTCTGATATGTTACAAGATGATTCCAAGATGTTGCAGGATCATTCCAAGATGTTGTGGGATTATTATGAGATGTTGTGGGATCATTTTGAGATGTTGCAGGATCATTCTGAGATGTTGCAGGATGTTGTTCAATGTTGTTTAATGATGAATTAATTAAATAATTTTAAATCACTTAATTAATAGATGAATATGAGTGTCAAAATGCTAGTTCACAAGCTAGGACATTTTTTAGGTGTCTATACTCCCATATCTAATTTACTCAATTTTAAAGTAGTAGTAAAAGAGGTAAATGGTTATTTTGCAAAAGAGAATCCACATTTGCATGCTTTAATGAATACAGTTGATGAAACACATGCTCCTCTGGAGACATCTACTCCTCTGGAAGACACCGATAATACAATTGGTAAAACTAATGAAGATCAGGATAAGAATGATGTCAATAATAATGCTAAAGATTACCATGACAAACAAAATGAAGATACCAGAAATGAAGGTGAATAAAACAAAAATGGAGAAGAAGAAATCAAAGATGAAAAGAAAAATGATAAGAAAGATGATGAAGATAAAAAGGAGGATGAAAACAAATATAGTCAAAAGGATAACACCTCTGAAAAAGAAGAAGAAGAGAAGGAAGAGAAAAAAGAAGAAACTTAGGTTGGAAGAAATGAAGAAGAATCCCAAAAGACCATAGAGCCATCAAAGTCCTCTAGAGAATCCTTTGGAAGTATACTCAAGGGTATTCTGACAAAACAAATAAGGATTCAACCGGCCATTCCACCACAATTGATTCAACTCCCATCACAACAAGGCTATGTAGATCCAAATAAGATCTCACCTATTCAAAGGATGGAGCTTAGAGATAATTTTACTACCTCTGAGAGAAAGGAAATTATAGAAACTCATTAGAAGAGGACTTAAATAATCAATGATGCCATCAAGACTTTATAAGATGTGACCCCTGGTACCACTATTAATGATTCTCTAACACCCATTCAAAATTTGAATTTTCTATTTGATTCACTCAAGGAGTACACCTCTTATCAAAAGGAGTAGACTACAAAAGAGGTAGAATCAAGGCTTGCAGAGAAGAGATTGCTTGAACTATAGGATAAATGTGCAACTACACATAACAAGGTAAATAAAATCTTGAAATATGTGAAGGAATGTGAAGATGAAGCTCATATATTATTATTATATTGCATGAGGTGGCTAGATGCCACTCAAGGCATTGAGGACTTAATGGACTCAATAGAGTCACAATTATCTAATGCCTCAAGAGCTTATGAGATTACAAAAGATAGAAACTATGCCTCTTGGACTATCATTTCAGACTTGTAAAACAAGTTTTTCACTTTGCAAAGATAGAAAGAGGATGTTATGAGGTAGTTTGGCTATCTTGGAGACTTGGTGAATACCAAGCACATTCTGGTGTCAAGTGCCCTTACGAATGCAGAAATATAGAAAAGATAAATCCTAATCCTACCACTCCAGAGGAGGGAGAGGAGAGTTCGGTAGAGTTGGAATCAATGTATAAGGTGCTTGCTACAGCTCAGAAGAGTTGGGATGAAGGGAAATCTGCTTGGGAAGCCATTCTCAAGGAAATTGAAGGTGATTACTCCTCTGAGTGAACACATTTCACCTTGTATATTAGCACTTTATTTTAGTTTCTTTCAGTTTTTATTTCTTGTACATATGATCAGATATAATTCTTGGGATAAATCTCTAAGGGGGAGCTAATCATTTCATTTCAGTTTTCCTTTTGTACATGTGTCTCACTGGCACACCCTTTGTCCTTGATGTCAAAGGGGAAGAATTTTTGTGAGAAGTTTTGGGAGAAGTTTTGAGAAGTTTGGAGAAGTTTTGAGAAGCTGGAAAATCATTGAGTAACATAGATTTTGGGAGAGGTTTTGATGTATGTTTGAAAGGGGAGTTCATACAAGTTTCTAAAGATAGTTTTGAAGTTGAGTTTTTGAGATTCATTTTTGGCACATGGTTCCATCAATTACAAAGGGGGAGATTGTTGAAAGAATGAAGAAGAAACCCTTTGATGTGTTTTCATTGATGCCAACATTGATTGTTGATAGTTTTGTTTGAATCGGTAAATAGTTTTGGTAACACCTTGATCCGGTAATTTTGTTTGGATTTTCTCTTATTATAAGATCAACTTATGAAGTTACACTATGTTGTTTAGGATTACTAAACACATCTATGATCAATATTTCAACAATTTTGGTTGATCAAATTGAAAGTCACAAGTAACAAAAGATCGACATATAGGTTTTCTGGCTTACTCAGTGCAAGGTGGTATGAGTTATCTGGTTTGCATTCCTCCAGTGTTTGGATTCAGTATTTACAATTTTGGGAGATGGTTTATAGGTTTCATTACTACGTATGTTCCAGATGATGCATCTTACATGATCATATGCATGATCAGTGTTTGTTAGATTGGTTTATTTTGTGATTAGGTCGAATTCCTGGCCGACCTAATACTTGAAATTGTTCTATGAAGATTAATATGCATTGCAGATGTTAAGGGGCTCTATTTTAGATCTGTGTTGACCTAAATTCAAGTTTTTCATGTTTTATTTGAGTGCGAAGATGTTTTTAATCAAGGTTGAAGTTGACAAAGCTATTTTGAATTAAAATAGGGCTACATCTATTTAGGCTGACCTAATTGATGTATGCAGATGTAATATGGTATATATGTGGAACATTTTTGAGTTACATAGAGAGTAGATAAGGTAATGTGTTGTATGCAAAATTTGATACTGTGCAAACTTGCAAATTTGTATGTGTGAGAAAAATAAAAGGGTAAAATTGTTGTGTATTTTGAGTGACTTCTAAGCAGAGAAATATTTTATATTTAAAGCTTTATTGGAACTGAATTTAGAACAAGGAAGGTGCATATTACATCATTTCACACTTTGGTTATGTAGCCAATTTTTTCTTGTATCTATTTTAGGTTGTGAGCCTTATAAGGAAAGTGAGTCTTGGTAGTGAGCCCTTGTAATATCTTATAATAGGTTATAATATATTGTGAGCTAATCCTCACCGTGGTTTCTCCTTTTTTATCATTTCCACATAAAAATCTTGATGTTCATGTGTTATGTGGTTTTTTTATCTCTTTCATGTTTTCATTTATACTAGATATGTTTTGATTATTTGCAACACCCCGCCACGCAACCCTAGAGGATGATGCAAACAACTACTTAAATAGGTTAACTTTATTTTTTATTTAAGTATAATAATATACAAGTTCGCTTCCCAATGCAAACATCCCCTAAGGTTACGAGACTAAGATTACTTAATAACCCACAACAACAACATGAATATAAACCATGTCATGTAATTACTAAATAAATTAAACACATGCATTCCAAAAGATAATTACATCAAGCATAAAGATAACTTTCAATCCATTTATCCATAATTAAATATTACAATTACGACTCTCATTCTGGAAATGAGGCAAGTCCAATAAATAAGGTTACAGTTACAACTTCCACCTCGATAACAAATGAGGGGTAAAATACAAGATCAACTGAAATGATATAAAGCAAGAATTGATACTGAAACCCACGAGCTCTCCAACTGGAAGTCTTGTCCACATGAACATGAAGATAGAACCCAATGGATTAAGGTGCACACCACCCAAACAAGTGGAACCCAAAGGCCCACCCCCCATGCTAGGAGATAGTAACCAGGAATCCTAGTCAAGACCATCTACCTCTAGACACATGCTATCAAAACTGAAACAACCAATTACATGAACCTCACAAATACATCATAAGATCTACACATGAACAACTCAAGCACAACTCAGATACCATGCAAGTACCACAAAAGAACTTCACAAGTACAACCCAAGTACCACATACGTACAACATAAGTACATCAAAAGTACAACTCAAGAGCATCACGAGAAAACACACAAGGACAACTCTACATGGTCACATTGCTTCCAGAAATAAAGCAGAACAAGTATGTCAAGAGAACCACACACATAATAATCGAATACCAACTATGGTCACATCAGGTATGTTAAGGAAACCATACCCACAAAATTGAATACCAACTATGGTCACATAAGGTATGTCAAGGAGACCATACCCAAAAAACAAAGACCAACTGTTGTCCTAGATAGAGTGTCATCGCACAACTCGTCATGGGTTATCCTTGGGAATCTTCATAGGCTCTGACCCCCACAAGAAAAGGTTATCTTGGTGACCTTTACCAAATCTCAGCCCCCATACTCACTCATGCGAAGCCAAATACCTTTCGTACAAACAAGATAGATGACCTTGCCATTACAAGCCTTCCCATCTCATCCCAAACCTAACCAAGCACTTGGGTCTATGAGTGAGGCATTAAAAATCTTGATTAATGAGAAGTTAGTCCTAAGCTTCTAAGTATTGTTTTAGTTATCACTTGATTAAATCACTTATAACGAGTTATCCTTGACACCTCTTCGGGTGCCGACCCCCGTTACAAGCCACTCTTCTACTAGACAACACACAGACACCATCCAAACATCAATGACACCAAGGTGCAACAAACAAGCCATCACGACCTCTCCTTTCTCAAGAGGTGACACAAACTGAAACACACTCCAACACCAGAGACAATAACCACTAAACAAGGTCGCTCCCAACCGCTCCTGACAAGGAGACATACATTACAAAATTCACTCCTTTCTTAGGAGCAAAAAAGATAAAACCATCTCCAAACACTGGAGGTAACCACAATAACAAAAAAGCTACTCCTGACAAGGAGACACAAGGTACATAAACCACTCCTTTCACAGGAGGCACAAAACATTCCCGTTCGTAGAAACCGAGTAGTAATAACGACATAACTTCATGCTCTACCCAAGGGTATTAACAAACAGTCGACATCACAAGACAACAACCCCCAACCCCTAGGGTCCTCTGGAAGACTTACAGATTTAAAATACTCTTAGCCCCTTTCCCAAAACATAAACTCAAAGGAAACAATCACAAAGCCAAGTTGCGAGGAATTAAACTAATTTGGATTTACTAAAACCATTTCTGTTGACAACATCAGTAAACTATTGCTCAATAAAGCTAATTAAAACATATGCCTTTTCAGACAAGATGAAATTAAACCAACACTTAATTCCCTAATTGCTTTAAATAATAAAATAAGCATTTACTTTTATAATTTCAAATTATATCGATTAAAAGAAATAACCATTCGCCCTTGCATATTAAATTATTTTAGAAATAAATATATTAATTTTGTCATTAAATACTTCACTTACAAATCACTATTTGTTAAATCAAAATATGATATCTTAAAATAACCCTTTTAATTTTGACTATTGCCTATTGGTCTAAAATTTCCTCAATTACAATTACAGCATGATATTAAACAATTCCACATTTTTACATTTATATTCTCAACTATAATATAACACTTTTAAAATCTTCCCCATTACATTTAAATTTTGCTATCATTTTACTCATTTATTTTAATATATAAATATGCATTAAAAGAAATCATATTCTCTACTACCCAAATATTTAAATTAATATTTTAATATCATATACATATAATATTAAATATTAAATATATATATTAAAGATTAATATATATAATAATATTAATATTATATATAAATAATATTAAATTTAAAAGAAATAAAGTATGTTATTTTCTAACCCATGCCTCGGGCCGTGCATTTCATTTTATTAGGGCCAGCGGTTTATTTTCTTGGGCACTGAATTTCTTTTGTTTTAGGGCTGATGGATTACCATGGGTGGAGGTTAACAGGTGGCGGCCTTGGTGGGGAGGTCGGCTATGTAAACACAGCCGACCCACCACAGTGGTGGGTGCGGCTGTGTTAACCACAGCCGAACCCACCACAGTGGTGGTGGCAGTTGTGTTTAACACAGCTGTCCCTCCCACTACGGGCGGCTGCGTGGGGCGCGTTGGGTGTGGCTCCCCATAGCGCCTCCCATGGGGCGGCTGTGGGTTGAGCCCCCAACACCCCACACTTAGCTTTTTTATTTATTTTTTGTTTTTTTGTTTTATTTTTTTATTTTTATTTTTCCTACGGATTTTCTAAAAAAGTTCAAAAATTAATTTTAAAAGGAGGGGTTTTTTCTACTTAAACCAATAACAGCATAAGCTCATAATAACACACAAATAAAATATGTATATATAGGTATGTATATACATTTTTGTATATATTTATACATATATATCAAGATATTTTATTTTTCTCACAAGAATTCACATAATTAATTGAGCAAATAGTAATTAAAATGATCAATTACAACTAAGAGCATAAATTTTCTATTTGAAGAACAACCAAATGAAACAGAGATTACAATTTGATAAAGATTCAACATGGGTTTTGCAAACAGAATAACAAACTTTAAGTTTTTCTTCAAAATCAAAATTAAACTAAACAAGGAACCTGGTTTCCAGAAGTTTGAGCAGATCCAAAAAGGGTGCCATGCTTCCTCTTCAAAACTTAGTTCCTCCAAGGAAATCCAAAACCCCCAAACCAAAAATGCCTTCCCTTCTCCATTTTTCTCATCCTTTTTCCTTTTTCTTTTAAAATTTTACCCAAAACCAAATAATAGCCAAAAATGAAAATATCTTTTTACCCCAAAAAGTCAAACTTTTGAAAATATCTCCAAAAAACTCTATTTTCCAATTTTTTGCATTTTCTAATTTTTAAAAATGAAATTTAAATCATTATCAAGTTTTTCAACTTAATCTCAATTCAATAAAATCTATAATTTCCAAAATGCATAATTAACTTCATTTCAACATAATTAATTTAATTAATTAATAAAATAAATCTAATCCATGATTAAATTATTTCATTAATTAAATTAAATTAAATAATAAATCAAACAACATCTCTAATGTTATAACCCGATTGATATAATCAATAACTTAAATACCAAACACCATTTAATCGCCTCTTTCTAACTTGAAATTAAATAACGAAGAGAGAGAACAGTAAGCACAACAACACAACCTGACAAACAACTGACGACATACAAGGACTAGGGTGATGACTTGGCACAGAAATCTAGCTACTATCTCCCAATCTAATACCGTTGGGTATTGAACACGCTTTCACCTATGAAACCAGGTGGAGTCGATGTCCTGTACCTATCAACCTGCAAATACAAGGTATATCCACATGAATATATATGTTAAAATTAAAACACACCGTGAAGAGGGAATCACAGAATCGTAGGGCGCTCACAAGCGAGTGATGCGATCCATCCCCTTCACCAATACAGTATCACTGAATGGCGAATCTAGCATCATTAATATAATCAAAAGCATAAACATCATTAATTCAATTATCCACTATGCTAATCCAAAGCATGACATAATAATAACATCAGAAGAATACACCATCACACTAAAATATACCATTCGCATATCTTTATAGATAACGATCAAATAACAATAGATTTCTAAAACAAAGTGCAAACAGAAAGTACAACATAATCAAACAGAACACTGTTCGATCAAAAGAGCAAAACAGAGGGGTCATACATTATTGGTTGGATTATGACTAAATGGTTTAATAGAATATGAATTCACCCCCCTCTTAGTATTCTAGGTGTTCAACATTTATGTTCTCTTATTTGAACCTCTTAATATCTACTATTTAAAAATAAAATTAATAGTTTAAAAATTAAATTTTGATCACAATGAATCTTATTCTTGTCACATCTTCAAAATTTTAATGTTGCTATTTGTATTTTTCATCCAAGATCAATTTTTATTGATTTCAAAGAATATGATCATTTTGACCACCTTTTGGTCCTATATTTCCATGCACATACCAAAATGTTTTATTTTCTCTTAGATACCAAAGGTATGAGTACAAGTTTCATGTTTTGTGGGGTCATGGTTGCAAGTTTGTAAGCTACAAGTGCCATGAAGAGACGAATTTCATTGAAAAATCTATACTTGGCTATGCCATTTGGGCCTAACCACCACATGTAAGAGTTTAATATCATTATGACATGGTTGTATTTATCTTGAATTATCCTCTTTTGCTTATGACCAATGTAAGGCATAAGGAAAGTGTAAAGAAGGAATGTTTTTTTTGTTGATCTAAATACTTTAGGGTTTTGAAAATAATTCACATTATAATATCTAGACAAGATTAAGAAAAATAAAATATTTTTATTATTTTATTTCTAAGATCTAATCTTTTTAGTACACTATTAGAAGGATAAATAAAATCATTCCTAGAGTAAAATTCCATTTCTTACTTAAACTATGTTAGAGGAAAGGAGAAAAGAGCTAAGTCATGGAAAATGCAATTTTTTTAGAATTTAACAATCAATCTAATAAAAAACTAGACTCACAACATGAGAGATATTCAATTTATACTAGGAAAACTAGCTAATAACTCTATTATGGATGCCAATATGACATGTCATCCTCCTCATACACCACCATTCTAGATACACATTCTAGTCTTAGTTACACATTATTATCCTAAAAATTTATAAAATTAAAATAATTTTCCATAGTCATGTTCCTATAAATGTCACACTAGGTTTGACACTCTATTTTGCATGTATAATTAATTATGTTCATAACATGTTTATTTTATTGGAAAATTAAGAAAATTCATTAAATTCCCCAACATCCTAAATTTTCGAAGTGATAAATTCCTAGATAGGAGTGATAGCTACCCATATCCTTGGAATTATCTTTAAAAAAATTATAAACTCAAGTGTCAAAATTTGGTGTATTGAAAATTGTACCTTTTTAGCTTGAGTCCAAAAATTGCTTGGGATGCATATATAAATAATTCTTTCCCTCTCATTTGAACTATTATGAATTCTGAATGATTATGCACTAATTATGAACACACACACAACTTCTCTCTATTTTTCTCTGCATGCTTACTATAGCTCTCTATTTTTTATGTGGATTAACCCTTTTAGGTATTCAAGGAAGCTTATTTTTTCTTCATCAATTCATTGTGACAACTTGTGACCTATGACATCACTCCAACAAAGGTTTCATATCTAAGGTAAATCTATCTTATGTTTCTATTTATTATAGTCTTCATCCATTTTTTTTCTTGTGCTCCCCTAAGAGGACACACTCTTTATCATCATTATCATTTCTATTTTGTTGGTGGGAACACCAACATAGGGTTTGAATGAGGAAAAATCCTATACAAAAAAACCCGTTCCCCTCTTTTTGTGTGTGCATATCCAAATCCAAAATTTCCAAATGTGACAGGTCAAAGGAAAATAGAGAAGATTGTGATAGGTTTATAGGACTTCAAACTAGCTAAAAACCCTTAGACTAGTGTGTTTGGCTTCTTATCCCTCTAATTTAGCCTCTCCTTCTAGTGAAAAATTCCCTACATTCTACCTTTCTAAGATATGTACCCATTTATATGTAATTTTGCCTCTATATTTGTAATTATTTTTATTTTTATATTAGGGATTATATTAATTAGGTTAACTAAATCAAATCTTAGAAATCTACTCCCTTTGTAACAAAGGAATAGAACCCAAGAATATTGACTCTCTTTATAGGTAGTTAGCCAACCATAACACCATCATTGGTTTGTGTTCTAATGTTAAGAAAATAAAATATTGACCTAGATTAATCTACTAGTTAGATCTAGGATCTCATTTTACACTTAAAATTTTGATCAATTGATTTTTATTATATTTGTAGATCTAATTTTAATTGCATAATTTCATATATAATTTACATGTTTAAGGAATTACGTTTGAATATATCATTTACATTTGCAAATATTATATGCTTACTTTAGAAAAGTAAAGCATTTAAACACTTTTCAAAAAAAAAACTTTAAAATCCTTCTTTTGAAATTTCATTAGCATATTTGTCTTATCAACACTTTCTCCTATATTCCTCTATCTTCTAATTCCTAGGAGAATGTTGGAGACTTGAGTTGTTAAGGGAGATTCTTGGAAACATGAGCATGATTATGTATGGATGGAGATTGATTAGAATGATAGTGTATGGTGTTGTCATTGATGGCAACCCATGGTAAAAATATAGAAGTATTGGTCTAGTGAAGACCAAGTATTTTGGAGATTTTTCTTAAGTCTAGGTGTACAATTCAGTGTTACAATGAACTAGTTTTGTGGTCTACATTGCTCTGCTATGCAAAATATTGTCAATCAATTTTGAGGTAATATTGGTGTATGTTGGAGGTGTCTAAATCTAGTGATTCAAGGTTGTATGTCTTTTGTAGTTGAAGATAATGTTGATAGAGTATTGGCTCTATATTGACAATGTTACTAGTATGGAGTGTATGTTGGAATTATCTGCATTCCACCATGGATGAATATTTTTCTATACAATTTTGATGAAGTGTTTACAAGTGTCAAATTATGTGTGCTCCAAGTGACAAGTGTTTTGGTGGTCCGTGTGATGAGTTGTGAATGAATAGTTAGTTCATTTAGTTATGGCTTCACCAGTTTTTTTATATAGTGTCAACCTAAAGGTTTTGGGGCCGTGCAAAGTTGAAGTATGTAAGAAGTATGTTTATGGGAGTAATTATAGGTCATGTCAACCTATTTTGGAAGTGTACATGTTTTGGTTTATTCTGCAAGGTGTGTGTGTTAAAGTTTTAAGCTGATAGGTTATGTGGTATAGAATTCATACAATTAGGCCAACCCAATTAATATTTTAGTTGGTAGCAATATATATGAAAGGTTAATTCATTGTTTGAATGATGAGATACGATATATATGTGAGTGTAGAGTGTGTGTGAGAAATCTAATGTGGTGAAAAGTATCAAAATGTGTAGTGGTAAAGTATGAAGTGTGTTAAGTTATTTTCAAGAGCTTAGTTGGAACTATGTATTCAACATGTTGTAGATGTATTATTATCAGTTCATTTTGGTAGTGAGCCACCCTTTCCTCTATTTTTTTCTATTCTGCGTAGTGAGTCGTTCACAATTTGCCACCGGTAGTGAACCATTATTTCTTTTTGCATAGTGAGTCCACCTTTCTGTATCAATATTGTAATTGATTATAATATATTGTGAGCTAATCCTCACCATGTGATAGCACCTTCAAATTTTGAAAATTTGAGGCACTTATATCTCTTCAATGTGTCGACAGAGCTTAGGCTTGCATCTTGCTAAATTTTCCCTAGAAGCCTTCTTTGTCGATTAATATTTTGCAACTCAGAGATCATCTTGCAAATCTGCTTGGTAGAATTTTTTTTGGTACATATGGTAGTGTGTATGTTTAGCTTCATGCCTCCTCGATGATTTCTAATAGTCTTTTTAATCCTTCATTGACTACGACTAGGCTAAAATTAGTCTTTTGAAAAGTTTCAAATTTCCCCATTCTAAGGGAAACCCATTCCTTTTTTTGGTCTAAAACATCTCTAGTTCTCATTTCATAAAAAATAGAGGTCATATGATGCATTATTTTAATACTTTTCAGTTGCAAAAAACACGTCTAGTAGACCAATTTGTTGCAAGGTGTCACCCTTGGTCTCCTCGATGTGGGCCAACATGATGCTCAGGCTTTGTGACATGGTTTAACCACCTCCTTGGATCTTGGATCTTGTATAAATCCAACGGTTGTATCGGGCATTAACAGGTTGATCTTTTATTGCAATGGTAGCCGTCTTTGCAACAATTGGTATCAGAGCCAAGGTCATAGGTTCAAAGCCCTCGCTTGTGCTTGGGGGGGATTTTTGCAAGGTATCTCCCTTGGTCTCCTTGGTGTGGGCCAGTGCAGTGCCCAGGCTTTGTGAAATGGTTTAACCACCTCTTGTGGATCTTGGGTCTTGTATAAATCCAACGGTTGTATTAGGCATTAACATGTTGATCTTTTGGTGCAACAACAACCGTCTTTGCAACACAATTTACAAAGGAGGTACCTATATTTCTATGGTTAGAGGAAATTTGATTTGCAACCCATGTTATAAATAATTGATTATGATTGCACACAAAAAAATCAGCTCCAAGGGTCTCCGTTTGCGTGCAATGAAATTTCTCTTTTTGGCCTACAAGTGAAATTAAATTTTTCCTAGTTCTAATGTTTTTACATGTTGATATTTGAAACATTTTAAAATGTTTTAAAACTATTTTAGGGGATTAATACTTCAAAATTTGAAGGGGAGTTTAAAGAAGTTTAATTCTTCTTTCTTATTGGTAAAAAAAAAATTGAACTTCATTGAAATTTTCTTCACGGGAGCAAACCAAGCATCGCTCATCGCTTTTTGAAGTGGCTGAGAAAATGAAAAATAGTGATACTTTGAGCTTGACCGATGAAGATTTTAGGGAAAATAAAACATTATCATATGTTTATTGAATTCAAATTTAATTCTTGAGTCTTTCAAGCTCACAATAGCACAGTGCACTACAACTCCATCACCCATCTCCATTTGAGGAGGCTGAACAAATTCAAAATGACAATGACCTTTATGCAATGATGAGATTTCAATTGGCAAGGATAATTTAATGTTTTACTGATGCAAAGTCATGTGAAGGCTTTGAGTTTTACTTCCATCACATGACTGCATAGATTTCCATCGCACATTTCCAGTTGAAGTGGCAAAGTAAAAATAAATCAACAATGGTCAAGTTTGAGCAATGGCTCTTTTTCCATTGCTCATCGTTGATCTCGTTTCCCTTTACCTTCACAGTAGCGATGGTCAAGTTCAAGCGATGGTTTTCTTTTGAGGCATGATAGAATTTGGGATAGATATAAAAACATTTTCAAAAGGTTTATTGATGGATATTTTAAATTCTTAAATCCTGTTGTTGATGAAGGAATGAAATCAAATCAGCGATGGCTTATATTGACATTTGTAAAATGTATTAAATGCATTTGAAATCTTAAGGTTTAATCAAATTTTTTACTACTATCACACATCGCATTTTTGAGGGGGTTGTGTATGAGAAAAGCAGTGATGGTCTTCCTCCTTGTGATGGATTTAATTTGAAGGAATGTGAGAAATATGAAGGACAAAGTTTAATATTTTTTTCAATGTATTAAGGGGCATCTTCAACTACTCTCAGCACTGTGCATTCTTTGAGGGAGGAATCAAACCAGAAGTTGTAATCACTTTTTTTTTAATCTTTGGGCTGATTTTCAAACACCTGTATAGGATGGGAAGTGCTCTTAAATGCTCCATAAAGTTGTCATAACCATTTCTATTTCTTGGGAAGCAATTTTGGCAAATTTTTATGCACTATTTGGTTGCCAGTGAGGTCAAAAACACCCAATACTCATAAAAAACGACCTACAAGTATTTTAAATCTTGTTGCAACTATCAAAGGAGTTGAGAAAGGAAGGAAGGGGCCTGTAGGTTGAATATGTATTCAAATGTTTTACAAATAAATGTTTGACAAATTTTCAAAATATCAAAAAGGTAAAATAAATGATTAAAATCATTGATTTGAATGCTATTGGTGATGTTAATAACATTTGGGTAAATAATTTTCACTTATAGAGCACAAAAGTAATTGGGTAAATGGGTTTTTACCTAGGAGTGAAAATGAGGCCAAAAAATGGTTTTTACATGTAGTGTAATTTTGTGCATCAAAATTGCAAATGAAGAAAAGTTGAAGAGAGGGAAAATGAAGAGTGAAATGAATCTTCTAAATGCTAGTTTGTTGCTAATCAGTGGAGCTCAAATGCACCATGTATCACCGGTGGATTAACTTTAAGGATTTTTTGCCTTCTTCTCATTTCTCTTAAATTAATAAGTTGGTTTCATTGTAACGGGTTTTGAGTTTTGGGGAGGCTTTTAGCTCTTGGGTTTTTGGCCATGTAAGAGGCTTTGTACATGATATCATTGCATGCCAATGGTGAAGGTATTTTTTTATCACTCATTAATTGATAGCACCTCTGTATTTTGAAACTATGGAGAATATGAATACAATCTATTTTGCAATTTTCTCCAATTATGAATGATAATATGTTTTAAACTATGTAATCAAGGGCTATGTAAGTTTTTCAAGCACATTTTCTATTTTGAACTAGTTTACTAGTTTGATGTTTGTCCAAGGGATAGAGTAAATAATTTCCATGAACTAATGGGTATGTTATCATTGGCTAGGGATTAATAAGTATGTTGCACAATAGGCTTGATCAAGTCTCATTGTCATAAGGTGATAATCTAGTAGAAGACCATCAAAATATGCTTGGTTCTATCATGTACAATGCTTAACATGTGACTTTGTAGCCCAAGGTAGGCAGTGGTCTTGCATGGCTTTCTTTCCTCATCTTCAGAAACAGTCTTCAAATTTAAAAAACAAATTTCTATTTCAGTTGAGGTTTTATTTTTGGAAGTGCAATGCACTTCCATACTCTCATGCTCTAAATATTGAGTGCTGTGAAGGATTATCCATCCTTTTGAAATATTTTGTTTATTGAGCACTTACATGAAAATTAATCTACTATTAGAAATGTACAAGGTCATTTGGATACATAAATTCATAGGTACATTGTGTGGGATTACCCTCCTAAGTTTTACAGAGCCTAAAGTGGATGGGAGAAAAGTGTAGAATCCATCTCCTATTCATTGGCCACTAATCTTGAAGTTATTAAGCTAAGGATTGCTACCCTTTAAAGTATTTTCAAGGTTTAGCTAGAGAAAACACCAATAGATTCGCAACTCTGCTAGGGAGAATAAGAGGAGTATCCATTTGGAAAGAGTCAAGAATTTGGTGAATTTGAACATCTGGTTCAGATATTAAAATTTTTAAACCTGGAAAAGGTTTTGTTGCAGCATATTTAAAATAATTTGTGTATGAATTTGTTGTTGGAGAAGACCTAGAATAAAATTAATCTTTGAAATAATTTCATACTACTTGAAGTTCAGTCCTCTATGAAAAGAGGTGGCAATTCTGTCAAAATAACCTAATGAAGATGTGAACAAAGTTTCAGATCTATAAAGATTTCTAGTGAGGAAGAAGAATTTGCAGTAGTTGCAATATATCCAAGTAATTCTCATATTTTGGTTTTCAAGAAGGATAATCTTATGTATGAAAACCATGTTTGAAAGTCCTAGAAAAAATTGTGTTCCCTTATTTAGTGAGTATTAGCACCAATAGAAAGGGAGTTGAAAAAGCTGAGAGTTAATTTTTGTAAGTAGGATAACCATTAATCACATAAATGTTTGTATAGGGATTGTTATTATGACTTTCTTTCTATATTTTTAAATCCTACAATGCAACAACAACCGTAATTCTAGCTATGTCCTTAGAGAAGACCTTTCTCTATGGGAAGGTATAGACCATTAAATTTTAATGGTATTCAAGGTTTCCCAAACCTTGTTTCTAATGAAGTTAGGGAAAACTTGTCAAAGTTCAAAGGGAAAAGCTCAGAATCAACATCTCAACATCTGCAAGAGTATTC